>BSBM01000322.1:600000-757500 GCA_027924585.1 Larix kaempferi
TATATATTGAGCACATATGGCTTATGGATGGGAGGAGAAAGGAGAGTAAGAGAACTCTAGTGGATTTTTGCGCTATCTTGAGTCTACACTCATTGATCCTTATAGTTGTGAACCCTTTATGTTCACCTTCCAAACTCCTATCATAGTTTGAGTTTGCCATTCCATGGAGGATTGAAGTGGTGGAGGCACAAGTGGATTGACCTGGATCTTGGTTCAGATTGGTTGCCGACAAGAGGTCGTATCACATTGTACTTCTTGTTATTTATTAATAGAAATACTCATATTCTCGTCCATCAATGTTGTGAATGTGTTTATATTACATTGGGTTTCATTTACTTATAATATCATGGACCATTGCTATTGATGATGTTAATATCATTTATATATTATATGCGCTTGTTGTATATTGGCTGTCAAGACTAATTTCCAGGTTCAAGTGCACAGATTGAAAGCTCCAACGGGGATCTACATCAAATGTTTGGATCGAGGTTGGTTATGTTCTTCATTATCTTAGCATTGTCATTTATATAGAATAGCATTGAGAATTGAGTTAATTTCTGGTAGTCAGCTATCTGTTGTGGTCCACCCCAAGCCATAGGAAGTTTTCTCCAACACATTGGTTTCCTTGATTTTCTTGAATTTATAAGAAGACTTAAGTCTTCAATAACCATAAGAAAAAGAAAAGGAGATAATGGGAATCCTTGACGAAGCTCTCTATCCCCTTTGAAGAAAGCGGCAGGATGTCCATTGACAAGGATGGCATAATTTTCACTAGTGATACATGCCATTATCCAATTAGAAACCTCTACAGGGAGTCCAGTTTGGATCAAGACAAAACGAAGAAAGGACCAGTAAACCTTATCATAAGCCTTGATAAGGTCAATTTTCAAAATGAAATCCTTCATCATCTTTTGTTTTATAGTATGAAGACATTCCTGAGCCACCCCAATGGCATCCAAAATCTTCTTGTTCGATAAAAGGAAAAAGTTGCTCCTTAGATAGATTTTGCTCCAAGATAGGTTTGAACCTATTAGAAAGGATCTTAGTAATCACTTTATATACCAGATTGCATAAAGAAATAGGTCTGTAATCGTTAAAAGAAATAGGATTTTCCTTCTTAAGAATGAGGGTAATATATGTCGAGTTCATCATTTTAGGAACAAACCCTTTTCTTCGTGATTCTTACGTGGTCTCCACTAGATCCTTTCCAATTATATCAAAGAAATGATGAAAAATTCCATAGTCCAGCCATCAGAGCCCGAAATTTTTGCTTCAGTGAACTGATTTAAAACTACTTTTACCTCTTTTAAAGTCGCAATTGAACCAATAGAAACACCATCTTCCAAACTGAACATTCTTGGATACTACTCAATCACCTTTAGTTGTTCAAGCAAGTTCAAAATTTCTCCTTGCTTGTAAACTTCTTTGAAGTGAGAAACTGCCCCATCTTCTAGGGATCGTTGATCAGTCAAAAGAAATCATTTTTATCCTTTAATTCCCAAATTGAGTTATTGTTCCTCCTCTGGTTAGCAAAAATTTGAAAAAAAATAGTATTTTTTATCCCCCCTCTGATTCCAAACTGCCCGACTCTTCAATTTCCATGCATCTTCTTCTTGCTTGAGGATTTTTTAATTAGAAGCCTATAAGGAGACACCTTTTTATTTTCTAGCAGCTGAGAATAAATCTTCATGAGTATTCCCCGAAATAGAATTCAATTCATACTCAATACGGAGTAACTCATCTTGGTTTCATTCCTTTTTTTCCTTCTCCCATGCTATCACATCAAATTTTAGCTTTTTTAGTTTGAATAACAAAGGCTCTGTAGCAAAATCAAACTCCTTTTCTTAATACTCCATCCACTTCAAATGGACCAACTCATAGAATTCCTTATCTTCAAGCCAAGTATGATTAAAATTAAAGGGATAGCTCATATTCCTATTATCTAGATCCATCTGTAAAATAATTGGTTTATGATTAGACAATCTTGAGGATAATGATCAACTTCTATATATTCCTATATTCCTGCTTAGATCTTCAACAATTAAGAACTAATCTAGCCTTTTCACTATCCCTGCTTTACGAACTCGACCATTGCTCCAAGTGGGAACCAGAACCAAGGGAGTTACATGAATAATATTAGCATCCTCAAAAGTATTTCTAAAGAAGTATGCTATAGGGTCTACAAGACAGCCAAAGCCCCAAACTTCCAAAGAGGACAAGGTCAAGTTCAAATCACCTACAATTATAAGAGAAGGATCATTTAGACACCCACTTTGGATCACTATGTTCCAAAAATATTTCCTACGGTTAGAAGGAACATAGACATTAAGGATTCGAATGGTCTTGTCCAAACCCTTAATCCTTCCTTCCAAAAGAATACCTGCCTCACTCTTGAAAGGAGAAAAATGAGCCTTCAAAGGATTCCATGCTGCTAACAGACCCCTAGACATCCCAGATGCATCTTTACCACAACAATTACAAGAAGGAAACATATTAAGAAATAAATCACACGCCTGTAAACTAGAGGTCATTGTCACTTGAAGAAGAATAATATCAGGATTGACCACTTCGATCAACCTCCTAAAGGACGTTCTTTTAGGATAACTACCAACCCCTCTCATATTTAGGGTTATAAAGATCATTGAGGAACCCCTTCCAAGGGCATTTATGCTCTAAGAGCCCTAAACAAAGTATCAGAAGGCGAACTAGAGGAAATAAATTTCCAAATCGAAGTAATTTCTTAGAGTTTGGGATTAATAAATTTTGGTTTATTAATAGACTAAATCTCATAATTATCTTTTAAACCTCCCTTCTTGCCCCTCTTTTTCCTAGTGGTAACATTCTACATACGAATAGAAGAAATAGGTAAAATGGAATCATCTTGAGGTTTACCAGAATAGATACAAATAGATTCCCTTAACCCCAAACCCTCTAGAGAGACTGGCCTAGAAGGAGTAGATCCATGAACCACCGAAAAAGGAGGAGGAGAAAGTTGGGCCGAAACAAAGGGGGAACTAGGGGGACGAACTTTCTCTGTAGGTAGACTATCACCTAATACTGAGTTAGCAACGTTTTCCTTATGCAACTCATGTAGATCAGAACCCTTCACATTAACCTTATCCAGATCCACCGATGTTAACTCATTTCCAGGTGAAGGGGGGTTCCGGTTCGGAAGGAACTGTTAGAAAAACAAGATCGCAAAGCAATAACAATAAACATAAATGCAAATATAACCACACAAACACATTACAAGAGAGACACAGATATATCATGGTTCACCCCAAGATGGGCTACGTCCACAATGAAATTGCCAGTCCTTATTTTTATATCGTCTAGCAAAGTGAAGGGATACAACCTGCAGCACAGCTGCTGCACTTCCTCTTCACTGTCTCACAATCTCTCTTCAGATCTCAGTGATCTTTACAATGCATAAAACCTAATACATCAACCCTAGCCGTATTACAATGTCTTTATTTTATAAGGGAAATACAATGGGAAAATACCACGGGTTACCCAAAACCATGGGCCCGTAAACTGTTGGCGAAAACAACCCCAGCCGGGGGGGTGTCAACACCCCCCCGGACCCCCTAGGGATCATGACGGGATCATAACCAAACCTGGGGTTCAAACACAGTTGAATCATCATCTATGAGACTGGAAGATCAGGCTCCACAACCAACAGGAACAACAATAAGGGAAAGTAAATACTAACCAACATCCTTATGACCTTCAATCTCTATGAGCAAAAAATTAACCAAGTCTTCTTTTTACATAAATTTAAGAATGATAGACAAATAACTTTGTAACTTACCTAGATATGCAAAAGTCGAGGATTGATCAAGAGGGATAGTTTGCTCCAAATATATCTTTGAGTATTTCGATCCCCCCATAGCAGAATATGATTCCAAGATGTCTTCAGACAATTCCGAAAAGGTACCAGGACATCTATCTCTCAAATGTCCGACTTCATGACAATTGAAGCACCTAAAAGGGATTCTCCAGTAATCAAGATTTTGAGTAAAAGTGCTATGAATATTTAATTAATATTGTTATTTATATATTAAATAGATTATTAGGTTAATAAGCGAAAGGGTGTAACCCTTCGCTATTCTTGCTCAAGCCCTATAAAGGTGAGCTTATTGTATCTTTTATCCTATCATCAATCAATATATTATTATCATTTATCTCAAATATGGAAGACGGTCTCGCTTCTTAACCCTTAACTGGACACGGTTAACTTAGTGAATGGATATGTTCACTGCATTTGGTATCAGAGCTCGGATTCAGCTCCTTCGACCTGAGCTCGGTTTCAACTCTCCCTTCAAATCCAACCAGATACGGTTGCTGAGCACGGTTTCGGCTCACATTAGTTCAACTCTACTCTACACGCACATTTTCAGCTGCATCCTACTCTCCAAGCTGCTGTTCAGCCATCCTTCCCCTTCTTCGCTGCCACCCCCTCCTTCCACTGCTCATCCCATGCTCTCCCATTCTCCTAGCCTTCTCTCCCTCCGCCACTGCACTTCACATTTCCCTGCCGCATCTCTCCCCACGCGCAACCTCTCCACGCTGCTGCTCTCATCCATTAGCGTCCTCCAGCCGCCCCCACTCCACTGCCTACATGCTCCACCACCAATCCACCACCTCTGCGCTGCTCTTCACTTCCATTCACCCATTCGTCCACATCCACTCCACGCCCTTCAAACGCTGCACACTCCCCTCCACGCTGCACACGCCCTTCAAACACTGCACACTCCCCTCTCACACCCTAGTCTCCTCGTCAACACTCCCCTCTCACGCCCCAGTCTCCACCTCCGCGACCAGTTCCTTGTTCCCACCAATCGCACGCCCTTCAAGCACTGCATACTCCCCTCTCACGCCCCAGTATCCTCGTCACACTCCCCTCTCACGCCCCAGTCTCCACCTCCGCGTTGCCACCACTTCTACCACAACATCTCTCCACCTGCACACCCATGCCATCCTCCATTCTCCAACCTGCTATCCATTCCGCCATCATCTCCCGCCACTCCGAGCGACCTACACCAATCAAACAAAAAAAAGTTAATATACAAAAAAAATAATAATAAATTTTTTATTATTATATTTTTTTATATAATAAATTATTATTATAATTTAAATAATAATTATTGTATTATTATTTTTAATATATATAATAAATTATGATTATAATTTAATAATATTTATTGTGTTATTTTATCCCTAACCCTAACTCTTATCCTTACTCCAAAGATTGATTCCAAATATTCACCTCCCCACACCAGGTCAAGAACCATGGCCGAGTTACGAGACCGACTAGAAAAATTAGAAAAAGACCAAATTAGAGATTTAAAAATCATCGAAGGTCTAAACTCCAGAATGGACAAACTTGAGAAAATGTTTCAAGAAGATTTAAAGGAAGAGATGAAAAATAACAATGTCGTGCTTAAAAAAGAAATCAAAGATGAAGTTGTTCTGGTACTAGAAAGAAGGTTGAGTGAAAAATTTGATACTCTAAACGAAAAACAAAAAGACTTGGATGACAAAATGAGTGCTATGACTCAAAACATAAACACCATAACCCAGAACTTGAGCACCATGACACAGAACCATAATATATTAATGGAGGTGTTACAAAGACTAACACCTAAGACAGACCAAGTCAGCAATCCAGACATGCTAGATGCCTCATTTCATATTTTCACACAGGAAGCACTTGCCAAGAATCAAGAAGAATTTCAAAAAGAAATAAAGATTAACAATGCGACGCTTAAGCAAGAGATAGAAACAAAAGTACTACCAAATATGGAGGCACGATTAAACATCCAAATAGAAGCTATTAGTAAGATAGTAGAGAATAAAAAAGATAAAAATCGCCGCCAACAACGAAGCAGTTCAAATATGTCACTTACGTCATCTAGTAGTTCCGATCCACCATCAAACCATAAAGCAAAAGGGAATCAATATCACCCTTACATAGTGTACCCACCTAAGGCAAAAATAGAGTTGTCGAAATACAATGGAAGTGAAGACCAATGCGTTGCTTGGCTAAACAAAGCAGAAGAATACTTCGACATTTACAATATTCAATCTGACGAGGAGAAGGTGAAATATGCGTCAATGTATATGGAAGGGTACGCCTATAATTGGTACTTATGGTGGAAGAGAGACAATTTTTCCTACACCTGGAACTTGTTCAAAAATTGTTTTTTTAATAGGTTTCAAGGTATCAAAGAAGATGAATTTTTCAGTAAACTTACCAGATTACAACAGGTTGGAAGCGTTGAGGAATTCACACATCAGTGGGAATCCTTATCGATAGGAGTATTTGGGTTGTCTGGCAAACAAAGACTCGAAACCTATTTAGGAGGTCTTAAACCGTATCTCCAAAAAGAGTTAAAGTTACATGACATACCTAACGTAGAGGTGGCAAGACATAAAGCAAAAGCCGCAAAACGCAAATTGGAAGGAATAAAAACAAGAGGTGATAACCATTATCGACAAGAAAAAGAGACACAATGTAGGTACTGTGCAGATACTTGGTCACCCGGCCATCAATGCCACAAACCTCAATCATATGCCTATGAAATGGAAAATAGATCAAAGTCATCTAACAGTTACTCTGATAATAGAAAAAAGAAGAAAAACATATGTCGTCGATGCGGTGATGATTGGATCCCAGGCCATAAATGTAGGAACAATCAGACAATACAATGCAAAATCATCAATGGAAAGGAAGTGCAAGTCTCTACACAAGAAATCACATCTGATTCTAATACCGACACTGAATCTGAATGAAGGACGACATTAGGAAAATACTCAAGCTTTGAGGACAAAGCTTTCCAAAAGGGGAAGGCAATGCTATGAATATTTAATTAATATTGTTATTTATATATTAAATAGATTATTAGGTTAATAAGCGAAAGGGTGTAACCCTTCGCCATTCATGCTCAAGCCCTATAAAGGTGAGCTTATTGTATCTTTTATCCTATCATCAATCAATATATTATTATCATTTATCTCAAATATGGAAGACGGTCTCACTTCTTAACCCTTAACCGGACACGGTTAACTTAGTGAACGGATACGTTCACTGCAAAAATTCCCTTCGTTCTAAATTACATCAACTTTGGCTGGAATTCCTTCATATGAATTGATCTCCACTAAAACCCTTAGCAATCTTCTATCTGCTACAACTAGTGTCTCTTCCTCAACCAATATAAAACGACCAATAGAATTTGCGACCATCATGAAACCCCTGAATGAACAACATTGAAGGGGAAACCTTGGTAAAATGACCCACAAATTCCTTTTTGTTAACTTCTCCTTCCATGGGTTAAATCTGGCATGCCATTTGGAGAAAACCAATGACCCAAACCCAAAAACCCAGTACCAGTCTGAAATAGATTGCATACTTTCTTCTGTAAGAAAATGAAAACTATACCAGCTATTCACCAAAGTATTTACTCGAGGGGTATAATGAATAATTGGTTTCCAAAATTTAGTCATCCATTCAATTATTTCAGGTCTCGACATCTTAATATATTCAAAACACCCAAGAAAATTTCTCTTTGTTAACCCATAACACCATATCAAAAGTAAAATCCTTACCCAATACACACAGCAACTTCCCTTTCTTATCGTTCTTCTGTTTAAACTTCCTTTTTCTTCTCGTAGCCTCCCCAGAGAAACACCTACAGTTTCCTTCAGTATCTGCAACCATTGCTCGAGACGAATAATCATAGGTTTTTTAACAAGGAGAAGGTTTAGAGCCACTCTCGGGAAAGGACTGAAGAGTTCTGTTACCAAAATGAAACCCTTCTTCTCTATTTGGAGTTGAACCCTTACCATTAGATCACTCAAAACCTGCATACTCCACTAAGACTAAGGGGTTCGACCAGATAGCTCTCGAAGGGGGAGGAAGAGGACCACCTGTCACATCATGAGGAACACCTGTCACATTTTCTAAGTTGACAGAAAGAGAAGTGTCAGATCTGTCATAGGTGACCCTCTTTTCATGCACCAATGGGGGCCTGAAAGGCCCACCACCACCTTTAGCCATACAAATAAACCCTTAATTAGAATAACCCTAAAACACAAAAAAAAGGAAAACAAACAACTGAACAAATTCCCACTTTTTGGCTTGGTTGGTACTAAGCCTCCCTTGCGAGAGACGAACTCCAAGGGGTCTAAGAAACCCGACTTAGGGTGAGGAAACCAATATTTTCCTGTGAAAAAATTCTAAACCTGCTAAACCCTAGCTCCATCTCCATTTTCCTCTTTAAAAAAAGCATCCCTTATCATTTTAAATACTTTTTATCACCCGATTTCTTTTTAAATGGGATGAGAGAGGCGTGAACTCTCAACCTCAAGATTTCTCAATTACAGCTATGAGACCTACGAACCAACTACGCCAATCATATCATAAAACTCCAAGAAAAATTATATTGTTCACCCATATAAGCTTGAACTCTTTTCCTTAACTTGAAATATAAAAGAACATATTTTAGATCTCCTTTTCAACTTCTACTTCTAAATCCTCAGTCTCTAGTTCCTCCACTAGCTTTGGAAAATAAGAGATTACTTTTAGCATATGAGCAATGATAGCCATCTAAGGTTCTTGGAGCCTATTTTAAAGTGACTGACTCCCACATTTGCTATTTCATGAAATTTTCTAACTTCATTCCCCTCCATGTTTTGAATTTCTTAGATTGCATTAATATTTCTTCTATATTTGGTATAACTTTGATTTTTTTTTTGTATTATGGTCCACTTTTACTTGCCAAATTTTTTACTTTTCAACCTCCATTATATTTCCTCCTATTACAATGGATTTTTCTTTGATTTTTAATTCTTCTTCCATAAAAACTCCAACAAATTTATTTTCTTGAAGAAACTTTATGTGATACTCCATATTTGTTAGAACCTTTTGTATCTTTTAGAATTTTTGTTTTGCTTATCAGACTCGTATTATTCTTTTGAGTTGTTTTAAGTTTTCAACAACCCATAACATAATTTTTCTTGTTTTGGGATCATATTTATTCTAATTTTGTATGTAAAAATTCATGAATTCTTTATTTCCAATCACTTGTAATGGAACTTGAATGGAACTTGAAGGGCCTTCGTAGTTTGGAATCATTCTTTTCTAATTGAAATACTATTAGGAGACTATCCAATGTTCCATTTTCTCTCTTCCATGTCTTGATTATCCTTCCTCATGTATAATTCTTTCTATAACTAAAAATTTATATAACATTTTAAATAAATACCCCTTATTTTCTTCACTTTATATCCATCCATATAATCTATATAACATTATAAATAAATACCAATATTTTATACAAAATGCCAAAATAGCCTCGCTTTATATCCATCCATGTAATCTATATAACATTATAAATAAATACCAATGTTTTATATAAAATGCCAAAATAACCTCATCTTTTGACCCTCTCATAAATGGTATCTTGAATTAACACTATGTTAAGTTTATATCTTACAAAAACATCTTCTAAGAGCTAACTTCTTATTTATGGAACCCCTTACTCCTCTTGTATTTAATATTTTCATGGTTTAATATAAGCTTCCTCTTTAGTTTTCAACATCTAGTGAAATTAAGGGATTTTTTAATCTCATGAATACATGTGCTGTGTTATATTATAGGTTTATAAGTGAAGTCTATGTGTTTTTTAATTCAATCATCTAGTAAATTGCATCTATATAATATTTTCTAAAATAATTATTAAAATTTTAAAAATTACACAATCAAAATTAATTTAAAGCTAAAGTATCATTTTAATATAAATTATGAAAAAAATCAATTAAATACAAGATTTCTCCCTTTATATTTAACATATAAAAACTTTGTAAATATTTTTAATTAAAATTTTCTATAATAACATTAAATATTAAAAAAATATAAATATTTATAATTAAAAATTTCTTTAACAATATTAAATAATCACTAAATATTAAAAAAATTACAAATCTTTATAATTAAAAATATAAAAAATTCCCTAAGTAATTTAATCATAACATCATTAACATATTTTATAATTTCTATTTTCCATTTAAAAAACAAATATATCTCAAATTTAGAGAACATTCAAATATACAAACCATACCAATAATATTTAAAATTGTTTTGTGACAATACCTCTGTCTAATTGTCATTTTACGGAATCCATTCTTTGAATCTTATTAACACTTGGTGAAGCCATGCAAATACTATTGAAATTGTTTCCAGCTAATTTTCATTGCCAGCTATATTCATTGAATCTATAGGTTTATAATAAGGAATCTATTGTGGGTTTAATTAAATAATTCAAATATACAAACCATTATAATTCAAATAGATTATAATGTAATTAAAGGGTCAAAACATCATAAAATAAAAACGGTATTTTGAAATTATTTAAAAACAAATGAAAAGATATTAATATTATAATTAAATATTCCAGCATTATAAAATGAATGTAGTGTTTTTTATTATTATTTAAAAACAAATTAAAAATATTATTATTATAATTAAAGAATCAAAACCTAATATATATTTTTTTATTATTATTTAAAAATAATTTGAAAAATATTATATTGTAATCAAAGATCAAAACATCATATATGTTTTTTTTTTATGGTTATTTTAAAATAAAAAAATATTAATATTGTAATTAAAAATCAAACATCATACAATAAATATGGCTTTTATGATTATTTTAAAATAGATAGAAATATATTATTATTTTTAATATTATTATTAATTTTAATATTTAATTAAAAATATATTTTATCAATTTTTTTATTTAATATTTTTTAAAAATTTATAAAATATATGTGATTTTTATAATCATTTACTTTGCCGGTACCGAGAGAGTGTTGGCATGTCTTACTAATTAAACTAACCCCTTGGGCTAGTCTCTTTGACTTATTTATTTTTATATTATTTGATTTACTAATTAAATACCAATAATATGACTTTTGTTTGGCTGAAAAAAAAAGAAATAACTAACTAAACAATTAATGACATTAGTGATAATATTATGCCATGAAAAACCTGTCTTGATTTAATTTTTTTTTTTTTTTTTTTTTTGATATCCGAGGAACTAGCCGATATCCCCCAGTGAGCATCGTCGACCGGGTGGGGCGGGTACAAACCTCGAGCCGGGGTCAGCTTTAGTTTAGAACCAGTTCACCACCGTCTGGGAAGGTATAGCACGTTCAGAGAAGACAGGGACAAGACCTGCGATTGAACCTGGGGAGGGGGCAGGAGTAGAACCCTAGTCTCTGGAGTAGGGACCATCTGGACCAGCCGTTGATTTAATTAACTTTATCCTACAAGCTTTAGTATCACATCATCATTCCAAAACAGGCATTTAATCTGAAAGGTTTGCCATTAAAAATTCCGTTGCCAAAGAGAATTGTCAAAGCACCGGCCTGCGATTAGGGGACTTTTCATTTTATATTGTCAAATCAATCGTATTAGAAAAGGATGGGTTTATAGTACTGCAGCCAGTTCATGTCATTAAATTCCATAAAAGTCTCGATAAACACACGACCAGGTGGACTAATAAACAAACTTACGAATAAACACACGGAGGATCGTCTCCTTCTCTGAAAAACACTGGAAAATTAGGTACAGTTCTGTTTGTTTTGTTTCAGCAACTTCCATTTTTGCTGACAAGGTATTGAAATTGGTTCAGGTTAATCTTCAAACTGGTTCATGTTTTTTGCTGCTGCTTGTGGATAATTTATATGAATCTTTTAGGGTTTATAAATAGATAAAAATCTTAAATAAAAAATAAAATATAGTTAAAAATATATTTTGCTCAGTTTTTGTTAAAACTAAATTCGCTTTACAACAAAATAAAATATTATTATTTAATCATGACAAAGAAATCAGATAACAATGCAGAGTAGAGTGTTTTACTACTTAATATGGTGAGTAAATATATGTAGGTTTAATATTAAATTTTGTTAAAATAAAAAATTAAAACAACATAAATTTATTTTAAATAGAGATTTATAAAAAGCTTAGAGAGATTAAAATTAGTGATTTGTAAATTTTTTTGTCTTAAATTTTTTATATATCAAGAAGACAACTAAATCTTAATAAATTGGATTCCTCTTAATACTTGATAGATTCAAGTTTTATGCTGGCTGAGTTAAGAAATTAAAGCACTTCTTATTTTGGATTCTCCTTATATTAGGATTTAGCATTTTAGACTGGTTGTCCTTTGATTTGGGAGGAGAAGAATGTCTAAGGAACTGGCATCATAATCCTTTGGCACAGGATTTCTTAGCCTTTGCCATATATTTCTGCATTGGAGTATTTGGCTTGCCAGGAAAAAATCTCTATTTGAAGATATAGACATTAGAACTACTAAATGTACTCTACAAAGTTTAAGAAAAAGGAAAAAATATCTCGACAGGTTTAGATAGGCTCAGTCCATGGGCTTATTTCTATAGAGCAGCACAAGGTACACCCAACATTGCAGGAGTAGGTGGAATAATTTATAAAAATGACAGATGCACCTATTGTCTTGGGCAATGAATAAATAATTTTTCAGAGTTAATGTCCCTAAAATTACTCCATTCTTTGACATTGACATTGGAATATGGGTGGAAGGAAATTCAAGTGTTTGGAGATTTATTCAATGTCATTAATTGGGCAAAGAAGAAACAGAAAGGTCTAGAGGTTTTGTTCATTCCTTAACAAAATCTCTTTAACACAGGGAAAGGAATCTGCTTGTAGATGAACTCTTCGAAGAGAAGGCTTTAGCTAGTAGGACAGTGGAATATTATGGTTGAAGTGAATGGAGTTTCTTAGAATTATATGTATTGTTTTTGTTTAGGAGATATGGAACAGTGGAATATCATGGTTGAACTGAATAGAGTTTCTTCGGATTACCTAAAGGATAAAAGACAACCAAAAGGCTTAGTTTTTTCAATGATTTTGGATAAAAACCAATTAAAGTTTTTGTTGGAAATTGCTATTTTCGCATTTTAATAATTTCAGCAATTGGGATTGTCTATTCTAGACTAATTGCCCAGTTTTAAAACTATCCAGATCATCTAAGCACTCCAAATTGTGATTTTCACAAAAATAGCTCCCGACAAGCGGACATTTTGGTTGACCCTTATACATCTCCTTCCTTGTTTTGGAAATTTGGGACAGTGGAATATCACAGTTGAAGTGAATGGAGTTTCCCTTGTTTTGGAGATTTGGGACAGTGGAATATCATGGTTGAAGTGAATGGAGTTTCTTCGAATTATATGCATGGTCCTTGTTTTGGAGATTTGGGTCCTCAGTAAATCATGTGTTGGTTTTTTATATAGTTTTTGGACTGTTTTTTGTAGCAGGCTCGGTATGGGTGCACTAAGATCTGACTGGTAAATTAAGCGGAAGTGGTGTTATCAGTTAATCCAAGATATATATAGCTTTTTTCCTGGTTTCAACTTTCTGTAGCAGTCCAGCGTGGCTGTACTATGATCTGGTTGGTGATTTTAGCTTAAATGATTATATGGAAAACCTGAGTATGGTTATCTTTTGGTGGGTGCTTTCAGGAGCACTATTTTTGGACTTCCTGAATGTGTATTTGAACGTCTATCGCGTATTGCTGATTGTGAAAGATAGGCAATTATGTTTTCTTTGGGTAGCAGGGCCAACTTTATGTTGAAAAATTGAAAAATGTATTTTCTAGAGGATTTTTTTCAACAAAAAAAAATTTAAAATTTAAAATAATCTATATTGATTTATCATAAATACAGATTATGATATCTTCATTTTATATCGTATAATAATTTGCTTTCTCTTTATATATATTATAGATTTTTAAAATTCTGGTATTCTAAAACATTCATGCTGTCTTAATTTTTCATACATTTTACAGCCAAAGTTATACAGACAAAAAATTTAATTTTACAGAAACTAATATTAGCTTATTATATGAAATCAGGCAATGAACTCTACAGTCTCAATACAAATTAGCTCTTCATAAAACTAACAGATCCCTAGTTGTAAGCCCTAGGCTGACTACAGTTTTGACAATGTGGAAAAAACACACCATTTATGGCTTTGCAGGAGGGGCAAAGCCAAATCAAAGGATCTGAACATTCAGGGCGGGCACACCCAAAAGCTTTGAGGCAAAAGCACACAAACAGGTTCTTGATATGAAGGTAGATATAGCCTGCCCAAACTCCACAGATAAGACCCACAATAACTGCTCTCTCAGGGAAAAGAAATGGCACCACAAAGCCCTCCATCCAACCCACATCATTGAGGCCGCCATGGAGGTGGCCATCCAGGTTGTTTACAAGGACCTTCAGAGAGAGAACCACTGCGGAAAATCCAACGTGGGCATTTCCAGCGGGATATGCATACTCCGATATGGATGCTATTATGGCGATGAGAAAATGAGATAAAAATGCAAGGACAACAGCTGTGAATGCAAACATGGCACTGCCCATTTTCTGTTCAAGCCGCATTCCTTTGCAAATTAGGGACGCTGTATTATAAGTGAAATGGATGCAGTTCATGTGATAGAATGATCTCTGGACCAATTTCATCAAACCGATCTCCTGATTACTCAATCAGTAACAGAAAAACAAAACATTTCAGCCATTGAATGATATAACATCAGTGATATTGTTGGTGGAAATTATAAAAAGAAGAAGCAATTATAATTACCTTGAGGCCAACACGTGGGATCTGTGTGTTGTTGCAGGAAACCATGACCAAAGCATTAAGCAATACCAGCGCAGTAGTTGCCTTGAATTTCAGTAATGTTTCCATCTCTTCTTTCCCTTCCAAGATGGTTGTTGGTGCAAAGATCAAAACTGTGTATGTATAATGTTCTCTGCGTGTAAGGAAAAGTGGTCTCTCAGCGTGAGAAGACCACTTACACGCTGAGTGAAGGACGACGACCGTGTTGGTTGTTGAATGCCTCAATGTTTGTAATATCAGTCAACTGTTTTGACGCGCTCTGCACACGGCTGTGACACGAACGGGTCAGTTTTACCTGGACTAGACAGAAGGAATTCTTTAAAATGGATATCATGGTCAAGGCTCAAGATTATTGGACTGTGTGCGGCTTCAGTCCGACTGCTACAAAGTTTTGAATTAGAAAACCAAGAGACAAGGACAGGAGCATAATCTCGCGTTCTTTGAAATTATACAATTCCATTATTTCGCTTTTAAAACTTAAGTATCTCGGCACCAAATAGGAAACTATAAGGCGAAAGTTTAAAAATGTTACGAGGCAGGTTTCGTTCAAGGAAGAGGAGGAATAAAAGCAATTAAATATAATTAATTAATAGTTATTATGAATTAGTAATATTATAAATAAGAGATTAAGCTAGCAATGTAGCTCACTTGGTGAGTGATGAGACCGGAGATTTTTGATAGTGCAGGGTGGGGTTCAAATCCACTGTACTCTTTCGCATGATGAAAAAAAAATTAATTATTAATAAGCAGTTATCTCAAACTTTAAATTGTTTGTGATTGATTAAAAGTTTGTCTTCCGACCACCAACTAGTTAATTTTTTTAACAAAATGAGAAAACAAAGAAATAACATTTAGTTAATAATATAATATACTTAATACATATATAGAGTGGAGTGATAACATTTATATAATATACATATATATAGTTAATGGAGTGATAACATTTATATAATTAATATTTTAAACTTTACATAAAATGCCAAATGTAGAGACGTAAGAAATAATTTAGGTTTATATTTTATAATTTGAGGTGAATTTAAAAAGATTCTCTTCTTAAATTACATGAAAATATATAAATAAGTAAAATAAACTTTTATATTTATAAATGTAGATTATTTCTCAAATTTATTGTAATTAAATTAAATAAATAAATAAATCACTAAATTACATTAAATTAGTAATTTAATGTTCAATTTTTTAAAATTATGCTTCCATTACGCTAGCATGATTCTTTTTTTTGCTTAAATTATGCTTCCATTGACTTCAAACACGGCCGAATGTTAATTAAAAATGCACTTTATAAGTTTATCTTTAATTTTATTGTCTAACTAATAAGACGTAGATGACGACGGCGGCGGCGACGGTCGTCTATCAAACCTTAAGTAGAGTATTACTTGGTTTGCTTTAAATTTTTGTTCATGTGCTCAAAAAGCTTGGCAAGAAGCTTTCACTATAGTTTTGGCAAGTTAGGAAGTTAGAAATGTTTGTACTGTAGCAAATACTATGAAACTCAGATTTAATGTGGGTGTAAGTAGGGCACTCTAGGAGAAAGTGATTTTCATTCTCAATGCTCATAGACTCACAAAGATGGCAAACCCTTTCCACCCACGAAGTTTTAGGAATAGACCAACGCCATGTTTTGCTATGGATCTCATGAGAGTTCATTCGAATCTTGGCTATATTAATTTTCTTCCTTGAACTAGTTATTACCGAGAGATACTTCTCATCTTCCAAATTAGGTTTAATGACCTCCTTGTAGTATCTTAATTTTCTCTTAACTACTAAATTTTCATTTCTCTTTAAACTTAAAAGTAATAATATTTTTGACATTATCAATTTTTTGCAAAGTGTCATTTTCATTAATACCCCAATGATTTAACCAAGCCATGGTATCTTTACACCAACCCTGCTTGAGGCATAGCTAGTTTTGACTTGAGTTTAAAGCAATTTTAGGAAGCCTCTCGTTTCCCATGTTATTTATCTTGTGCTTGTACATCAGGTACCTAGTCACAACCATGCTCTTGATGGGGGAAAGACCCACTTATATGAGGATAATAGGATAAGGTGTATTGCTTTTAATTTTGAGGTTATAAGTTATAAACTGCTTCTGTATTTGCTCAATCTTCCTCCAAGATTCTCTAGAAATGTTGCACCCCCATACTTCACAACTATACAAGATAATGGGGATGACAAGAGTTTCAAAGAGGAACTTTTTTTATCCCACATGACTAGGTTGGTTGATTTACAATTATTTTCGAGACCAAAATAAGCTTTCCACCCTCCATTAATCATTTTCTCAATGCTATAGTTCCAATTGAGCTTGTGATGAATATCAATTCTGAGATATTTGTAAGAAGTCACTTCCTCCAGTTTTCTATTATCATAAATAAAATTGGCATAGGTGTCTTTCTTAAATTTTATAATCATAAATTTTGTCTTGTCGGTGTTAACAGTCATACCCACGTTAGAGCAAAAATCTTTGAGAATTCTTAATTGCTTATCGAGATCATAGAGACACCTTTCCATAAGAACAATATCATCAACATAAAGCAAGAGGATGATAACTATCCCATCCAAGATCGTGCTGACGCAACTTGTTTCTTCTAAACACCATTCTAGTTTATCGATCTAAATGCCAAAAAGGGATGGAGAGAGGGGGCGGCCTTGCTTAACTCCAATATTACAATTTATATCCGTTGACCACCCCTCATTATTCTAAAACTTGGAAATGACCTTTTCATATAACCTTATCGTGGAAGCTCTCAACTCAAAAGGAACCTTAAGCTTCTCTATCCTATTCCATAGGTTATTTCTAGGCACCATATCAAAAGCTTTTCTAAAATCCACAAGGCAACAAAAAAGGTTAGACTTATTATTACGACATTCCTTTGCAATGATCCTAAGCGTAACAAGGTAGTCCATGGTTGAATGATGCCTTCTAAAACCTGCTTGGTCTTTAGCCTGCTTACCTTCCATTTCTAGCCATTCGTTGATCTTCTTTTCTAAGATAATACCGTATAACTTAGCTAAGAGAGGGTTAATCATAATGGTCCGATAATTAGAGGGGTTATTTTTATCACCACTTTTGAACATAGGAATAATGAGGCTTTGAGTCCAAGGTGTAGGGATCCCTTGCTTGACTACTAAATTAAATATTTTGTGGATGTGCAAAATGAGGACCAATCCCCCAATTTTTAAGATTTCTACTTGGTAGCCTTCAATGTATTTGAATTTTCCATTTGCTAAGTGCTTAACCCCAAAATTTATGTCTTTTAACAAGAAAAATTATTTCATTGTAAGAAGGGTTTGAATGTTATCTTTTATATCTGTGGATTCGTAAAGCTTTTTAAGATAGGAATTCCAATATTTTAAAACAATCTTATTATCTTCTTTTGTTTTGTGAGTTAGAATTTGCCTCCAGAATTTCTTAGGAGCCACTTTGGAGAGGTGTAAGAGATTTTCCTACCTTTTACTTAGACAATGCCATTTTTCTCTTTTAATTAGGGCTTTGTAGTGATTTATTTTGCCCATTTTTATCGATTCCGCAATAGCTTGCTTAATTTATTTTCTTGCATCTTTACACTTGATCATACCAAGGGTTGGTTCCACTATCTCTCTTTTTAGCCAGGACTTCAATAGAGAACTTGTTAATGGACGATGAGAGTGATGTAGTAAAGTTATGGTATAGATTTTCTATATTCTCCATGCTAGATGAAGGAAACAGATAATTTTTTAAGTCATGGAGAAAAAAGGCCAGCTTTATTTTTATTGAAGATCAGGTGATTTTGGCAATGATAATTTTCCTCTTTAGGATCGCTATGCATGACAATATTGAGAGTTATAATTAAAGGCCCATGATCAGATTCAGGCTCATGGTCGTTGAAGATGTCAAAATTTATTAATTTGTTGTATAAAGGGATATCAGATATAACATAATCTACCACACTACTTCCAAGCCCATGGATACAAGTCATCTGGCTAGAATTTGACCATTTTGTTAGACCGTTGCAAATGATAAGATCTTGAGCACTACAAAATTTGACCAGCTCAGAACATAATACATTTTCACCTATATCTTTAGAACTTATTTTGTACCTATTAGCTAGCTCAAGGTCTTCATCTAACCAAAGAGGATTAGGGTTGGAATAATTGCTTGGTTACTTTAAGTTCGAGCATTGAATTCACCCAGTAAAAGGATATTGCCTTCCTTCCTTAGACTATAAATATCATGTTCTAAACCATTATAAGGACAATTTTGATCTAAATTGCTTTTATTTATAGAAGTTTGAATTAATAGGGGCAAAATAACAGATGGCTGTGTAGGTTTTTTCATCATCAATGTCTGTGATCTCTATCCAAATAAATTGGTTGTAAGGGTCTTTCTTATAAAGCCGGAAATGCGAGGATATGTTCTTCTTGATGTAATAGGATATACCCTCAATGCCTCTATGACATGAACGTTTATTCCATATAGGCCATAAGAAATATCTGTCTATATCAGGGACTTTGGATTCCTCGTGCTCCCAAGTTTCAGCCAATAATAAGATATCAATTTCACTCGGGATCCAACTTAACTTGGGGCCTTTGCTCCATAGAAACCCTCGACAGTTCCAGGAGAGGATCTGGAGTGTGTCAAATTGCTATTTATTACTATCCTTTTGGTTTCTATCTCGAATAACAACTTTCCTATTTCTTATTAATGCCCATTTTCTCTCCTTCCTAGCTTCTCCTACCTTTTGGAACTCCATTCTTAATTCGACCTGATCCTCTGGAATGAGGCCTTCATTTATAAATATCCCCAAGCCTTTTAAACTTGAATTATTACTAAGTATGTCATGTTTTTGTTCGGTAGAGCTAACCTTAACCCGTATTAGCTTTCTTTATTCACTACAACAAATCCTGGAATTAGCGTCCCATTTAGCTCCCTTTTTTGCATCCACTAACACTTTTAGTGTATTTTTCATCATTTTTTGGACAAAATTGGCACTTTTCCACGGGATGGCGCTTTTAATGGCGTTTTTTGCATCTTTTTTTTAAAGTAGACACTATTTTGGACAGTAATTAGCGTCCCAATTAACGTCCATAATAGCTTCCAGAATAACGTCTATAATAGCTTCTAGAATAATGCTAGGCATAGCTTCCAGAATAGCGCCAGGTTTAGAGCCAAGGATTACGCCAAGAATTGCGCTAGGAATTTCGAAAGGAATAGTGCCAAGAAAATCGTTCAACATAGTGCCAGGTATAGAGCCAGGTATAACACCAGGAATAACACAAGGAATAGAGTCAGGAATTGCGCAAAGAATTTTGAAAGGAATTGCACCAGGAAAACTCCAATGTTGTGCCAAGGAAAGCACCAGGCATGTTGACAGAAGTAGCACCTAGATTCCAAATGTTTATTCGAGGTTAAGCTAAGAAAGTATTACATGAAACAATGCCAGTTTGATTGACCACACATCAAGTATCATTGCAATAATGAATAGTCACTTGATAGATCTAGCTTAGATCTAGTATAGATCTAGTATTTTATGTCAATTACATGCATATTTTATACATGTTTATAGAAAGGTTTGAGGAAGGTTTTTCTTTGTCTATATGTGTGTAGGTTGATAATCAAGTGGAGCTAGAGCCAATTCAACCTGATATACATCAATTGTGGCCATCATTAAAAGAGTACCTATAATCTAAGGTGAGTTAATCTTTCTTCCTTCTTTTCTCATGTGTTGTATGTGATTGATTAGATCTAGTGATGGAAACATATTGGTCTACCACCCTTGTCTGTCTTAGATCTTGTGAAAGTGATCCAAGGGAGTTCCCATTTGTCCATAGGGTGGAAATATCCATAACACATAAAGATGAATATTTTAGGGCCTGCAACCTCAGTTTTTATTCCTAAACCCTACAAAAGGCCCTAAGAACCATCCATGGCATTTGAAATATTTCAACAACAATCATATGATCCATGTAGGACAATTATTCACTCTATATGCGTTGTGTGGTGGTTTTTCATTGTGTTCATGGTCCATGACTGATAAAAGTTTGTTTTATGCCCTAATACATTGTTTTCCTCCTTGAACCATGTTCATGACCCTAAAAACCATCTCTGAAGTACAAAACCATGCAATGAACTTTGTTCCTTGACCATTGAGGTAGTCCTCCTCCTCTGAAAGTTTAGTGTACTATGATTGAGCAAATCAACATAATTGGCCCAATCCTCTTCCAACTCACTTAAAACATACAATGTGCATGGTCCATGAGCATTAAAAGCCTCTTATAGGCCCTAAGAAATCAGTGCCCCCCCTTGAACCATGCCCAATACATCGAGAACCATCCTCAGTTCTTAAAAACTTGTAATGGAAACCATGCGACACATGTAGGCCAAATATTCTCTTTAGAGGTATGTGTGGTGATATTGGACCATGGAGTTTAAGGCCACACAGGGTCTAAGGCCATATGAAATTCCTAAGGGGATCATGGGCCATTACAACACCCTACACCACTAGATAGGAATTACATAGGGACTCTTTTAAGTGTCCAAGACATGGTTCGATGCCAAAATGTAGTTGTTTGGAACACAAAATTTATCTCTATGATTTATGAGCCTTGTGTCAGGCCTTGAGCCACCACACATACCATGCAAAGGGAATATTTGGCATGAGATCAAAATATGGTTCTCATTTCAATGTTTTTCACACCAAGTATGATTCCCACAACCCATGCCATGGTCCATGGTCAAAATATAGCGTATTAGGCCATGACATTTGCGTTTATTGATCATGAGTGATGCGTAAGGCCCCGAGCCATCACATAGGCACTAAAGAGAGAATCTTTACCCTACAAGTGGGATATAGTGGAAATTTTAAAATTTGTAACACCATGGATGACTCTCTCTTTTTTTTTAACAGAAACAAAGGAATTCATATATATATATATATATAAGGCTGTGCACAGCCATTCATTACAAAAATTGAGCCAACATTCTGCTTCAGAAAGAGGAAAAATGCAGAATTTAAGAAATTTTTGGCCCTTGAAGTATTTACTTCTTGCCTTCCTGAAGATTCTGTTCATTTTACTGGGATATACCCTTACAAATTGTTTACATAATAAGAGGCAAAAAAACATTTAGATAGTGGAGTTCAAAGGGAACCTGTGGAGTAAACATTCACCAAAAATTTCTAAGAAGAGAAATTAACTGTAATTCTGCTGCTGGAAAGAGGCGGCCTCCATCATTCCTTGATTGACTGTTGGTGCTTCCTGAACTTGACTGAACTGGGTTTTGCTAATGAAAACAGAAAGGTCTTCCTTGATGTTGTCAACCTTCCCCAAAAGTTCAATGATGTTCTTGTCCATATCGTCCATGCGAGACTCTACACAAGAAAGATGAGAGTGAATATACTTGAATTCCATGGAGTAAACATTCACCAAAAATTTCTAAGAAGAGAAATTAACTGTAATTCTGCTGCTGGAAAGAGGCGGCCTCCATCATTCCTTGATTGACTGTTGGTGCTTCCTGAACTTGAGTGAACTGGGTTTTGCTAATGAAAACAAAAAGGTCTTCCTTGATGCTGTCAACCTTCCCCAGAAGTTCAATGATGTTCTTGTCCATATTGTCCATGCGAGACTCTACACAAGAAAGACGAGAGTGAATATACTTGAATTCCATGGTTTGCTCTTTGTTATGGTCCAAAATGGAGCAAACGGCCGAGTACGTTCTTCATAGGTAGACCTTAATCTCCGAGGTTAGCTGGCTGAGCGTGGCGATAGCCTGCCTAACCCCATCCATGTTGCTGAAGGACGAGCTGCTGTAGGGGGATTCTTCTTTAGGAAGCTGCAGAGGGTCAAGAGCAGAGACCGAGAGGCTCAATTGCTTGAGCTCTGAGTTGAGGGCTAAGAAATTAGGGCTCTCCATGCTTCGAAACAAAGCCCAAATACAATCCAGGAGCATTAAATGTTTATGCGTGGGAGCATAAATGCCCATGGTGGAGGCACATGGGCGATGGCATGTCAACCAAGAGAGAAAGCGGGCAGGGGTAGCCAGGTGCCCACAACGAGGAAATCGTCCCCAAAAAAGCTTAGGAATTGGTTTTTTTCTCATTATCCAATAACCCCTCAAGGAATGAACCGATACTCCAAGACTTTATTGTGCAATATTTGTCCTTTTTTCAATGTGGCTCCAATGTTGGCTAAATTGTCAGCTGTGGAATTAAGATCTCTGAGGACGTGGAAAAAAGGAATGTCAATAGGAAGAGGAAGAAGCTCGATTCTTTTTCGAAATCTTTGGCTCTTAGATCTTCTAATGAGAGAGCCATTCCTCATAGCTTGAATTACATGCCTGGAGTCTCCCAAGACCTGTAGCTTTTCCATGTTTAAGGTGGTAGCTATCTCAAGAGAATGATACATCGCCAACCATTCTGCTTCATTATTGGTTCTTGAGCTTAATCCCCAGGAAAAGTCAACAACTTTGTTTCCTCCGGGATCAAAAATAATCCCCCCCGCACCTGCCTCCCCTAACACCATGGATGACTCTCTTGGCCCACACCATGGTTTAGAATTAAAATGCAGGTTGTAAATCCACTACAAGTTTATATGCGGTTCATGGGACATCGTGGTTCCCTAAACTAGCACAAAGGTTCTGCATAAGGAATATTTTATCTACATGTGAGATATGGTCACCATTTTAAGAAATCGAGAAGCTTTATAAAGCCTCTCTTGAAGATGGACCTCCTTTAGGGTTCAAAACTTGTTAAGAAATACAATTTCACGACCACATATTTTTCTCTCTACAACTAATTTATTTGTCCACTACATAGGCCCCACTACAAAATTGTTGGAATGTAGGCAATGTGGAGGCCATTTCAGGTTTTCACACACTAGGGGTGACTCATGGAACAAGCCATTGCCTACATTTAAAAGCTAGAGTTGGGGGTACAAGACATTAGTCCTATATGTGTTCTTAATTGTACCATATACATGATGATTTGTGATACAAACATGGTTTATAAGAAATTCCCACACCAATTTGTTTTTTAATGTAGAGGTTGGTTTTCGGGGATTGTGACTTAAGGGGCTACTAATTGCAAGTTTAATTGAGGTTAGGGGAATAGAGGCTCGTTGCAACACCTATGCAAAGATAAATAATACATTAAAGAGATGCCAATGCATAACCATGGATAGTGATGCCAAGAAGAATGCTCAATTAGATAGATAATGAAATTTTGGGTTTTCAAGGAACCACTTCCATGGGAGGGGTTCAACATATCATTTATAAATACTAATAGTCATTAAAAAATGATGATGGAAATCTACAACAATCCCTATTTACCATTGTTTTTATAGTTCGAGCATCATAGGGATGGAAAACGTATAAAAAATAAATGAACTTGTGAAGAGAAAATACTAACAAATAGGAGATTGATAATCAAAGCTCCTCTATGGCTCGAGGAGATAAACTACATACATTGATAAAGTTTTTTCATAGATAAATGGCAAGGCTAATGAAATTTTGTTTGATGGATAATAGTGTTCTCGTTACCATTTTTTTTATAATATACACATATAAATACAATAGTGTAGAGCATGTCAACCCTTTAAAAGTTTTACACTTTAATTTTTTCATTCTCTTTATTCTCCTCTTTATTCTCCTTAGTAATTACATCCAAACTTAAATAAATTATTAAAAGTAAAACATGTATATGATGTTAAACACTCATCCACAATATAAATTACATAAAACAAAAATTAATTGAAAATATATGCACTATCAACATTATTTATTTTATTTTTAAATTCTCATAACATACAAATTAAATATAAATTTTATAAATATAAATTTCATAATTTTAAATTTTATAATTTTATAAATTATAATATAAATTTTATGATTTTTTTTTAATATTTAAAATTGCTTCTCTCATATAAGTTTCGAGCGTAACCTTAAAAACTTTAAATAACCCAATAAAATTAACTAAAAGTCAACATTGTTGGCTCGACTAATAATAAACACTCTGTGCATAATTATAAACATGGTATAATTTTCTACATCACCCTTAACTTTTTTTCTTTTGATTGTTATAGCCGCTAAATTCAAAAAATAAAATAAAATTCCAAAATCTTGGGTGGGCGCCAAAATTTGTTTAAACTACCTGCTATTCAACTTCATTTGGGGTTTGTTTGGCCCTCCCGGCAATAGTCTGTTTGCTTCTGGCGGCTTTACAATTGCAAATCAAAGAGAGTTGGAATACTATTGGCCGCATTAGAATAACAACATACATGTTCTCAGGTGGAGTTAACCCGGGTCTCTGGGTCATGCTTAGAAGCCACTGAAGAAGACTGTAGGGACTCTAATCATCTTGCTGGTTGAGCGTGGAAGTTTGAAGAGGCAAATACTAGTCACATAGATCGTTTGGAAGAGTTCTATGTATGTATGCTTGATGTTGAGCGTGAATTTGGAGATCTGGGACATATTGAGATATTTCTATAGATCCCGGGTGTTGGATTTAGAGACGTCTAAATTACAATAATTAAGTTGGACATACGTGCATTATGATTATGATATCAAATACTGTCGAAAGATTACATTTATGTAATAATTAAAACATGCCAAACAATGTGATTAATTAAGTCATGGCATTATACGTATTTAAATAAGGATTTGGATACAAATACATATAGAATAATGTTAATCAATTATAATTGTTAATGGACCGATTATAGTTGATTAAAATAATAGCAGTAAATTGAGCTAAATAAGGAAATCAGAATTTATTCTGATTTATTTCAGTTTTTTCTGAAGTTTCCCGATTTGAAGTTTTTTATAAAATCGGAAACTCCAGATTTCTTTTGGACTTGTTTCCCAAGTATTAGCTAAATTTCAGCAGCCCTAGGATTAGAACCTTTTTCTTTGGCACTGCTATAAAAGGGTTGAGTCTCCAAGGCTTGCAATCATCCAGAAAAATTGTCTGCTCCATTGAAGACAGGATACTCTCCAGAGAAAAGGATTGCAAGTTCTTGGAAGGATTCGAGAGCCAACAACTCAAGTCAAGACCAGAAGTTGTCTGCGACCTTTGAAGATGGAAAGTAAGTTTCGCTGTGCATTAAACTGAATTTCTAAGTTCCGCTGTGCATTAAGTTTAATTTCTTGCATAGGAGTAGATCTTGGTTAGGGTTTAAAGCAATTAGTAAAACCCAACAATTGGTATCAGAGCCTCCCTTATGTAAGAATTGCTGCGTGTGAGCCTCTTGTTAAATCTCATTATTAATTCAGAAATGAATGAATGTTTTTCCCAGAATTTATATTATGATTGTACAGAGCGTTTTCTCAGAATTCATAGTATAAATCTATATCGACTTCTTGATAGTCTCGGTCTTTAATTCAGAAAATTGGAAGGCATTTCAGATCCTTGACTAAATGCCATTGAAGTTTAAACATACTGAATCTCTGCATCTTTTCTCCTAAACTGTAATCGATCTACGTTCTGCCTGATTTACAAGCTCGGTATATTCACTTGGCCTATCACATAACCTCTGTATCTAATCCCAGTAATTGACGGGCGTCTTAGTTCTTATTCAGAGAAATATTTATAAATTTGAAGCCCGATTTTATCTCCAGAGTCTAGTACTGCCGTCGATCTAAATTTCCTGAGAGATAAAACGCAGATTTAATTCTTGTGCTTGAAAGAATCGGCGTCTCCCGAACTGATAAATTCGATCTCCATTTTTTCTTTTAAGAGTAATCATGTTGAATCCTTGAAATCCAGTCCAGATCTGAATCGTGCCCACAATAAAACTCTGTCATATCCCTTTTTTATGCCTGCGCGTTGGATCTGAAAATACATCCTCAGCGCTTTGTCCCAGAGGCCATTTTTTACATGATCCCTAATCGTCTCCTTCCATATGAAAGCATTGCTCGGTTTGTGTCTGTGCACATCTGTTTGTGTAAATTGGTTTTGGTTTCCACATACGCTGGCACATAACGAAACTTGCCTGGTCTTGTTCACTTGATTCCTCTGCCACTGTTTAACTGCCGGGGTAACAACAATGGATGGAGTAACAGGATGAGAGCCATAAAAATAAAAACAGAGATGACGGAAGTAAATTTGATTGAGAAATTCGTTTTATGCATCTATTGGTTTTGGAAAACATTTTTATTCACAGTATTGTCCATTGAAATGAAAAACGCCTTTGCATATCTCTGTTTTTTTGTGAATGGCCGTGTATTTCATGTATTTGGCTCACGGGTTTCGGTTGAAAACGTTTTGGTCATTCTGTATTTTAAAGGTTCAAAAATATTTATACCAGGAATAATAAACACAACAGCTGATTCAGTGAAAGTGTTCATAGTACATACTACATTAACAGTAGGGAAATTGCACTGAACGGTTAGATTTTTTTTTTTAATTTGATGGAATGTTCAGTGTGGATGGCGAATGATCTTCTTGGATGCTTGGTTTACGATAACATACGTGTATATAGAGCAAAGCCAATGCAATTCTCTGAGTGTATTAATTACTTCATATTGGTAGTTTCTGGCTAGTCGGTATGAGTATGATGGGTCTTATTCTTACATCTTTATGGCTGGCGAGTTCATCAGATTCGAAAATCTCTGTGCTAGAATCGATTTCGATTCAGATTACACCCGATCGATTTGAAAATCAATGCATCCTTGTAAAATCCTGTGTGTAAAACAGATCTGTGTTCATTTTCTGTCTTGCTCATTCATTTAAGCTAAATTTTTGATGTTGCAACAGTAAATAACTTTCTATACTGTCTGCCTAGAAATGGCAATCTTAAGTTTAGTATTTCTGAATGTGATACTTTCTTTTAGAGATGTTAATGTTTTACTTGAACAAGCACATATTATCAACTGTTAAGTTAACAAATAAGGGTGATGATTTTAGGTATAATTTTGGAATCTAACTAAAGGCATTTTATGTATACATGTGTTGTTTTTCGCATGAGTCAAGCATTGATGTTCGCAAAACGAACCGCTCTATGTAAGACGATTGCAAGGATGACTCATGACAAGCTCAATGGACGTAGGTGTTAGCTTTCCCAAAGGAGGGTTGGCACCTGCTAAGTTGTTTGGTGCATAAGGGTGATGTATAACAAATAAGTTGCAACACACATATGCTGGCAATGTCTAGAAAAGCATTTGGGGCTTGGTGCACCAGGTCCGTTAGTGACCTGCCTTCCCCACTTGACTGGCCTGGTAGTTAGCAAATGGATATGTCAATCTGGCCCAAAGGCGGAAAAGACAATAAGGTAATGATTGCGCCCAAAGGTGTTTTTTCATTATTGAGTGGTGTTTTGGCTAAAAGATTCAATGGAGCACATAATTTAATTTAGGCCTTTAGATGGATTTTAGAATTATGATTAAAGATCAAATCATGATGCATAATATCTAATTTTTCCTTTTGTTCTTCAATTTTTCAGATCTAAACATAATGTCAAATCTAAGTCAAATTAAGCCCCTCATGGGGAACAATTTCAAACAGTGGGAAGAAAAGCTGAAATTAGTCTTAGGGATCATGCAATTGGACACTGCACTGAGATTTGATCGCCCCAAGCCCAATAAAGAGGGTGAAGAAACTCCCCAAGAGAAGGCTGATATTGATAGATGGGAGCATTCAAATCGCATGTGCATAATGGTGATGAAGCAAACGATCCATGAGACTTTTCGGGGCATAATACCTGATACAGAGACCGGCGCTATTAAATACCTTAAGGCCCTTGAAGAGAAATTCACAAAGAGTAAAAAGACTGAAGTTAGTACACTCTTTGTGAAGTTGGCAACAATTAAATACAAGGGAAAAGAAGGGGTTAGAGAGCATGTTATTGAGATGACAAGACTGCAACGTGCCTTGAAAGGGCATAATTATGACATCTCTGATGAAGTTCTCATTGAGTTCATTTTTCTGTCTCTCCCGTCCAACTTTAGTCAATTCAAGATGACTTATAATTGTCAAAAAGGGACATGGACACTACCTGAGTTTGAGGCTCAGTTGGTGCAGGAGGAAGAGAGACAGAAAATGACTAAGGGGGAAAGTGCTCATGTAGTAACATCTAATCATAAGGGTAAAGGCAAGAAGCGCAAGTTTGCTGCCAAGTTAGCTGCGAACAATGCCGCGCAGAAAAGCAAGAAGGAAGATACTTCTGCGAAAGCAGAAGAAAGGAACTGTTTTTTCTGCAAAGCGTCAGGACATACAAAGAAATTCTGCACTAACTATCATGCATGGTTGGCAAAGAAAGGTATGTCTCTTGCTTTAGTTTGTTCTGAAGTTAATTTAAGTTCTGTATCTAGATATACTTGGTGGATAGATTCAGGTGCAACGACTAACATCAGTATGTCGATGCAGGGTTTCCTAAGCCATCGCAAGCCAAATGAGGCAGAGCGCTACGTTTACGTAGGAAATGGCAACAAAGTAGAAGTGAAAAGCATAGGAAAATTTAGATTATTATGTAAGACAGGATTTTATTTAAGTTTTGATGCTTTAGTGGTTCCATCTTTCAGAAGGAACCTAATTTCTATATCTTATTTGGACAAAAATGGTTATGTATGTTCATTTGGTAATGGAAAATTCAGTTTGTGTCAAAATTCTAAGCTTCTTGCTTCTGGTATCCTGTCTTCTTATGATAATCTTTATTTTCTAGATATAGACACTTCACATTCAGAGGCACTGCATGTAGATAATAGAAAACGTAAATTAACTTGCGAGAAATCTCCAACATTATGGCACAAGCGATTAGGACATATCTCTATGAAAAGGATAGAACGTCTTGTGTCTAATGATATTCTCCAACCTTTAGATTTTACAAACTTAAGTGATTGTGTGAATTGTATAAAGGGAAAACAAACTAATAAATGTAAGTATGATGCAAAAAGATGTAATGATGTCTTAGAATTAATTCATACGGATATCTGTGGTCCTTTTCCAAAAGCTACAAGAAATGGTCACCATTACTTTATCACATTCATAGATGATTATTCAAGAAATGGTCATATTTACTTAATAAAAGAAAAGGCGGAAGCATTAGACGTGTTCATAAAGTTCAAAACGGAAGTTGAGTTACAACTTAACAAACGTATAAAGTCCATTCGTTCTGATCGTGGTGGTGAATACTACGGTCGTTATGATGGATCAGGAGAACAACGTCAAGGTCCCTTTGCAAAATACTTAGAGGAATGCGGAATTGTGCCTCAGTATACGTTGCCAGGTTCGCCTGCAATGAATGGTGTTGCTGAACGGCGCAATCGCACCCTTAAAGACATGGTGAGAAGTATGATTGCTCGTACAACTCTACCTGAGAATTTGTGGGGAGAAGCCTTAAAGACTGCAGCATACATACTTAATAGAGTGCCTACTAAAGCAGCTAACAAGACCCCTTACGAGTTATGGGTTGGGCGCAAGCCTAGCTTGAATCATTTGAGAGTTTGGGGATGTCCATGTGAAGCTAAGCCTTATAAGCCAAATGAAAAGAAACTGGACGAAAGGACCATTAGTTGTTACTTTATAGGCTATTCTGAACGATCTAGGGGATACAAATTCTATAATCCAACAGAACATACAGTTTTCGAGTCAGGAAGTGCGAAATTTTTTGAGGATAATGAGTTTGTGGGGGGAGATATGACAAAAGATAGTATTTTTGAAGAAGAAGAGACGAATGCGAATGAGACTATGGACCAAAGTCCTGGTTTTGTTCAAATTCCGATTGCGTTTAGAAATGAGACTATGGACCAAAGTCCTGGTTTTGTTCAAATTCCGATTGCGTTTAGAAATACATCTTCTGACAATATGCAAACTTCATCATCACAAATAACTCAGTTAGAAACTCAACATGGAATAGAGAACACAAATGGACCTGAACCCAACCCAAACCCTGACATTGACATGACAAATGTTGATGGCCTAGGGCCTGTGGGAGATTCAGAAATTGATAATGATGTTCCTCCTCCTGTTGAAGATCAAGTTGTAAATGAACCTCAAGAAAATCTAGTACCTGTGCCAATTAGGAGATCTACTAGAGAGAAAATATCTACACAATCTAAGGATTATGCATATCTTCAAGAACATGAGTTTGACATTGGCATGTTTGAAAATGATCCTGTTAATATCAAACAAGCTATGGAAAGCTCTAACTCTCAAAAGTGGATTAATGCCATGAATGAAGAGATGAAATCTATGTATGACAATGACGTTTGGGATATCGTTCCGTTGTCTAAAGACAAGAAACCCGTTGGTTGCAAATGGATATTTAAGACTAAGCAGGATTCTAAAGGCAATGTTGAAAAATACAAGGCACGTCTTGTTGCGAAAGGTTTCACACAGAAAGAAGGCATTGATTATAAAGAGACTTTCTCTCCAGTTTCATTGAAAGACTCTTTAAGGATTATATTGGCGCTTGTAGCACATTATGATTTAGAACTTCATCAGATGGATGTAAAGATGGCGTTTCTCAATGGTGACATTGATGAAACGATCTATATGAAGCAGCCAGAGAACTTTGTATCAGGTGATGCAGGGTCTATGGTTTGCAGACTTAAGAAATCTATCTATGGGCTAAAACAAGCATCTCGACAATGGTATCAAAAATTTCACAAAATTGTTAGCTCATTTGGTTTTGAGTCTAACATAGTAGACGAATGCATATACCTTAAGTTCTGTGGGAGTAAATTTATTTTCTTGGTTTTATATGTAGATGACATATTGCTTGCCAGTAACGATAAGGACATGTTGCATCAAACTAAGAATTTTTTATTTAAGAACTTTGAAATGAAAGATCTTGGTGATGCATCATTTGTTCTAGGGATTGAAATACTTAGAGATAGATATCAAGGTATTCTAAGGTTATCCCAGAGGAACTATATCGATAAGATTCTAACAAGATTTGGCATGGAAAACAGCAAACCAGGAGATACCCCTGTATCAAAAGGAGATAAGTTTAGTCTGAAACAATGTCCCCAAACTGACTTAGATAAAAACATCATGAAAGATATTCCCTATGCCCCAGCCGTGGGTAGCATCATGTATGCACAAGTATGCACGCGTCCAGATATTGCGTTCATTACTGGAATGCTAGGGAGATATTTGAGTAACCCAGGTATGGAACACTGGAAGGCAGCCAAGCGAGTGTTGAGATATCTAAAGAGAACAAGGGACTTTATGCTCACGTATCGGAGATCGGAACAGCTCGAGGTCATTGGATATACTGATTCTGATTTTGGAGGATGTGTCGACAGCATGAAGTCAACATCAGGATACATCTTTATGATGGCAGGCAGTGCCGTGTCATGGAAGAGCGCTAAACAATCATTGGTGGCCTCCTCCACTATGGCAGCTGAATTTGTTGCATGCTATGAAGAATCTAATCATGGCGTATGGCTGAAGAACTTCGTCACAAGTCTGAAAATTGTGGATTCTATTCAGAAACCACTCAAATTATTATGTGACAACAATTCAGCAGTGTTATACGCAACCAACAATCGAAGTTCGTCAAAGTCAAAGTACATCGATATTAAGTTTTTGGTTGTAAAAGAGAGAGTGCAGAATAATGAATTATGTATAGAACACATAGGTACAGACTCCATGATTGCTGATCCTCTTACTAAAGGATTACCACCCAAGAAGTTTCACGAACATGTTGCCCGTATGGGTGTAATATCTATTTAGGATAGTTAGAAAATGTGGGAGTCTGAATATGTTTTAAGTTTTGTTTTTGATGTTCTATGTAATGCAATTGTAAACAATTTTGATGATATATACAAGTTGCATTCAGTTTCGGTTTCATTATTTCTTTCTTTAAAGTTTAATTTTTGACCTCATACAGTAAAGTAAAGGTGACTCAATTAGAAATATGCACGTATAATCACACTTGCGTGTAATTTCTAAACTATATGTCCAAATCAGATTCATGTCATTCAGTTATGTTGGCAGCGTGATTTATGTCGGTTTAGTTGCGAATAAATGTGACAAGTGCTGCTTAAGTCCTTTGTTAGCATAATTGATGGACAGAATTGTTTAAGAAATACGATAAGAAAGACAGAAAAGTTGCATGCAATAAAGTTAAGGATATATAATCAAAAGGTTGCACTTGTCCATGTGGGAGATTGTTGGATTTAGAGACGTCTAAATTACAATAATTAAGTTGGACATACGTGCATTATGATTATGATATCAAATACTGTCGAAAGATTACATTTATGTAATAATTAAAACATGCCAAACAATGTGATTAATTAAGTCATGGCATTATACGTATTTAAATAAGGATTTGGATACAAATACATATAGAATAATGTTAATCAATTATAATTGTTAATGGACTGATTATAGTTGATTAAAATAATAGCAGTAAATTGAGCTAAATAAGGAAATCAGAATTTATTCTGATTTATTTCAGTTTTTTCTGAAGTTTCCTGATTTGAAGTTTTTTATAAAATCGGAAACTCCATATTTCTTTTGGACTTGTTTCCCAAGTATTAGCTAAATTTCAGCAGCCCTAGGATTAGAATCTTTTTCTTTGGCACTGCTATAAAAGGGCTGAGTCTCCAAGGCTTGCAATCATCCAGAAAAATTGTCTGCTCCATTGAAGACAGGATACTCTCCAGAGAAAAGGATTGCAAGTTCTTGGAAGGATTCGAGAGCCAACAACTCAAGTCAAGACCAGAAGCTGTCCGCGACCTTTGAAGATGGAAAGTAAGTTCCGCTGTGCATTAAACTTAATTTCTAAGTTCCGCTGTGCATTAAGTTTAATTTCTTGCATAGGAGTAGATCTTGGTTAGGGTTTAAAGCAATTAGTAAAACCCAACACCGGGCACATCACTGAAGACTGTTTCTATTTAGTATCCATCTAAATATCAGTCTGAGTGATTAACCTCCATCTCAGCTTTCTGTGTGAAGGATAACGACCACATTTCACTGTCATCCACCTTCAGTTTCCAAGTTGTGGGCTTTTCAAGGTTTATTCCATCATCCATTTTGCTGCTATAACATTATGTTGTGGGTATTGGCTTGAGGAAGGCGCTTTGGGAAGATCAAAAACCTCTGTGGAACGAGAGATGAACTCATCTCTAACTCAGCCAATTCGTGGGTCAAGCATAGCACAACCAGTCACAAAAAATGGCACAATAGGTCTTCATGTACTCCAGGTAAGATCTTATATATTTGTTATCATATCCAAATGGCATGAAAAGGGGATTGTTACAGCCCAATTGTTTATTGTTGAAATATTATATATGCTGTTGCAATACATAAATGATGAACTGATGTTGAAACATGATCATTTATGAGCTGATTTACAAGGATTCCTGTAGCTTGTATGATGGTATTTAATTTATGAATAAATCTAAATTGTAAAGGACCTCAAATAAAAAAAATTCTACACACTTACTCATGTCCACAAACTCAAAACTTTATAAAAGGGAAATCTACAGGAAATAACAGCAGCAGCACCAACTGTTTGACGAAAGTCACCTTCCAAGATATCATCCACAGTCAGCCATAATTAAATGTATTGTGTTTTCAACTTCCTGCCTAAAAGTCATTTCATATTAAATGTTGGTGTTGTGGAAATTTCTGAGTCTTTGGGTTACTAGACCAAAAACCCTTGTACATCCGTGTGTGCCTGTTGTTGTCTTGATTATCCATTTGTGATGCCATCTGAGAATTCTCTTTGAAATATATGATTTGTTGGGATACAATACTTCCTAGTATTTTTTGTATATGATTATATTTTCTCTTGGACTAGGAAAGACAACCATTCTTTGGGCACAATAATATACCCTAATGGCTTGCAAACAAGCTCAAATATAAAATTTGGATGTTGTAGAAATATTAAACACTGATTGGGATACTTCCATACCAAAATTACTCTTTTGAAAACAACTCATATCATTGGTTGGTTGTTGATCAAGTAAATTAATGGCAGTTGAACAAGATTCTGCACCTACAAGAAACTAACACGGTCCGATTTTAAGGACTAATTAAAACTACAATTTGAATATGCTAGAATCTAGAAATGACACACAGCTACAAAATAAACAATGGAACACATGGGTTGTCACCCATATCAGAGCCACAAGTGGGTTTTCAATAAGTAGTGATGCTTGTGCAAAAGACTTTAGGTGGCATGGTCTTGGACTCCAAACAAAATGAGAAAAATACAAAGCATGCATGGACATGTCAATTGAAAAGGACATGTTAAGAAAGCAATAGAACCACTGAAATCATCCAGCTGCTGAAAAGCATATGAATGACATATGGGAGGAAAGATGATGGATAAACAGTGGCAATGGTTTGTATCATCATCTGGTTAGGCAATCTGAAAATAAAAAACACCTTGATATAAAAATAAATCTAGAACCCATGGGAATAATGTTGTGCGCAAAAACTGTTGATGTACTAAAAAACCAAACTAGCCCCAAATTTGCAAAAAGTCTTAAAGAGATTAATACTAAAATCCAAATTTGGAAATAAAATTCCCTAATATTGTACACTTATGTGTTGATTGTTGTCAGGGTTGGAATGGGTGCCATCATATCCATTTAGTACTTATTGCTTTTGTTATTTCCTGAACCATGGTGCCCCTCGGTGTCCTGACCTGTCCAACATTGACTCATCACGAGCTGGCTCATTGGAGCTTCCCCGTGTACTAAAGTATCTAGGTAGGATAACTGCAGGTTGATTGTAGTCTCAAAAGCGTTTACCAACAAACATTGTAAACCCAATTTTGATCATAGCCATCTATTAAACCTTGATCAATGTCTATATGAATCTGAGTTTCTTATTGACGTGTGAAGATCTAGAGTCGAAATCAATTCAAGGAGATTAGATTTCGAGTAGGTCAAGGTTCGAGAGAAGTCATTTGAAAATCTAGAGTTCGTTTACTTGCAAATCAATTGGAGGATCTTTTGCGTTTTCAGGATTTTAAGACTTGCCCTGAAACTTTGTTTTGTTGATATCTATTTTATGGGAGATCAAACTATTATTTAAGATTGTAGATCGATTTCAAATATCAACATGTTTGTATCAATCGTTGAGGAATGATAACCAGAGGGTCGATCTCGAATATTTGGTATCAACACATTTAGTTGCAAGTTCCAAATGTAGAAATCTTCAAACTTGAGTGGAAAGCATTGAAAAGGGACAAGTCTGTGAGTGTCTCAATTGAGAACACATTGGAGAATAAATAAAACAAATAACTAGAGTAGAATTTGAAATAGAGCACAATGGAGAATAAATAAAGCAAAGTAATAGAGAACAATTTGAAATAGAGTTTAGAGGTTCTCAAATTCATAGGAAGGTTAAAGTTTTATGAAAGGAAGGCTATATCTCTCTCCCGCACCATAAGAAGACAAAAACATTCACAAAGAATATGATTTTGATTCGTGACCATTCATGAATTTTCATGGAAGTCATATCCTTAAATAGAAAGAAGATCCCCCCTCATAAGTGCCATGTGGCTTCTGCTAATGTTACCCTAACAAATTGTTATGCTTACAATATGCCACCTGGCTCTACCAAACCCTTTATTGGACAGATTATATGGGATCAGTCACATGCCTACCAACCAAAGTCATCAAAATTGAGCTCAACAAAGACTCAACTGGCCTTGGGATTGGAAAAAACTTAGTTCAAGACTCGGTGAAACTTAGAAAATATAAAAAAAAACTCAAAATATAGGAAATTTAGTTCAAAAACAATATACTAATAACATTTCTGATCCATCTAAGCTATAGAAAAACAATTTATATGCAAATTTATCAAATAATGTCATAAAATATGATAATACAAAATTTGACACTGGATTTTTTTTGCATAATAGTGAATTGAATATAAATAAAAAGGTTGAAATCTATGATTCCATCATCAAACTGACAAATAATACCAAGGTTCCCAATCATCAGTCAGTATTTGGCATGGAGAGTGGGCTCAGGTGACCAGGTCCGAGTAGGTGTTGATACTATTATGGGGTGTAGTGAAGGGATATTTCTTCTTGATGATTTCGTTAGGCACATTCAAGAACACAGCAGGTGTACCTTCGACAAATTTGTTGATCCTTCAAATACTGATATATGGAAACAAGGATGGCTTTAGGCACAGGATTTGGGGTTAGCTAGGGAGTGGGATTTGAGATGGGAAATATTTCGACAAGTGCTTCAAAGGGATCACAACAGAATTAGAGATGATAGTGATGAAATTGCATGGGTCTTGACTAAGGTTAGGGGATGTTATGCTACTAAGCTGGGATACATTGCTCTAAATTCTAGTTGTTGAGGACCCTAGGTGGTGGTGAAAAAAGCTGTAAAAGGTTGCAACTCCAACTAAAAGTGTTTTTGTCTGGTTCTAAATAAGCGAGTTTTAACTAGGGATAGGCTGCAACAGAGGAACAAAATTGTACCCGATATGTGCATTCTTTGTAGGTGTAATGAAGAAACAAATGACCATCTCTTTCTTTATTGCCCCTTAACTCAACAAGTTTGGTCAAAGGGTGAGCGCCATATCAATTTGAGAAACCTATGGGATAAAGATTCTCTGGAGGACTGCTTCTTGGGGTTCTTTAATTGTAGGGAACTAAAGATGTTCCAAGCAATTCCATATCTGATCAACTAGGGCATTTGGATGGCAAGGAATGAGAGAATGTTTGAGGAGAAGCAAGTTCCTTCTTTCAAGATCACTTCACAAACAATGGCACCCTTTTCTCACTACTCTCCAACCTACCTAACAAATCCTAGTCAAATTATTAGAGAGGTAACTATGAACAAGGATTTTCCTTGGATCTTTTTCACAGACCATCACTATTTTTCTGTAACAATATAACAACCAAAGAAAAATCACTATTTTTCTATAACAATATAGCAGCCAAAGAAAAATCAGAAGCAAAGGAGAAAATCTGGTATTCTTAACTGTAATCTGGGATTACCAATACTAGAGCTTGACATAGGGCTTGTTTTATGTTTTTGAATGCTTTCTTAGCCTCCTAAGTCCAAACTATATCCTGTCCCGTTTTAGCATACTTGAGATAGCATAAGTGATTTCAGCGAAATTGGGCACAAATCTTCGTAGGAAATATATGCGCCCAAAGAAGGATTGGATACCCGTCTTACTTCGTGGTAACTGAATCTGTTTTATAGCTTGTACTCTTGGATGTCAGATGCCCCAATAATATGCCTTCGACTACCCCAAAATTGCACGTTTTGGGGTTAAGTGAGATTCCAAAGGATCTACAGTTGTCAAAGATCTCCCTCAGGTGCATGACATGGTCTACCTTGCATTTAGAATAAACTATCAAGTCATCTTTGTAAACCATGATAAATTTATTAGGGAATTCAGAGAAAGCATGATCCATGGCTCTTTGAAATGTGGCCCCAGCATTTATCAATTCAAAAGGCATGCAGACGTAGGTGTATGTTCCCTAAGAAGTGGTGAATGATGTCTTGTATTGGTCATATTCATCAACCAGTGCTTGGTTTTATCCTCAGAATCCATCCAACATGGACATCATTCGAACACCTATAACTATTTGTAACACAATCCATGCTTGTCAAAGGGTAATTATCTTTCAAGAATGCAAGGTTCCAACACTTATAGCCCCAGATTTTTCTCACGTGTGCATCTCCTTTACTCAAAGGCACCTCACTACTGGGAAAGCAAGCAAAATAGCAAGAGTTGTAAACATAACAAGTAATATACAACAAAAGCCTTAAAAACAGCCAGCAGAAGGCATTTTAGATGCAGTTGAAATGGGTCTTTTAACACCCAAAGTGTATCTGCTAGTGCAACTTATTTTACAGCAGAGGAATGATGAAGAGATGCACTACATTATATTCGTTGAAAGAGTGATCGTAGCAGTAGTAATCATCAAGCTTGATGCAGCAGCTTGATTCCCTTTCATTTGTCATGAGTGACTACTTATCTAGAGCAACTTTTGTATGGTGTGGGAATAAGCAACGAAAAATACTTACATGTTTTTCAACTGACAAGGTGAATGTCTTGGTTACCATTTATGTTGTTGAAGAGGGAATTGATGTGTGTAGTTGTAGTTGTGTCATTCATTTTGATTTGCCAAAAAACAGTACAGAGGAGCTTTATTCAGTCTTGTGGATGTGCTCATCAAAGCAACTCAAACTTTATCCTTCTCCTTGATGGATATGGACGAATTATTTAAAACAACAATTTGAAAATAGAAGCACGATATATCAATAAATATCTCTCAGCTATTGGGGATGTCATATCTACTTTATCTAACAAAATTGGTCATATCCCATATCATAATAGCAAGCTGACTTAGATTCCTTAGGATTCCCTGTGTAGACATGCAAAAACTCTTATGTTCATACAACTTAATCTAGATATTGAATCTTATTCTGAGATAAGAAGCACACTAATAAAATTTGCAGAACAGGTGGCTGGGGTTGAGCTAGGTGTTGTACCAAGCAACAAGTAGACTAAGGAAATTAAAAATCTGAAGGAACAGATTGCGATCACATATGAAGGAGCCTTTAGACACGTCTCCTGAGCATAGAAGGAGATGGTACATTTACCTTATAAACATCCAAAATCTGAAAGACTATATATTAGTTCCTTCCTAGCATGAGGGATGGTGATATCTATAGATTGTGAGATGGTCCAATGTGAAGATGAATTGGAGGAAGTTGTGAAGGTTTGTGCGGTGGATCAAAATTTAGGGATTGCGATGGATCTACTTGTGAAACCATCAATACCTGTAGTTAACTACGTGACAGAAATAACAGGAGTTACTGCTGAAGATCCTGAGGGCACAACCTGAAATGGCCTAGTCTCTCAAGTAAAGGCATGTAGAAAGGAGTTTGAGTTCTATTTGAAGTAGTCTCCAAGTCTAGTGTTCCATGCGTGTACCATCAAAGCAATGTTGTAAATAGTGTCAAAGAAAATATCGGGGAAAATATTGGAAAATATCGAAAACTTGAAAAAACTAAAATATTTAATTTTTTGTCATTTAAAAAACCTAAAGCAACGCCTCCCTCTAGCCCTTTTTCGGGTAAAGGTAACAGTGAGAAACCCCTCGATGTCAAAACTAACCTCGATGACACCTCTGCCATGTTCGTGCCTTGTTTTTTGAATTTTTCAAGTTACCATACTGTAACGGCATCAAATAAGCTCTTATCATTCTGACTATATAGAAGAATATATTGATTGCTACTCCATACACAGTACATACAATGAAACCTGATTGCAATCTCATTCAAAATACCCTCTACACAGTCTTATTTTTTGCAGGGACAAAATATTCTTCCTAGACCTGGTCCAAACCAGAATGCCATTTGTAGTTGGAAGTTTACATCATCTGATTATCCCAGAATTTTGTAATGTGCATGCTAGAAAGTTATCTATGATTCTATACAGGTGTTATTCCAGCTAAGATCATTTTTAGATACAGGTTCGAATCATATCCATCTTGAGGACTATCTTGTCATTTATGATCTTTCCTTTTATATCAGGTAATATCCTCAGATTTTTTGTAAGAAAACCGAATGTGTGGTTACTATCTGTTGTAAGAAAATCGAAAATCATGAAATGCCATCTGAAACATTTCAAGGCATTTCCCACACATGGTATGCATATCAGTGTTTCGGGGGTATGCATGGTCCAAACCCATGTTTCCTGCAACTTAGTTGTCATGGCTACAGATTAAAATTAGTTAACCCTTCAAACGAAGTCTAATCTACAAAAGCTTACATTAACCAGTTGTTGGGAATCCTTCTGAGTAGAGGAAAATATAGATAATTCGAACATGGATGTTTTTGAGTGTAGTACACAGCTATCCCCCCCAACTATTCTCTCCATCAAACCATTTGTACGCAGGGCATGTGCATAAATTACAGCATGTCTACTCTAAAACCTATTTCAGCTTCAAAATTTTGCCTCAGCTGCACATATTGCTTCAGCGTGATTACTTGAGCCAAATACACAAAAGTTAAAGGAGAGGTTATATGTTAGTGCGATACCTTTTTGGGTTAAACTTTCATTATGGAACAACAATTTCCCCCCAAGATAATTTCAACAATTAATGGCCAATTTACAGAGACCCATATCCCCATTTCAATTAGGTGAAAATTGTCCTAGGGAATAAATTATGGTAACCAACTATAAACTTATTAAAGTAGATCGACAGGTAATTTAAAAGTGAAGAAAAGGGGACATAATTTAGTAAGATTTAATTTGACTTGTCTTAATTGAATGGTCAGCCAGAGGTCTGCAAAAGTGCTACTTAGTCAACTGAACTTCTTCTAATTTGACGAGATATTGGAAATTGCCCTAAATCTAATACAACTACATAGACACCTAGTGGTGTAGTGTCTTTCAGTTGATGGTGCCATATTTGTCAACCAACTCTAGCAACGAGACTTCTTATGCCATTTGCATGGAGATTTTCTTTGTTAAAAGAGATGCTCATCGTTTTCTAAATTCACAGCATTACTTTCCCATCTTAGGTGAAGATCCTAGAAAGGATCTTGTGTCTAATGCTTTCCATAACATATGATACCCATTTGTTGCATGTTTATCTTTCTGTTTACATGCATGCAATTGTTTAATGTCTTTTTCCTCTTTGTGCAATCCTCTCACTCCTAATCAAATTGTGTGACTTTAAAAGCAATTCACAATTCTAGCTATAATTCCAACAGTGATGTTAAATTGCTTGCAACGAATAATCAAAGTAAAAGCAAACCAGTAAGAAATAACCAACAAGAAACCAAAAGCTACCAAGCATGCAAATAAATAGATTCATAATTTAGGGAAGACAAAACCAGGTTAGACAATACATACCTACCAATATTTATGTACACATTTTGATAAGCAGAATGTAGAAAGAAAGAAAAAAAGAAGTTTATTAATGTCCACAAATGCCTAAAATAGGTCAATGGGAATGGAAAGCAATGGTAATGTGGGAGTGCTGAAGGCAACTCTAAATGCACAAATAACTACAAATAAAGATAAAAAATAGAGAAATGATGAATTGTCCAAATAAAAAAAAGTCAAATACCTATTACCTTTTTCCAAATTTGACCCTTTCGCCCATAAAAAAATGCAAATAATACTCCCATCATAGCCCCTGCATATTCTGCTAATACTGTCCCGAAAATTGTGACAATACATTGTTATGTTAAAGTTTTGACAACAAATTGCTATGTTAAAGTCTTCTAAAACAACCCATTATATAGAAAAAGGGTTATGTCAAATTTACAATTAGGCAAGAAGAGAGTCATGAGATTTAAAAGCAAAAGTGAGAATAAGCTTTGTACAGACACTTCTTGCACTTGATCAGCAAGGACAAATTTCAAGGATAAAAAATACCGAGAGTCTTCTGTTAGTAGGATAAGTACACTTTATATGTGTGGTTACTATCTCTTGATGAGGTGATGCTTATATTCATGGTTGGAAAACTCGTGCGAATGCATAAATTATCACACTAATATTTGCAATATAACACAAAATATGCATATTATGTAATGAAATTAATACTAATGTTTTAAATTGATTATTTCTTGTTGTTTGCAGAAAAATGGTGAAGATGACTCATATGATCTAGATTATGTTGTCATCGATGTACCAGAGAAATATATTGTTGATAATGATGCAAATGGATCAGATGAATATGATGTTGGGATAGATGATGATGAGGATGAGGATGATGATGATAATGGTGGTGGTGATGATGATGATGGTAGCCATTGATGCTACTATTGAGATTGTGATATGTTTATTACTTTCTCGATGCTACTAGACACGTATTCTTATTTTTGTGATGATCCAAGTTCATATTAAATTCTGGGTCATTTTGATTTGTATGGTGGATTTATGTTGACATATAAACTTTGATTATCCTTGAGCATTTTGACATTTCTAGATATGGATATTAAAAAATATATTTCTTGTGATATTGGTATTTTCACTATATATATCATTCACTTGTTCTTTTAACCTTAATATGATGATCTGTATGATAGGCTATTGATGTGATGATGTTTTATAATTTCACTTCTTTTGATGAAAGATAATGGTGATGTTATTGTTATTATATTGTAAATTTATCTATATTGGAAATTGTCGATGATATTTTCATGGAGAATTAATATATATGATGATGTTACTACTTTGTTTACATGTTATATAAATGTTGTCTGTTTGTGTTAAATTTTCTTCACAAATGCTATGCAATTAATTTCAATAATGCTATCTACAATTAAGTTGAATGTTTCATTATGTTATTTCAGAACTATGAAGTAAATGATATATGAGAATTATTGAAATTAATGAAATAATTATAATAATTTGATATAATAAATATATTAGCACACAATTGGATATAGTTGTAGGTGTTAAATAGTAAGCCTAATGTGGTGCTAACAAGGAAGCAAAACTAGGAGCTAAAATGGAAGCCCACTATGTCATAGATCTAGAAGCAACATTGGATGCAATACCTAGCGCTAAGTTGGAAGTAATTTCTGATGCTATTTTGGATGCTAAAGTAGAAGCCAAACCAGAAGCTAAACTAGTGGCCAACAAAGAAGCAAAATTAGATGCTTAATGGGAAGCTAAATGCGGTGTTCATGAGGAAGCAAAACAAGAAGAAATTCAAGGAGCTAAACGGGAAGCAAAATGTGGTGCTAGTGGGAGTAAAAATGGATGCTAAATTGGTAGCAAAACATGGTGCTAATGTTGACATAAATAGAGATGCAAAACTAGGTGTTAAAAATGATGCAACACTTGACGCAAATGAGGAAGCCAAACACGACGTTGATATGGTAGCAAAATAATATGTTACTTTGGATGCAAAACATGGCGCTACATAGGAAGCAAAATATGGTGCAACAATAGAAGAAAAAATTGGCACCATTTTGGTAGCAAAACACGATGCAAAAAATGAAGCAAAAATTGGTGCAAAATTAGAAGCGAAAATTGGTGCATATTGGAAGTAAAACGTGGTGCAAAATGGGATGCTAAAGTGGTGGCACATATGGATGCAAATATGGCGCGAATGTAGATGCAAACATAAATGCTAACATGACACTTTCAAGGATGCAAATAGGGCGCTAATGGGGACGTCATTTAGGAAGTAAAAGAGGACGATCTCTAGGAAGCAAAATAGGATGTTATTTAGGAAGCAAACCTCGACGTCGTTTAGGAAGAAAAATTGGATGCTATTATGGAAGCTAAAAAATGGGCGCTATTTTAGACATCAGAAAGGATGCTATTTAGGAAGCAAAAAAGATGCTATTTTAGACTCTTTGAGTTTTTTCCATGACGCGTCACATTTAGTGTCTACTTTGACCACTCAATGATAAAAAAATTTACACTAAAAAGGGACGCTAAATGGGATGCTAATTCCAAGATTTGTTGTAGTGATTCTCAATTAATTTCCCTACCCTCGTTGCTTCTGTGAGACCATTTTTTTTTCAGTTTGTAACCTATCGTGAAGTTATGCCTTGACAATGGCTAACGTATCCTCTTCTGCTTCCTCTTTTAAACCAAAAATTATGAGGTTTAAAGCTCTTTTGTTATGCTCATTGTTTAAACCTATCAGCTTATTCATTTCCTCTTTAATGGGTTTGATATCAAATTTACCTTATATATTATTTAGGGTTAGGTTGTGATGTAATTTTTCCTTTAACTCATAAATCATATCATTTAACCTAATATTTTCTATAGTATCTGCATCTCCTTGTTCGGGTGTTTTTTTGTGTTTCCATTGTTTGTAGTCTGATATCCATTGTCTCTACCTTGTTCTCCAATTTTTTTTTTATCTTATCGTATATTTGTTTTTGGATCTTTTCTTGAAAATATGTAAATTTATTATCGATCATTGCTTTTAATTCTATCTGGAGTTTAACTTCTCTTTTTTCCCTATGTTTCTATGAGGATTCTATATATTCATAAATTTTATCCTCTCCTTGATCCAGATTTATGTGAGAACGAAATGAAAGCACATAAATATATTCACACACACATCTATATTGCAAGAAACACAAAGATACAATAAACTCACATTCTATTACAATTAATGAAACTGAACAAACTGTAAAATAAAAGCAACTAGAATGGTGGTAGCTATATCCCTGAGAAGAGATGTGGCGACTACATTCATTCGTTACAAGATGAATACAAAAAGAGGCCGAAGGGGCCTATATATTATAAGAATGAGGAAAAGAAACCTAAAAATCCAAAATCCCAACCCTAGAAGATGAATCGTCATAAAGTTTGCGACCCCAAGGTGGTTAGTTGAACAGTCAACTTCTCGGGGTCATAAATTTTGCATATGATCTCTGTTTGGGGCGCTCGACACCTTGTTGGAAACTTCTATCCGAGCTATACAAATTTCGTCTAGGGGCGAATGTATTCCATTGGAAACTATTGCACCCACCCCGAATTTACAAAAAATGTTATTTAGGGCCTCAAAACATCACCAAAAGTTCAGGACCTGAAAAACTATAGAAAAATTACTAGAAATTTGCCAAAATGGAAAACTATTTTGAGCCAGTGGAATAGGTGGGTGGTCACCTATATCCACCTAGATCAGTCCTCCCCGCTTAGGAAGTAATGGTCTCCATTGCGTTGAGTGCTCGCACCAAATGAGAAAACTTCTGTTGAACTTGACTCCTGGTGAACCACTTGCCTTGGTGGAGTAGCTACCTTGCTTTGACAACCCGATATAGTTGGATATTCTGCTAGTGGGTTCCCTTAACCTGTGTGTCCATGATCCGATTGGTGGTTTCCCGTTCCATGTAGTCAGGGTTAATCTATGTAGGTGTCAACTACTCTTCCACTGTTGATGTGCCCAACAATGGTGGAAAATATGGGCGAAGGAGCTCCACATTAAATACTGGGTGCAGGCAAAGGAATGGAGGAATGCTTAATTCAAAGGAAATCTCACCAATTTCCTTGGTGATGGTGTACGACCCATATCAAAGTGGAAGAATCTTGCGATGGGGTCCCGTGAGCCTTTCTTTCTGAAAATGCAACTAAACCTTATCACCCACCTAGAACTTGTGTGGAACTCGATGCTGGTCATGTCACTTGGTATTGGCCTTTTCCAATATGTCATGGACCTTTTGACAGATTTATTGGATTTTTTCAACAAATCTTGCGGCCTTATCAACCTCAGTTTGAGCATGGCCAGATTCCTCCTGTGCAGATGCAATGGGCAGAGCTACATCAATTGGGGCCAGTGGTTGGAACCCCAGGTAGACCTAAAAAGGGATGTGGCCGGTGGAGATATGAAGGACTCTGTTATAGCTATGTTGAACATATGGAAGGCTCTCATCCCATGTGCGGGGATGTTTAGAATTGTACATTCTTAGAATATGCACAATCATCCTGTTGACTACCTCTGCTTGTCCATTGGTCTCGGGTGGAAGGAATTTGACTTGGTGAGCTTGGTATCCATCAATGACCATATGATGGATTAGAAGGTTCTTATGAACCTGCTATCCTTATCTAAAATGATAGTCCGTGGTAGCCTGAAATGAACCCAAACGTGCTCGAAGAAGAGCTTAGCAGTGGCTTTGGTGGAGATGCTCTTTTTGTAAGCTATCAAAATGGCCATCTTAGAGAATCGATCCACAACCACAAATACACAGTCATTACCATGCTTGGTTGAAGGTAGTCTTGACATGTAATCCATGGAGATGGATTCCCATGGTCCAATGGGTGTTAAGATTCAATATGCTAAGACATAAAATATCAGCATTACATTCCATTTCACAACAATTGCATATACAGGATCACTGAAAGAACAACAAGCACAACATAAACACAAGAGACACAGATTTATCCTGGGAAACCCTCATGGGGTAGAAAACCCAGCAAAGCTTCCTCAATATAGATGACTAGCAAATACAAAGATGTAAACCCTAGACATGAGCTCTTTCTCCTCCATAGCATATCTCTCCCTCACCTATGCGCTAATCACAAGTGAGTATAATGTGTGTTAAATGAGGAACACACCTCCTCTATTTATACACAACTCCGACTTGTCTTTTACACAAGCTAGGTCGGCCCAACTTAATCACTTTACATAATGCTGACTGGGCCAACCCCTGTAGGGTGGTTTAATAACCCTTTGACCCACATACCACATATAGGGACGACCCCCACTAGGAAAGTCTAATAACCCAAGTTACCACATTATCCATGGAGGAATAAAACATCTCCGGATATACAATAAGGTCTTCATGGAGGAATGAAACATCTTTGGAATAATAAAGTACAAATATAATATTCTTAGAAGTTACAATATTTCAACACTCCCCCTTAATGAGAAGGATATTATAACAACATTTGCAGGAGAAAGGAGTCATCAACATCATACATGATACATCTATAAATCATTGGAAGCTTTCTCAACATCATCAGTAACTCAACACTGGAATATCTTCAGGTCTTCAATACTGGAGTATCAGCATCGTCAGTATTGAGTCTTCAACTTCTGCAACACTCAATCAGCTACAGTAACATCATCATCTAGGTCACCCAATCAACAGCCTCATCATTTGGATCTACTGATCATCATCATAACAACATCAACTGGATCCTCTCGATCAACAACATCACACCATCAACTGGATCCTCTCGATCAACAACATCTGGATCATCTTGATCAACAACATCTGGATCATCTCGATTGACAGCATCTGGATCATCTCGATCTACAATATTTGGATCATCTCGATCTACAATATTTGGATCATCTCGATATACAGCATCTGGATCATCTTGATCTACAACATCCGGATCATCTCGATCTACAACATCTGGATCATCTCGATCTATAGAATCTTGATCATCTCAATCTACAGCATTTGGATCATCTTGATCTACAGCATCATCATAGCAACATAATCTGCAATACACATGATCCAATTCCAGGATGATCAATCCTTATCAATTTTAGACAAGTCTCATGTCTATGGACGATGCAATCCAGATCTACTTCTAGGATGATCAATCCTTATCAATTTTAGACAAGTCTCATGTCTATGGACGATGCAATCCAGATCTACTTCCAGGATGATCAATCCTTATCAATTTTAGACAAGTCTCATGTCTATGGACGATGCAATCTAGATATACTTCCAGGATGATAAATCCTTATCACTTTAGGACATGAGTTGAAGGACGATGCAATCCTATCACGTACATTTTGAACCAAATGTTAGGGGACGATGTAGTCCTATCATCAATTCTCAGAGATAGGTGTCTACGGATCAATTCTGGGACCGAAGTCCGGGGATGATTCAATCCCCACATTCTCGGAGACATCTGTCTATGGATCAATTCTGGGACCGAAGTCTGGGGATGATACAATCCCCACATTCTCAGAGACATCTGTCTACGGATCAATTCTGGGACCGAAGTCAGGGGATGATACAATCCCGACATTCTCGGAGACATCTGTCTACGGATCAATTCTGGGACTGAAGTCCGGGGATGATACAATCCCCACATTCTCAGAGACATCTGTCTACGAATCAATTCTGGGATCGAAGTCTAGGGATGATACAATCCCCACATTCTCGGAGACATCTGTTTACAGATCAATTCTGGGACTGAAGTCCGGGATGATACAATCCCCTTGTCAACTTAGACCAAGTATAAGTACCACTCATCGACCTCATCGTCAGCACAGGTAACCTCATCATCGACCTTACCGTCGGATCAGGTAATCTCATCATCAATACATGTATCCATATCATCAATACAAGTATCCTCATCATCGACACAAGTATCCATATCATCAATACAAGTATCCTCATCATCGACCTTACCATCGATATAGACAATCTCATCATCGATACAGGTATCCACAACGATGCCAATATCCAAATATCATCATCGACCATATCACTCCCCCTTTCGAGGAGGGTCCTTCTGAACTACAGCAAGCTTGTCTCGAAAATACTCAAACTTTACTCGAGATAGAGGTTTGGTCAACACATCTGCAACTTGTTCGTCAGTGCTCACATACTCGAGCTTGATAGCTCCTTTTTGCACCATATCCCATATATAGAAATATCAGATCTCTATGTTCTTTTACTTATCATGGAACACTAGATTATCTGTCATCTTGATACAACTCTGGTTGTATCTCTAAGTCAAATAGTCCTAACAACAGTTTCCGAAGCCAAAATACTTCACAACTAGCAGAGTAAGTAGTTATATATTCCGCTTCAGTTGTACTGAGAGCCACACTAGACTGCTTCTTGCTAAACCACGAGATCATGGCAGATCCCAGACAATAACATCCTCCTGATGTGCTATTACTATTTGATACACTTCTTGCCCAATCAACATCTGTGTATCCATACAATCTGAAGTCATGATCTCCAAGATAACATAGATCAAATTCTATCATACCCTTAAGGTACCTCATCACATGCTTTGCAACTATCAGGTGAACACGCCTAGGTTCCACTAGATACTGAATCAAGGTGTTCACAACAAAGCATATATTTGGCCTGGTATTCGTCAGGTACATCAATGACCCAATAATCTGTTTGTACAGAGTCATATGCACAAACTCTGATGAGTCATCAACTAACAGCTTCAAGTTGGAATCCATGGAGTGGCCTTGGATTTGCATTCCAACATATCAAATACTTTCCCTGGTTGAGAAATATTCCTTCTGGGCCTTGCCATACTTCCATACCTAGGAAGTAATGCATCAATCCGAGATATTTCATCTCAAGTTCTGTAGCTAGCTTCTTCTTGCTTTCCATGATCTGATTCTCATTCCCTGTCAGAAAGAGATCATCCATATATAGATAGGTTCATCATCCATAACCTTAAGGTAAAGGTTAGGATTAGCTTTACTTTGGTAAAGCCCAAGTTTGTCAAGAAGCTATCAATTCTTCCTCTATGACTGAACATCATTCACACTCTACATTGAGTGATCTTCTGCATATCTATCCTTGCCATCTCTCGTCAGATGGGTCTACTGATATGCGCCTCAAGATCATTCGAACTCTGTGGTGAGTTCCTTCTTGCATCCATCTTAAGAGAATAAAGTTATCTATATATAGACACCATCTTCAACCTTGTAGAAAAGGTTGAAATACGCATCACCCATGGTGATCATTAAGCTCACCAAATGACCATCGATCTTGGGTACCCGTACAGAGATTTCTTCAATTGAATCCTGGGATTTTTCTCGATTCACACTTCTTCTTCAATTATACCGTTAAGAGAATGGTCTTATCTAGCCACTTGGAGCAAACAGCTCATCATGATCCTCTTCTTCTTTCTAAGAGAATCTTCTAGCCACGAGCCTTCTATAGTATGTTTGATTTGTAAGTCTTCTTGTTGAACATCCATCACTTGTTCGATGTTCATCATCCTTCTTTTGTCGATCATATCACATGATCTTTCCTACAAATCAAAGTTAATTACATGATTAGTAATTCTTCATAATCATCAAATCATGTTGACATGATAGTCTATTATGCATACATATATGATTCACATAGTTATGCAACTATCTTGAACAATACTTTGGCATAACACTTTTCCATATCCTGTATGCATACAGTGGCTATCTAGATGCCTTCCATCTCTACCAGAACATACTATCAAGAGCGTGCATAGCTCTCAACATGTCAGCAAAGAGGTTTCATTCTAGACAAGCAACAATGGAATGTTTGTCCAACTTACCCATCATATGCATATTAGTAGTATACTGTTCAATGCCCTATGAATGCTTACACTCAGCATGATATATTATAAGAATGGATACAACTACTACGAGCAATATCATTTACTATTCAGAGATTCAAGAAGTAATTCAAATGACAACTTAAACACTTATCTTTTATGTTTGTGTGGTTGCCTCCTGATTGATCTCTATTTTGAACTTCTATCAAGCCTAGAACACTATGCATGCTTAAGTGTGCACTAGTGTCATCATTATGATCTCATACATAATCATACATTCATTAGTATAGTCTTAATACTATCAAAACATTATGTATGGTCATGATCATTTCATACATAGGTATACTTACCTAAGATCCTAACAAGGTAGGATTCTAACTTGATATAGGAAAACATACCTGGATTATCAAACTTGGTTATGTCTTAACATACCCAAACAATATCTTCTTTGTTCTCTTCAATGATTTAGAGACCTTGTGCTAGAACCTGCACATCTCATAGGTTAAGCATAGTAGATCAAAGTCATACATACCTCATAAGAAGAGCTTCTATGCGATCCATGACTATGGATGAGTCTTTGTCTTCATGTCATCATGGTCATAGAACTTGATTTGTGTTTCTTGATGTACATGTATCTTGTTAGCAGACAACATCATCCTCATAAAACACCACAAGTGCATTAGTACAATCATAAGTGTCATAACCTTAATCAATGAATGCCTTCTATCATTCACATGCATTCATTATCAAACAATCATAATTGTACTAACCTCAATAACATGAAGACAAACATATCATAAACTTAACCATGAACATATTTCAACACATACCTGTATCTCCTCAAGTCATACTTGCCAGGAGTGCTTTTAACCCAATCCACTTTGATTTGCTGAAACTGGATCTAGAGCTGGATTAGGGTTTGTCAGAGAAACCCTAAAAATTCAAATTTTGAATTTCAAACTTTTGAATGGATGGAAAGATGCGCCTTGCTGAGCTGATCAAGCTAGCATACTTCAATTTTGAAATCTTCAAAATTTGACCCCTCAAAATTGCCTTTGAAACTTCTGGATCTTCTAGACAGGATCCCGAACTAGGATTTGGTGAAGCCCACCCTTTTTCCCAATCAAAAGGTTCGATCCAAAGCTCTAAACTTCGATTTTTCTGAGGAGCTTCCAGCCGTGGTCACATACTTCAAAAATTCCAACTTTTGCAGAAGCCCTAATTTTCCACCTTTCCGATCAAAATCCCGAACTAGGGTTTGATCAAGCTCGGCTTTCTTCTCAACAAAAAATTTCGATCTTGGTCTCTAAATTTTGATTTTTATGACGAGCATTCAGCCGTGGACTCCGATTCCAAAAATTCCAACTTTCTCTGAAGCCCTAAATTCCCGCAGCAGTGATAAGCCAAGAATGAAGGTGCTCAAAAAACAATTTTGTTTTGACAGAAATATGCACCTGATTGTTTCTGGTGCATCTCTGAAGTTACGAATCCACATGATCTGAAAGTTCGGCTTGTGGTAGCTTGACATGTCATCTTTCCAACCCCATAGTTCTGAACTCAATTGGATTCTCTGAGAGAGAGTTATGCCAATTGTCGCAACGTGACCTGTTTATGGGATAAAACAAGAGAGCGAACTTGTACGGCGTGCCACGTGTCACTGTTTCAACTTCGGCCTTTGAAAAACTTACCTGAGAAACTGCAGTCCGTGCACTACCTTTTCAATTTTTACGAAATTTTATTTGGAGCTTCCTAGCCTGAGATATGACCTTTTTTCCTAGGTCACCTGTTTATGACTGAGATCTGGAAGAGGCAGAAACCCTAACTTGTACTGGTCACATATCACAAAGTACAACGAATATGAGGTTGTCCTTTGGACACAAGGTACAGGGGGATGTTATCTACAACCTGTAAAGGTTTCAGATCTTGAAACTTCTCCAAAATGGATTTACAGCAAAAGTTCCACGATGTCTGGTTTTTGCTAAATAAAACCCTAACCTTCAAATGGTCGTGAGTGAAGCAAGTGTCGTAAGTGCCATACATTGCCTTCCTTCAGGTTAGCTCTGATACCATGTTAAGATTCAATATGCTAAGACAGAAAATATCAGCATTACATTCCATTTCACAACAATAGCATATACAGGATCACTGAAAGAACAACAAGCACAACATAAACACAAGAGACACAAATTTATCCTGGGAAACCCTCATGGGGTAGAAAACCTAGCAAAGCTTCCTCAACATAGATGACTAGCAAATACACAGATGTAAATCCTAGACATGAGCTCCTTCTCCTCCATAGTAGATCTCTCCCTCACCTATGCGCTAATCACAAGTGAGTGTAATGTGTGTTAAATGAAGAACACACCTCCTCTATTTATACACAACTCCGACTTGTCTTTTACACAAGCTAGGTTGGCCCAACTTAATCACTTTACATAATGTTGACTAGACCGACCCCTCTAGGGTGGTCTAATAACCCTTTGACCCACATACCACATACATGTCTGACCCCCACTAGGGAAGTTTAATAACCCAAGTTACCACATTACCCATTGAGGAATAAAACATCTCCGGATATACAATAAGGTCTTCACGGAGGAATGAAACATCTCCGGAATAATAAAGTACATATATAATATTCTTAGAAGTTACAATATTTCAACAATGGGAGTAGGCAGAGGAGTGTACTGCTTCTTGATTGTAGGTTTCGCGATGGCGCATGTAGTGCTGGATCAGATATATCCGTTGACATATTGTCGGATCTTGGGAGAATAAAAATACTTCTACAATACCATCATTGTCTTTTTGGTGCCAAAGTGCCATACCACCTGACCGTAATGCGTTTCCAAAATCATCTTTGCACGCTCGCTTGAAGGAACATGGAGATGTCCTAGGTGGCATAACAATCCTTCCTGGAGATGAATGTCTATCATTGGTGTGCCTGCACATAGTTCTTGATAGATGAAAGAAAACTTGAGATCACTGTCATATAGTTGGGGCCACCCAGAGGTCTCATGGCCACAAGAGTTGAGAACCGTGGTCAATGCTGCTACTGGAGGTCGACTAAGGAAAACAATGACTCGATTCGTGATGCACTTCTTATATTTAATGTTAAGGTGGAATTGATGAAAGTAGGTGGACCACTTTTGGTGGCATTCATTCTATAAATTTCCTTGGGTTTGCATGAACCATAGGAGCTTGTGATCAGTGTGGACGACTGTGTCTTTTACTAGGATGTTATGCTTTCACTGGTGGTAGGATTGGATAATGGAATGCATTTCCTTATCATACTAAGGTGGGGTACTTGTAGACTGTATCTGAAAGCATCTCACTAAGATATGCCACTAGATGGACATGTTGAGTGAGGACTGCACCAATAGCATAGTCCAAAGAATATGTCTCAATCTCAAAGGGTTGTTGCAGATATGGTCAACTAAGGATGAGTATCGAACATAAGCACTACTTCAGCTCCTGAAGTGCTTGTTGTTGTGGATTGGACCAAGCAAAATTGGCCTTAGATCCCCCTTTGGTCACCTAGAAAAGGGACCAAGCAATATTAGAGAAGCCCGACACAAATCTCCGGTAGAATTTGGTAAGGCCTAGGAAGCTGTGAAGCTCCATGAGAGTTGTCGGGGTCAGCCAATCACAAATATCTTGGATCTTGGTTGGATCCAGATGCACACCATGTTCGTCCATGATGTATCCTAGATACTGAACCCTCTTCATGCCAAATGATCACTTCTCTAGATTGGCATATAATTTGTGTTGTCGTAGGGTACCGAGGACCCATTGGATGTGCTGCAAATGTTCTTGCCATGTTCTACTATAGATGAGGATATCATCTAGATATATGACCACAAAATAATTGGTGAATGGATAGAGAATATCATCCATCATCCTTAGAAAATTTTCTGGAGCATTAGTCAAGACGAAAGGTATGACCAACCACTCAAAAATGCCTTCCCGGGATTTGAAGGCAGTCTTCCAGGCATCAGTCTGCTCAAGTGGCACCTGATGATAGCCATAATTTAGATCAATATTACTGAAATATTTGGCACCCTTGAGTTGGTCCAGAAGGTCATATATTCGGGGAATGGGATACCGATTCTGAGCTGTGATCTTGTTAAGATATTGGTAATCAATGCAAATTTGCCATGTCCCATCCTTCTTCTAGACCAACACAATTGGAGTCCCACAAGGCGAGGACCTGGGTTAAATATGCCCTTTCTAGATTAACTCTTCAATTTGATGTTTGATTTCCTCATTTTTTATGAGGGAATGCCTGTATACTGGCCCATTAGGTAAAGGTGCCCCGGGTACCAAATCAATGGAATTCTTGACCTGATAATGTGTTGGCACCCCGATAGGTGTGGTGAAGACGCCTTCGTATGATTTTGTGATCTTGTCCACCTACTTCTACTGTGTAGAGGGACTCCGTGTGGAGGTGGTGGATGTTGTTGTGATATTTTGTTCACCTTTAGAACGAATCATGAAGAGGATGAATTTCCCTATCCAGGAGATTACCTTCCTTCCTTGCTTAGCTATGATGAGGGGGACTGTAGCAGTGGGAATTGTCTCTGGTATCATCATGTAGAGTTTCTTTCGCAAAGTAACAATGGCACTACGAGGTCTATACTCATACACATCATGATGTTTCCACATATATGGCTATCCCAAAAGAACATAAAAAATTTCAAGTGGGGAAACATCACACTTTACCTCATATTTGAAGGGCTTGATGCTGTAGGATAATCAACATTGTTTATTGATGCCTATGTGTCGTCCCCGGTTCAACCAATCGATGGTGTATGGTTGGCGGTGTGGAATCGTTGACAATTTCAATCTTTTGATGACCTCGACCAAGATGAGGTTCTTTTGGCTACCACTTGCAACAATAAAATGTAGTGGATTCCCCTGCACCCATAGTTGTGAATGGAAGAGGCGCTCCCCTTCCTCTAGCTCCTCTGACTCTTTTGGTTGGATCTTTGCAGTTGTGATGGTGGCACTAGGTTATGCATCAATGATCCTCTTTCCCCTTTCCTACTATGAATCAGAGTCCAAGATAGAGTCCATCTCTGGGGACTTCGTCTCAGCCAACAATGATTGTTTTGAGCTGCATTCATCGATGTTGTGCCAGGGGATTTTGTGGAACTCAGACCACTTGCCAGTGTCCTTCTACGATTTCCTGTTACCCTTCTTTTCCTACAGCTTGGACTAGTTTCCAGGATTTTGGTTTTCCTTGCTCTGTCCTTTTCTTTGTGAGTTAGGGCCACCTTTTCTAGGATTTTGTTACTGTTGATTTGCAAACCCAAACTCTTGCTTATTATTTTGCTTAAACTTTTTCTCAATATTGATAGCATACTGATAAGCATATCCTAGTGAGGATTTGTGCAGGAAATCCATCTCCATCTGAATGTTCCTGTGTAGGCCACTATGGTACTTTAATACCAAGTGTCTTTCAGAGTCCTTAATACCCAGTTTTGAGTGCTGGTAATGGACTATGTTGGTAAAATCCAGCACTGTCTGGTCTCTCTCCTGGCGTAAGGTCATCCATCTAGTGTACTGGTCATCATAGTTTCCTACTGGGTAGAAATTCTCCTTGACCACATCGACAAAAGACACCCAAGTGGGTTATGGCCTATATATTTTATACTCATCTCTCGCATGCCTATCGTAGTACTCATACCACCAGTATTTGATATTGGGGAGGGACTTAAGGAGCACGAAGGTGATCTTTTCACTGTCAGAAAAAACTTGAACAAAGAAGTAAACTTCTAACATATTTAACCATTTCTCCAAAGCATCTGCATCTATCTTGTCTCAAATAATGGAATGTCAAATACAAATAATGGAATGCCAAAGTTAATTTGTATCTTGAAGGGACTCGCACCTCCAAAACGACGACTCGTTGAAGGTGCATCTACTGCCGCTGGGATTTGTCAAAGGATCTGGGAAAATTTATCCATCATCTCGTTCCTCTGTCATGTGAGGGCTCCCATGAATGACATCTTAATAGGATCTCTTGCTCCATTGATTTATTTTTTCTTCTCTCACCATGTGAGTTTGCTTGGGTTGACGGGAGTTTTTTTCCCCAATATCAACTAGTTTGAGACCCAACTCTCGATATTCATATCTCGATGGGGACATGGACTGAAAAAACACAAGAGCATATTGCTCCTCCATATTGCTTGTCCCATCAAGTCTAGGTTGAATCAACAACCAAACATGCATGTGGGGATATGAAGAAGACACTAGGGTAGATGAATAGAGAACAAGGTTGTGGTAAAATAATGGAGAAGAAGACATAAAGCTATATAAATAGAAGACAAGGTCGTGGTTTTTTAATATTTTGTTACACAAAAGGACATTCATGAATTACAATGTATGCACACACTTAAAAGTGAGCATATGTTCATAATATGTGCACATTTTTGGAAATGAAAAACCTATGTGGAACAAAATGTCCATGGACAACTTGAATGTGTGGAGGTTCAGCAATGGTTGATGCTATTTAAAAAGGAACATGTGCATGTTCCTAAAGCATGTATACATGCTTTAAATTCACAGTGAGTGCATGCTACCATTGAAATGATTTCATGAACCAACTTCATGCACCCATCCTTGGATAGAAATAAAATGATATTTCAAAATATAGAAATTATTCAAATACAAGCTAGTCATAAGATCATATATTATTATCTAGGCAGTTGTCAATTTGGGAAGATAAATAAACAAATGAATTTGAAGTATCCATAAATTTAAATTTCAAAGCCACGGGGTTATTTTAGTGGGGCATGTCAAGGTAATCCAAGTAAATATGGAGTTGGAGGATAAATTTTTATTAAGGATTTAATCACATGATCAATTTTAAAGTAGTAGTAGGAGAGGAATTAGCAATACATCTTATTCATATGCACTTTGGTTATTGTTGAAAATTTCCATGAAAAGAGGCCTAAAAAGTAATATGAGACTATAAACTCATTTTGGAGTAGGTAAATGGAAACTTTAGGATAATAATATAATACATATACCTTTAATGGATAGAATTTAAGAGGCTAGAGATCATTTTACTTTTCTCACCTTCCAACATGTCTACAACCCAAGTTCAATGAAAATGTTGACTTGTTGTCCAAAGAGGCTCTTGGGTTGCAACCTTGTAGGAGAGAGTGATGGAAATGGATGAAGAAATTGATGGACATAAATTTCCAACCATAGCCCATTCTATCCATGTTTAGTCTTAATGCTATAGGTTATCTAAAGAAATAAATCATGTGGAATAGAAATGGATATTAGTTTTCGGCATCAAGTTAAAAGAAATTTTCTAATACAAGGGTTTCACTTATTGACCAGTATTCTATAATTTTCATTCATAAAGAGGTTTTTTAAATTATAAAAAATGAACTCAATATATTATTTCATATTGAGGGAGATATTTTTAATTGAAGCGAGTTTTAGGTATTGGGGGAGGCGGGGCAGGGGGAGTTCATAAGTATTGTGTGATGGCTTGTTGGGAAAGAAATAAGTGCACAACCAATAATGGATTGTTGGAAAGATGGGTCCCATTCCTCAAATGCAAATAATCTCCTTGGTTTTACTTCCATAATTAATCTTAATATATGAAAAAGCATACCAGAATGATATAGTACAAGGAAGAAATGAATAATTTCTACCTAAAGGATACTAAGAATTTCCCTAGGTCAAATTGAGCATTGGGATCACAATCACTTGCATCTCTCATAATGAGAGTGCCTTTGAGTCTAAATGATCAGAGAATTACAATGTGTTACCGAGATGTCAATTTCCTAAAGATTATTGCAAAGGAAAACTAGAAAAACTAGATAGATAGATAGACATATATTTTTTCTTAAAATGTTCATAAAATCATAGATCCAAGATACAAAGAGTTCAGTGAATTGAGGCAACTCAAGTTTCTAGGTATACAAATAGAAATCCATATGCATAAACCTCTCCCTTAGTGAATTCATGACCATGTATTAGATTGAGGAGAGGGGTGAAAGCAATATAACACCAATCTTGTGAACCCATCATTGTCTTACTATAGTGGGGGATGTAAATAGACTTGTTTGCTTCTGGGGTTATTTTTGTGATTTGTGAACTTATAAGAGTTTTGTCATCTCTAACTACTATGATTAGAATTTAAAAGAGTATTAAAAATACTATGAAAAAATGGATACCTATAATAACTAATGAGAGGTGGGTTCAACAAAATAACTAATGAGAAAAAGGTTCAACGAAAAGATATAAAAGGTATTTTTTAATATCTAAAGAGGTTAAAGATATTTATAATATCCCATGAATGAGTGCAAAACCATTGAATTTTCTAATTACATCATCTTATAGAGGTCATCTTGCATGATGCTATTTAAAATAATTTTAAAATGAAAAAAAATACACAATCACAACTAATACTCATAAAATCAATGTATCATTTCAATATCATCTTATAGAGGTCATCTTGCATGATGCTATTTAGAATAACTTTAAAATAGAAAAAAAAATACACAATCACAACTAATACTCATAAAATCAATATATCATTTCAATACCAAATTATGAAAGGAAAACAAATTCAATTAAATAATCTTGTAAAAAATTTCTATTTATTTTTAACTTGTAATAAAAATTATATATCTTTTATAATAAAAAATTTATTTTAACAACACTTTTTTGATGACATTATTTGAATTCACTAAAATTTATATTTTCAATTAAATAATAAATATATTTTCAAATATGTAAATCACTCATATATATACGAGATACAAACCATGCAAATAGTTTGAAAAAGTATTACCAACTCCATTAAAATTTGAATCAAATTAACCTTTATGGCAATGTTTCTAGCTAAGCATCATTGCCACCTATATTCATTGAATCTCTTGGTTTATAATAAGGATCCTATTGTGAGTGTAGTAAAATACACTATAGTATAATTAGAAGGTTCAACAAACTTAAAATGAATATGGTTACTTTAAAAAGGTGGAAAATTTATTATTTTCATATTTTTATTAATTCAAATATTTATATTTAAATTTAAATCTTATTATAATATTATTTTAATAAAATTTATAAAATAAATATGATTTTTATAATTGTTTTAAATGAGATGAAAGAAGTGGTCATGTTTTAATTATATATAACTTAAAAACCAATAACATTCACAATATTATTTTAATAAAATTTATTTTGTAATTTAGTCTTATCAAGTCATTTGCTTCCTTTAGGCTTTCCATAATATTTTTTGGGTGATGTCTTTAGATTATTTGAAACCTCACAAGGAGAATCTTAATTGTTCACTATATGGTCAAGTAATCTACACCTATAATGTTGAATCAAAACAAAAACATAATTAAAAAAAATCTATTTAATTATCTAAATATAATTACAACTACTAAATATATTTATATTAAATTTTAGAGTAAAATATTTAATTAATAAATTGATATTAAATTTTATAAATACATTTGTATTGAATTTTAGAGTGCAATAATAGATTAATTGTTCTAGTGATCAATTAATTATAATTAGAGTTAGTGTTGGAATGAAAGTTAAAGTTATTTTTGAGAATGGAGAGGAGGGATATGAGTTTTTCTAAGAAAACCTTAGCTAGAGTTTTCCGAAAACTGCAACAGCGTGGATTCAAGCCAACACCATCGTTGGCCTAGTACCAAACAAGTGGAAAAAAAGTGGGAATTACTTTGGTGTATTCAAAATGTCCCATAACGAATTGAGAATTCCTTATGGGTAATTCTCGATGTTGCTTCCTGGCTTCCCCATTGAATTGTGGATTGAGAATGTTTTCGTGGGTTTAGCAATTTGTCTTTGTCATTTTATCAAATTGAAGAAGAAGTTGCTCTTTAGGGTGGATAAAAGGGTTGTAGCGGTCATGGTGGAATTAAATGTGGCTAAAGGCTTACCAGATGTTGTAGATATTATGTGGGGTGATAAGGTTGTCAGTCAGAAATCAGATTATTTGAAGGTGCCTTTTCGATGTCATTGTTGTAGGGAAATGATCCATCTTAAAGCAAAATGTCTGTGCCTTCTCTGTGGGGATGAATTTAGCTTGTCTTTGAGGGAGGAGGAAGAATAAGTCCTGCCTTTGGGATTACCTAAGGATGGTTTTGAACTTGCTATTAAAGATGGTCGTGAACCTGACCTTGGTGCATAGTTCGGTGAAGCCACTAGTGATGTTTCGATCACAAAACAAGGTATGGAAAATTCATCTTCACCCACTCTGTATGAAGATGTTTGTAAGGAAGAACTAAAATTTTATTTATGCACTAAAAAAGGCCTAGATTTAAGGAGGACCTTTGGTGTGATTGATGTTGAACACTCTAAGATAATTCATAATGTTTCTAATGACTCCATACCTCCAGGTCAGGGTTTAGTCTCATACTGTGAGAACTGAACTTTAGAAAAGGATGATAGGAATCTTTCCCTGAGTAACGGATTGAACATTTGGGGACATAAGACCATTACTTCACCCATTTTACATGTGGATGAAAAGCGTGAATAAACCCAAGGTTTGGTTCATGAAGGGATATCTAGTTCACTGACATAAGAAACCTATCCTAGTCGAGGTTTTGGGAAATTGCCATTACAAGTTTTCTCGAATAAAACCTCCATTAACCTCGAGGTGGCTCCAACTTCATCCCTTCACCATCAAAATGTAACTATTCGGAAGAAAAAATGGATATCTCGTAAAAAACATTCCCAATCAAATGATTCAGTGGATATTGAGAATACCTTTATCCCACTTTCTATTAGGTTAACCGAAGCTTGTAACAACCACTCTCTGGATTCTGTGCCCAATGCCTCTCAGGCCCTTATAGTAATTATGCTCGGTAATGAAGGTGATTAAATGTCAATACTCTCTTTCAATACATGTGGTGTAGGGGGAGATGGAAAGGTTAGGGATCTCTCTAGACTCTTGAAATATACTAGCCTTGATATTATACTGATCCAGGAATCTATGTGCTATGCTACTATGGCGATTGAGACATTTTCCAGAATTATGCCCGCTTGGAAAATATGTGCTCTTGACTTGTGTGGCCTCTCAGGTGGTATTGTGTTGTGCTGGAACCCTAGGGTGGTGGATCTAAAACCTTACAGGACTGTTGGGGGTATTGTCTTGGAAGGACGTTTCTTGGAAGGTGATCTAAAGATCTCTATTCTGAATTGATATGACCCTTATAAGAACAAAGAAGCTTTTTGGATCACATTAGATGAGTGTGGACTACTTAGGACCCAAAATATAATCATAGCTAGGGATCTAAATTTCACTCTTATTGAAGCTGAGGTTTGGGGCTGTAATGCTAGATTAGATCCTCTATCTGACTTTTTCTCAAAACTTCTGTAAAATTTGAGTCTTGTTGATATTGCTCCTACAGAACTGGGGCCAACTTGGTGCAATGGTAGAAGTGGAGAGGCTTCTATAAGTAAAAGATTGTACAGGTTCATAATGAATGAATATTTAGTGGTATCTCTTCAGAATTTTCGCACCTAGGAGATGAAGTCTTTAATTTCTGACCACTTCCCCATAGTCCTACAAATTGATGGGATAAAATCCTGGTGGCATTATCCTTTCAAATTCAATAATATGTGGTTACAAGATCAAGATTTTTGCAAATTGGTCAAAGAGTGTTGTATGTCTACTCATATCCCTTATGGCACAGGTCCTATGGATAGTTTGGTCAAGAAGCTAAGTAGTCTTAAAAACTAGGTTGCACAATGGGAGAAATCTAAGAAACAGGAACAAAGCAAGGAACTTAAGCTTGTTGATGGAATTTTGGAAAATATATATGAAAATAATCCTAGATGCATTTTTTTGGAAGAAGAGAGTGAAAATTTTAGAACTGGATAGGAGGAAAAATTTCTTATTGAAACAATAAGAGAGGGTTTGGCGACTTATAAGCAGATCTATTTGGGTAGCTATGGGGGATAATAACACTCGTTTCTTCCATAATTATGCTACACGCAGAAGGAATATTAATACTATTTGGGATATTAAAAATGAGGATGGAAAGACTATTCATTCGGATGATGAGTTGAAGAAGGCTTCCATGTAGCATTTTTATAATCATTTCAAGGAATCTGATCATATTGATATAGGGGCTCACTTAAAGGTCATAAAATTTTTTCCCACTTTTTTCTCTGCAGAAGAAGGGATGATGGTGGGGGAACCTGTCACATTAAATGAGATTGAAGGGGTTCTGAATACATTTGCACGAGAGAAGAGTCCAGGTCCAGATGGTTGGATTGTAGAACTGTTTTTGGCCTGTTTTGACATTATGGGGGAGGAGATGTTGTAGATGGTTGACCAGTCAAGGTGTGAGGGATATGTATCTAGGGCCTTAAATCAAACTTATATTGCCATTATCCCCAAGAGAAACAAAAATGAGAGCTTTAATGATTATAGAACTATTGCATTATGCAACCTGGTCTATAATATTATCACAAAGATTATAGCTAACAGACTAAGACCAAAATTGGAAGAAATGTTGAAAAAAGAACAATTTGGTTTCCTTTCAAATAGGAAGATTTTGGATGTGGTGGGGGTTACACAGGAATGTACGCATTCAATAAAAATGAAGAACCTAGATGCAGTGATCTTGAATATGGACCTGGTAAAATCCTATGATAGGGTAAATTGGGTTTATTTGAGATTATTACTGCTTCGGATTGGGTTTCCTCTTGAGGTGACAAATTGGATAATGGCGTGTGTTACTTCCACAAAATTTTATGTTCTTGTCAATGGATCTCCCACCAATTTATTTCATAGCACTAGAGGGCTCAAACAAGGATGCCCCTTGTCTCCTTTACTTTTCCTACTTGTTAATGAAGGATCGAGTAATTTGATACATGCTGCAAAAAAATGAAGGAAAACTTAGAGGTGTCAAAATTACAAATTCTATTTTTATTTCACATATTCTATTTGTTGATGATGTTGTTTTGTTTGGAAGGGGAACAATTGAGGAGTGGCAACAGTTTACTGAGATTATTAAACCATTTTTTGTTGCTTCAGGAATGGAGGCCAGTTGCTCCAAGTTTGCCTTCTTCTGTCATAAGGTGGACAATCACATTATGGATATGATTAATACCTTCCTTCCATATCAATCTTCTTTGTTAGAGGATGGATTTAAATATTTGGGTTACTTCTTAAATCCCAATTTCTACAGGATTAAGGATTGCATGTGGCTTGTTCAAAAATTTGAAAAAAAGGATTAGTAACTAGACCTTTAGAATGATGTCACTTGGAGAGAGGTTGAATTTACTGAAGTTTGTCTTGGATGGCCTTCCTATATACTAGTTCTCACTAGAAAATATTCCAAAAACTATCACAAAGCTACTCTGGAAACAGATGTTTAATTTTCTCTGGTCAAGTACTGTGGATGGGAAAAAGAATCATATTGTTTATTGGAAGAAAATTTCGATGCCAAAACAAAAAGGTGGTTGGGATATTAAGAATCTAGAGTGGTTCAATTCTGCTCTAAGTATGAAGAGCATGTGGAGAGGCCTTTGGAGGAAAAGTTTATGGAGCAAAATTATTCATGGAAAATATATAAAAAGTGACATAATACAATGGATTAGAAATCCAAGAAAATCTTCCAGAAATTCTTCAAATTTTTGGGCTGGTTTTTTGAAATCTTTCAATTGGATTAGCAAGAAACTTGTCGGGAAAGTTGGAATGGGTGAAAAAAATATTAATTGGTATAGATATGATTTTCGATTGTGAATATATTTATAAACTTTCGGATGATACATTGTGACATTTGTATGAAATTGGGTATACTTCTCTTGCATAGGTGAAGAAACCTAGGTGGTGGCTCACAAAGAATCTTATTGGTACAGTGCTATAGATTTGGGAATTGGGAGCGTTTGGAAAAAATAATGGGACAACTATATAAATAGTATGAATGTAGCTGGGGTAAGACTCTCTACTTGCGGCGATGAACTTGTATGGACTGGTAATAAGAAAAATGGATAGCTTATGCAAAAGAGGCTTACTTCTTTATTGCTACTTATGACAATCATTTGGTGCCAAAGTGGTGGTTTGAGAAATTATGGAAGTGGAACCCGCCGCAGAAAATAAAATGTCTTTTGTGGCTTGTATTAGAAAATGCAATCCTCACTTGGGATAACCTTGTAAAGAGCGGTTGGGAGGGGTCCAATAGATGTGCTCTATGTGGTCGAGAGACTAAAACCATCGGTCACATTTTTATTTTCTGTTCTTTTACTTCTAAATTATGGAATTCTATTTGCTCTGCCTTTGACATTCCTATGTCCCGAGGAAGGGAGACTTTCGACAGGAATTTGTATTCTTGGTTTAAATCTATTAAGAATCATAGGCTACTCCCTATTGTCATATGTTGGGTGATCTTGAATATAATAAATTCGACAATCTTTGATGCCATAGTTCCTTCAATTTCTACAGGTTTGATCAGGATTGTTAACCTATATAAAGAGATATATTCTATGGAAGTTAAAGCAAAAAGAACGAGAACAATTGAAGACTTTCCTATCTTATGTGTTGCCCATGGTTTTTTGATGGTGCTGCAAAGGATGATAGATGTGTTGCTGGTGCTTATCAGAAAATTAAAAATCAACACTCTTTCAAGCTAAAGTTGAATTATGGAGCTCGGTACAAATTCAAAGGATGAACTTTTAGCTTTGTAGTGGTTGGTCAGGTTTGCAGAATCTTTGGGTATAGACTCATTAAATATTTTTGGTGACTCATTGACTCTTGTAAATTGGGCTCGGAAAATAGCTGATCTGCAATCCATTGCTCTTCAACAATGGTGTTCGAGAACTGAGAAAATCATTGGCAAGTTCTATGAATGGGGGATTTATCACATTTATAGGGAATTAAATACGATAGCAGATTCCATATCAAAGGAAGCTCTGTTGCTATTAGAAGGCATATTATACTGGGAAGAATACATTGAAGACCAGCTGGAAAATGAGGGATTTGCTTCTTTTTTTGCTTAAATTTGTTTGTGTTTTGGTCTGGTTGTATTTTAGAGACATTTTTAGACACTGTCACTTTAGCTTTGTGCTATGGCCACTTGTTTCTTGTGGTGGGGTGATTTTTTGATAACCTTTTGAAACTATGATGTATTTTGGTGATATTAGAAACTGTTAACCCTATTGGATAGTTCATGGTTGACGGTTGTACTTTTTTATTCTTATGAATAGAAAAAGTACAATTTTTTTTTCAAAAAAAATAATTTTAGAGTGCAATATTTAATAAATAAATTGATATTAAATTTTATAGCTAGATGTTGAATATATTGTAAGATTGATCCCTATATGTTTATTGAATATAACATTTTACAAAAGTAGAAATAAAGTAAAAATAATATAGCTTAAAGTTCATTAATAATTTTCTTTGTTTTCTATAATCAATAAATTTGTTGTACTTAAAGTAAGTAAGTGGAGAAATTGCACAATGAGTAACTAGATGCATTTAAAATCATGTATCACACATATAACATTAATAAATTAAATAGAAATATAAAAATTAAAAAAATACTTTCTAATAAATTTATATCTATGTTAATATATTATTTATAAATTCAAAAACTTTATAATTTTTATTTTTTAAAACACTTGAAAATATGGTAACAATTGTAAACAAGGGACCTCAATATGTAACTCTATAGAGGTGTAAATACTAGTCCCACTTGAACTATACTAAAAACAAATATTTATAGTACAACAAAAAAAACATATTACATCATTATACCGAAACAATTATTTATAATGAGACCAAAAAAACATATTTCATCACAATTTCAAAACAAAACAGACATTTATAACGAATATATCTCTTGTTTAAGGTTTTTCATTAAATACTGTCAGAAATTTATTATCAGTCTAAGGTTTACCATTAAATATTCCGGTCAAAGTACTAGCCTGCCCTTGGACTTTTCATTTTATAAAGAAAAATCAATTATATTAGAAAAGGATGGGTTTATAGCATAGTAGCAAGATTCGAGTACGGATTTGAATACGATTCGAATACAATACAGAAAAAATACGTAACAAAAAAATCAAGTATGACTAAAATACGAGAGTAGACTTCTTATAAATACAAAAAAATGCAATTTTAATTTAAAAAAAATAAGATTATATATAATCATTCCAAATTTTAACATCTCATTCATTATTCATTGAAAACTTTAGAAATTAAAATTAAAACTACAGAAATCTATTTTTATATAAAATGACTTAAAAAAATGAGAATAAAGAAACTACATAAATAGATCCCTCTCGATAGATCCGGGTTTGAGATGGATCTACGCTGATATATAAAATAAAACTTAAATAAAAAAACTACATGTAATAGTAATAACGCAATAGTAATAAGACACATTATTTTTTTGTTCGAATGATGGTAAATTCTTATTTTCTTTGATTCACAATTATTTTTTTGTTAAAGGTATGGTAAATTTATAAGAATTTGAAAAAGTATTTTAAATTTTTTTCTTAATTTTTTTTTATATGGTTGATTGGATCGAACCCGTATCATTTCGAATATTTGCCATATTTTTAACCTTGTTCGAATTTATCAACACGACCGTATTTTGCTACTATGATTTATAGTGCAGCAGAGATCATATAACTAAATTCCATAAAAGTACTCCTCAGAACTGGACTAGTTGGAATAATATACAAACGTCCAAACAAAATCGTCTCCTTCTTCATGTTCAGTGTTTGTTTTGTTTCAATAACTTCCATTTTAGGTGACAAGGTATTGAAATTGGTACATCCTTGTTTTTGTGCTGCTGGTGATTGAAAATTTATACTTAATAGTTTTTATAATATTATTTTATGAAATGATGGACAGTTAATGTTAATTAAAAAAATAATATTTAAATAAACAATAGAAAAAATAGAAAAAATATTTTATATAAAAAAAATCAAATTTAAATTTTACATTTTTATCAAAATTAATAAGACAAAACAACAGTAATTGATTTGTAATTGTTATAACAAAAGGAAAGTAACTGTAATAACAAAAGGAAGGGAAACATCCAAAAGCCAAAGTGAACCAACAGTTAGCGAAATGGTCTTCCAAGTTCCTGGCCAAGGAAAATATAAAGGGAGACAAAAAAAAATATTTGTAGCAGAAGCAAGAAGAGAAAGAAGAAAAGGATGAAGAGAAACAAGAAAAGGATGATAGAGATAAAGTAGCAGCTGGAGTTTAACAATTTTAGTGCACTTTCAACAACTTGTAAAAAAAAACACAAACAAAGTGGCAATCAGTTTTATATTTGGTGATTTTGTATATTTAAAAAAGTTGATGTATTTTATTTATAATTGGAGAGTTAGTAGTGTAAATTGAAATAGAATTTATTGTAGATAGATTTAAGTAAATTAATCCAGCATGGAGAGATTAAATAAGAAATATCATAAATAAGTGGCAATATCCTTTCTATGTAAGAATGGAGAAAAAACAATAAATTATAAGGTAATAAGTAATGCAATGAGTTACTCTTTTCAGCAAAATGAGTAAGCAAAAATTATTCATTTAATGATAATGAACATATAGAGTGGAGTGATAACATACACATAATTTATATTTCAAATTGGTGAATTTTACATGCACTTTATTGGCCTTGAGATGAAATGGATAATTTTAAATCAAAGCTTTCATCTTTATATGAAAGCATAACCAAATCACATGATCTTGAATAATTAGACTATTTGTAAAAGGAGATTGATTTACCCCTGAACCCTTACTCACCAAGGGTTTGGGGTGGATCTTTTAAGGAAAAAAAATTTAGACCCTTCTAGTATATTTCGGTTCCTTTTGGAACCCTCATATGTGTTGTATTAAAAGGGGAGTGACTCCGCGACATTGTAACACAAGAGAGATAGAAGAAAACTTGTAAGTTTTTTGTCAAGTAATAATAAAATGTCGAAATTTCCATTACCCCATGGTTTTACCTACATACAACAGGGTTTCCATGTAATTCTTATGTTCTATTGTTTTTGTTATTTGCTTCTGTTTTTATATTTTTCTAACATATGGTATTAGAGCCTGAGGCAAAGAGTTTTCTGTGAGTGGGAGCTGCAACAATGATAGGAAGTTTAACCAAGTTTGAGATTGAGAAGCTTGATGGCAAGAATTTCTCCCTATGGAAGATGAAGGTGGAGGGTTTGTTGGTTGATAATGACCAATCCCTAGCCTTGAAAGGGGTTGTGAAAAACCAAGGGGAATGAAAGATGAGTACTGGATAATGATGGACATAAAGGTGGTTTCTACAATCTGTCTTTGCCTAAAAGAATATGTCTTGTTCAATAGCGCCAAAGAAAAAACCGCAGAATCCCTTTGGGATAAACTTCGGAACTTGTATGAGATTAAACCAACAACAAATAACGTTTTCTTGAAAAAACAACTTTATCATCTAAGGATGAAGGAGGGTTGAACGAGTTTAATATCCTAATTAGAAAACTTCTCTCAATCAGTGTAAAGGTGGACGATGTAGACAAAGAGATCATCTTACTATGTTCCCTCCCAGATACTTCGGATCATATGGTGGTGACCATCACCAAGTCATCGTCAAGAAATATGAAATTTGATGATGTGGTAGTTGCTTTGTTAGGACAAGATTTGAGGCAAAAATCGTCTTTGCATCCCTCTGCTAGTGAAGCCCTATTTGTGAGAGGGTGATCTAGTGAAATGGGTTAGTAAGGGAGATCACAATCCAGTTCCAATTCCAAAGGACGCAAGAAAGGAAAGTGTTGGAATTTTGGGAAACTAGGTCACTTGAGGAAGGACTGTTGGTATCTAAAGAAGAAAAACAAGGATGAAAAGCTATATCAACCATAAGTTGAAGCTAGCACAACATATTCGAAAGAGACGACGGCATGTGAGGATTTTTGTTTCAGTAACAATGTATCTCTATTATATGATTGGGTTTTGGACTCGGGTGATCTTTCCACATGCCACCACATAGAGATTCATTTGTCAAATATCAACCCTATAGTGGTCAAATGGTCTACTTGGGTGATGATCATCCTTTATAAATTGTGGGAAGAGGGGACATTAATATCAAGTTGGATGATGTCAGAGAAAGGAAGTTGTGTAATGTACGACATGTACAAGATCTATAGAATAAATTTCTTTAAATCGAGATGATGGATAAGTTGGGGTATTTTACTACCTCTGGTGACTATTGATGCAAATTTACCAAAGGTTCCCTCGTGGTATAAAAAGGAGAATATTATGGGATCCTATATCATTTGTGTGGTGATACAGTAACAAATCAGTTAGCAACAATAGAATCAGGAAATGATGTGGATGCAGTGATGTTGTGGCATCAACAAGTTAGAATGATGAGTGAAAAAGGTTTGGAAACTGAGCATGATCAAGGTATTCTTTCTAGGATTAATTCTTGTGATTTAGACTTGTGTGAGAACTGCATTTTTGGTAAACATAAGAGAGATCAATTTACTGCAAGCTCTAGTAAAAGTTATAATCTTTTGCAACTTATTCATTCTAATATATTTGGACTAGTCCCCACTATGTCTATAAATGGTGCTAGATACTTTCTGACTTTTATAGATGATTATTATAGAAGAGTGTGGGTATATTTTCTATAAAATAAGTCAAAATCCTTCAAGAAATTCAAAGAGTTCAAGGCACAAGTGGAGAAAATTTTGGGCAAGTCTATTTTATGTTTCAAATCTAATCACAGATAATGGGTTATGGGTAGAGGTTGTTAATACAATTGCTATTTGAATAATAAATCACCTACAACTATGTTGGATGGAAATTTTCCAGAGGAGATGTGGTGTGGTAAGCTAATTGATTATTCTCATTTACGTATTTTTTACTATGTTTCATTTCCCCATGTGGCTAAAGAAAATAGGTCCAAGCTTGAACCAAAGTCAAGAAAATGTGTTTTTCTCAGTTATGATATTACAGTAAAGGGGTTTAAATTATGGGATCCTACTAAACACAAGGTAATCATTAGTCAGGATGTTATTTTTATTGGAAGGAGGTACATGAGTTAGATGAGATTGTACTAGTTGAAGTAGAAATGAGTGAAGATGAAAATGAAGTGTATGATCAACATGAAGAACAACAAGTTTAGCAACCACAACTCAGAATATCTACATGTCCCAAGAGATGTCCATAAAGGTATTCTCATTATTTTCATTATTATTTTTCTTTGTTAACTGATGATAGTGAACCTAGTTCATTTCAGGAAGCTAGAGAATCCAGGAATGAGGATAAATGGAGGAAAACCATGGATGAAGAAATGAAAGAATTAAACAAGAATCAAACATGGAAACTTGTGGATCACCCACTAGAAATAAAATTTCTTGAAAATAAGTGGGTGTATAAAGTGAATAAGAACAATGATAGGTTGTTGGAACATTATAAAGCTTGCTTAGTAGCAAAAGGCTATGTGTAGAAGTCAAGTATATATTTTAATAAAACCTTCTCTCCATTTGTGATGCTTACTACTATAAGAGTTCTAGAGTTGGAACAACTAGATGTAAAAATGACTAAATGCTACATAGTGACCTTGATGAAGAAATTCATATGGATCAACCTGAGGGCTATATAGAAAGAGGAAAATAATGTTTGGTTTGTAGAATCAAGAAATATCTATATGGATTGAAATAGCTGCCAATGATGTGGTGTAAAAAATTTGACACATTCATAAAGAGACAAGGTTCTAGTAGAAGTGAAGCTAGCCATTGTGCATATTAAAAGAGATTTGACGATGACAATTTTATTGTCTTGATCTTGTATTTTAATGATATTCTAGTTGCAAGCCCTAACATGAAGAAAATCATCGATCTCAAGGATTAGTTGGATAGGGCATTTGAAATGAAGGATTTAGGAGAAAAAAATCAAATTCTAGGGATGAAGATACATAGGGATATATCAGGTAGGAATATTTGGTTAAGTCAAAATTCATATACAGAAACGATTAGGCAGTGCTTCAATATGTAGAATGAAAAAACTAGTTAGCACCCCACTTCTTGCACACTTCAAGTTGTCTTCCGAATAATTTCCTAGAATAGAAGCATAGAAGAAAAGCATGTTTCATGTGTTGTATTCATCAATAGTAGGGATCTTCATGTTCTCCATGGTGAGCACAAAATCAGATATTTCTCAAGTAGTGGGAGTTTTTAGCCAATTCATGGAAAATCCTGGTAAGGCGCATTTGATTGTTGTGAAGTGGATACTCATATATTTAATGGGAACTTCAAACGCTGTTATTTGATGCAAATTGTCAGATTTACAAATTAAAGGTTTTGCATATTTTGATTTTGGTGGATACAGAGATGGACAAAAGCATACTATAAGATATACTTTCACTCTTGATGGTGGAGTTATAAACTGGACATATAAGTTGCAGCTAGTGGTGGCTTTATCAACCACTGAAGCATAATATGGCTAGAGAAACTAATGGATGAATTCAAGATGATACAGGGGAATATCACTTTGCACTATGATAGTCAAAATGATATTCAATTAGCGAAGAATCCATAATTTCATGATCACACAAAACATATTAATATTAAGTACCATTTTATAAGGAGTGTAAGAAGAAGGTAGGATCTTATTGGAGAAAATTGATATTGATGATATTACTACACATATACTTACGAAGCTAGTCAGGAAATAGAAGCTTGAAAGGTGCAAAAATTCTCTAGGCTTGCTGAAAATGCGATGAAGGAAATATTGAATAATGGCATCTGGGCAGCAAACATAAACAATAAAATTCCTATATATTGAATTCAAGTGAGGGAATATTAAGAGATGAATCCAATATTATATATAACTCCAATATTCTTCATGTATAGATCTCAAATATGCCCATGTGTTGCTCGTATGCACCATGCACATAAGGGAGTCATAGGGGCACCCCCCCTACAAGGACGTGGGAGTGGAACCCTTGACGTGAAAATTTCTAGATCCTTCTGTTGATGTTCAACATAAAATTGTTTATGAAATTGTTATAACATGATGCCAAAGGTGAACCTACTGAACTTTGTTGCAAGATCATTCCGTCTGCACCTTCATGTCTAAGGAGATTTGCTTGTCATGCCCATATTTTGTTTCACCATTTTCACTTTCATATGTCTCCTTTGACAGATCCTCCAAGTTGCATCATGCCTCTTCGTATCATGGTCAAGTCAAGTCTTGGCATTTTCTCGTGCGTCATCATGCCAAGGATTCACTGACATGTAATCCATATCATCGTAGTGATCACGCTCATATTTCGTGTGACCAAAACCATCATCATTTGACTCTTTTGGAACTCAATCAAAGTTTCACCAAACATGAGTCATTTACGTCTTGTCATTGAAATCCACCATTTCACGTTCTCTGACTAATCCACCAATATATCCATTGATGTTGTTATTGTCGTTCCCAATTCTAAAATTGAAAAAAATATTCCCCTAGATTTCCCTAGTTAAAAAGGATCCAGTGACCTCCACTTTGTGAAAAAATATATGCCCCCCCTCCCATTTGTTAAATCTCACCCTTTTTCCATTATTCATGTAATTATTATTGAATGAAAAAATACTCCTTTAATTTTTAGAAAAGGGTTTTCCTTGCATTTCTTATCCCCCCCCCCAAAAAAAACCCTTAGTACCTTTTTCTCATTCCAAATCTGTTATTTACCATACCGTTGATAAATTAAAAGCCTCCTTATTATCCCAAAATCCCCTTTACTCCTATTAAAGTGATTTAATATTTGAAGGGGACCTTTAGAGGTTGTTTTTAAATGATAATAAAAGATAAAAATTAAATTCAAAAGGGATTGCAATATGCTAACCCTAGATCCCAATCCATGAAGGTGGGAATTTTCATGTAGAAAAGAGAGGGTGACTGATGGAAAAGGGGGAGCCAACATTTCAAGCAGCAAACATTTGGAGTGGTAGCTCGTAGGTTTAAACGAGTGACAAGAGGGTGCAACACTGAAATGACCACTAAGATTGGCCAACCACCTGGAAAAAGCATATTCAACCAAGTTATATAGGGAAAGCTTGTTTGGAATATGGTGAATCATGATAACCTAAATATGACCATACATTGAAAGACAGTTGGTCCTAGATCAATCAAGGGAACATGCATTCACACTCGGTATGTCTCTGCCTTTCGGTGTTCAATAAGATATAAATAGTGAGTTATGCTTGCATTAAAACTCTAGTATGCATTTATAAATTACATCGTGAAGGTAGAATGGTTAGGGTCTTGGAAAAAAGTAATGCTATAAGGCTTATGCTTATACCTATGCCTACTTGATGTATATGCATTCTTTGTATGGTGCCTCAATTGCTTTTGCCAATATGTGCCATTTTGAGGGAATTTCATGAATAAAATATTAATCTTATTTGGTTTGGATCCAACTTACAGCTCATTTATAAATAAAACTTTTACACAAATGAAACCAAAATCTTGGTGGCCACAAACAACCTCTCAATATATATATTGGGCATTATTTTTCCACGTCAACAAAATATTTCATTTTGCAAATGATGATGAGTGTTGGTTACTTATGGATCACCCTCTTTCAGACACATGTAAAAAACCAAAAGATTCACGACTATTCAATATATAAGGAATCCCAAACACTTTGCATAGCCTCACACATATCTTTAAAACCACGTCAAAGCTGTTGAAACAAGTCATCTTGCACCATAGGTAAGAGGTAGCTACTACTAGGTTCTACTGTTGTTTCATTTTGTTTCCATACTTAGTTTTCGGCCATGAGCCTAACAGGAAGCGATTGCAGGTAAGAATACGCTTTAGGTCCATCCATTTAGGTGAAGGCAGAGTGTCCTTCCATCGAAGGTACGTTCTGTTTTCCTACATGCATTGTACTTTCATGTTTATATTTTTATGACTAACGTCTTTCCATCAACACAATCTGAGTTTTCCTACATGCATTGTACTTTTATTTGTACTTTCATGTGCAGGTTATCATCAACACAATCTGAGTGGGGATTACTCCCATTGTCTCGGTTTCACTTGAGTGAACATGGAATGTTGAGAGTTGCATAGGGTCTTGTAAACCTCCTATTCTAAGGGGTTGAACTGATTGTGGCCTACTGTACTAGATGACTATCGAATTCCACTGCTTAATGAAAAAATATTATTTAGGCATACCTACATATTTCCTTCACCTTTATTATTCATCCTTGCTATCATTTTTACATTTTTTTACCTTTCAGACATTGTACAATATGTATAAATTACGGACTATAAATATTGTTTTTGTTTTTGTTTATTGACATGTACATAAAAACTTGATTTTCATATTTAGTCATTAGGCATTCTGAGACTACATTTTTCAAGCCAAGATAGCTTTCACACATTATTTTTTCAGAATCTCTAATTTCATGCAATTTGATGCAATTTATTGAATTATTTTTAGCAGAACATCCATATGCAAAGTTTGCACTTCACTTGATGAAAATTAGTCTTTAATACTACTAATGCTTCAATGTGATTTTAAAATTGCACAATTGAATGAAACAAAATATTTCTCTTTATGCATTCAAAGATTTTAAAATCTACCTAGGCATAAAAGAAATAAATTATCTAAGGGTTCTAAATACAACCTGGATTCCATCCCCATCCTCCCCTTGAACATCCCTCCAAGGGTGCTCACGTTGTTGTTTCATGAACTATGTCGTTTTGAGCATCAACAAAAATGACGACCATACTGGGGACATATTCCTTTCAATCTTTTAATTCTTCCTAACCCAATCCCTTTAATATTTCCAAATATTTTTCCATTATTATCCAATCACAAGTCATTTGTGGATCTTGGTTAGTCATCAATATGTTATATGATTCTTTGATATTCGCTCATCTCCTCCTTCTTTTGCCATGGATATCTCTAGTTCTTCAATATTAGGGGATATGTTTAGTCATCATAATCATGTCATTACCCCCATTAATCCTCAGAAAGTCATGAATAAAGTGGGTATTTTTCAATATGAATTTGATGTTGATCCTAGACCTTGATGTGTACCTTAACCTTTGAATTTGACCCTGGTCATCAATCCTTTTCCAAAATTGAAAGATCATCTTCCTAAGCCCTCAGGAAACAGTATGACGTCCATGAACGAGCTTTTACTTTCCTTTTCCAATGCATGTGAAAATATCGGAGCACACGACAATGACATTTGCATGCACCTATTTGTCAAATCATTAGAAAGGAAGGCTACCACTCAATTCTATGACTTACCTGATAAGATCTTTGCTACATGGGACAAGCTCATATATTGGTTTAATTCTAGTTTTGGGAGTGTCAAGAACACAGTCTAGTATCCAAGGATTTTTAACCACATATCTTTCAAAGAGAATGAATCCATTAAATCTTTCAACCTCAAATTTACAAAGTTGTATAACAAGATTCTCAAAGTTATATGATGTGGTGTTCCTAGCCCCTAAACCAAGGCCAAGGACACTTGGGAACCCAAGGTGAAGGGTGAATAAGGATAATGCATAGTGGAATAAGGGTAACTAAGGCTAGGCTAGTATGTCAAAAATACCATAAAATAAAACATTCGGCTTCTTTAATTTGAAATGCAAGAATACAATGCAGATCTTTCCCCCAATACACATGTTATGCAAGGTAAATGCAAGCATGAAATGCAGCTAGATTTGAGCACACTATTAGCATGATTCCAAAAATTAAATATCAGATCTATTACATCCATATAAACATTAATAAAATCAGATTTTCAAAGATGCAATGGAATAGGTCTCACAACAAATTGCTCAGAAATTATGAACCATAACATATGGTTGTTCCCTTCTCAACACCCTAAGAATACCAAAACTACACCTTTCACCATATCAACTTTCCCTTCCATCTACACTACTTGGTGAGTTGTGACTCCCCTCGCTTCACTAGCCCTTAGGATATTACCACCCTCACCCTGAATTTACAATCTAGATTGGACAGGGATAAGCAATGGGAGAAGAACTAATGTTGTGTGATCATAGATCAATCTTCAATCCCCATTACAGGGTCTTAAAAATTCATTACAAGGCCTTCAATCTTCCTGCAATACCATGCATCTCCAACTCAAGAGCATGGATTTCGCAAACAAGAGAGCATTCCACTGCACTAGAGAGCTCATAGAGAGAGAAGAAGAGTGAAAGAGAGCCAATTATGATCCTTCTATAGCCATTCAAATTCTCAAGAGAGGTAACTCAAATTCACTATGGGTTATTCAATTCATGAGAGGGAGGTTACAATTAGATATTCCCATTCCAATAATAGAAAAAGGTTAAATAGAGAGGGGATTTACACCTTTTCAAGGAGTGTAGGCTAAAAATAGCCAGTGAGGGTGCACTAGCACATGAGGAGCATCACAAGAGGCTTGGAATACCCAAGGAGGGTGCACTAGCCAATAGGGTCCCACCAAACATCAAAGAGGGTGTAATATTACCTCCATAAACCAAAATAATAAAAAATGAGGTCCAAATATTAATGTTAGGGAGAGGAACAACACCTAGTCCCCAACCCCCTCACATGTGGAATCCATGGTCCCCCATTCTGGTTAATTTTCCATGTTGAGCTAGTTATTTAATTAAATCATAATAATATAAAATCCCATAGTCTTGGCACTAGTGCCACAATAATAAACAAAATAATAACATATGTCAGGCGCTTAACAACCGGGGTATTACATCCCCCCACCCCTTAAAAAAATGCATCGTTGTTGGGTGCGGCCCAAGTTAAGACATTTTTGGACAAGACAGTTTTTGAGCTGCGAAGTTACAGCGCAGTGCAGAGTCGACAAAGTAAAAGTTACAACACTGCGAAGTGTCAGCGCTACAGAGTTAGAGCGCTGCAAAGTGCCGACACACTTTTCAAGATAGACCCAGGTTCTACGCGATTCAGGGAACCAACAAAACCCTATTTTCACTAGCCCTTTCGGCAATAGTCTGCAAGCAGATTGAGGTCTCACCCGAGGCGAAGTTATGGGGAGGTTGCGGAATCAAGTTTCCACAACCGGGTGATGCGCGGTTCGACAGAATGGGAGACTGTGCGAATTTCACCTAGTTCACAGTTGTTACTTATATGATAGCACACACAGGGACTGCACGGATCGGAGAAACTACTTGACGATAGGACAACACAATGGAAGACTGCGCTACCTCTTTAACAATCATACATCTTCGACACAATTTACTTAGTGTAGATTATGCATTCAACAAGCATATTAGGTCGTATACTTTGGCACTTATGCAATATGATGAACTATGATGCAACTGCGCACTTCCGATGCTATGCTTCAGGGAATCACACTTTCACAGACTTCATTGACTTAGTGTTACCCAAATAACTCATGCATTCATCTTATTCGACATTACTTGTATCTTTAACATTCAACAGGTATGTTCAACACTTAACATACTATTCTCATCATTCATTCATATAGAGAATACATATAAAAGCGAAGATACATCTACTTATAAGAAAGAACGTAAAAAATTATCAAAAGCAAATACGCATTCAGTCACTCAACGCACGGATTTAACATGGTTCACCCCCAGGATGGGAGCTACGTCCACAGGAACTGTTGTTTATTATAATTGGGAAGGGTTCAACAGTTCCAGTCTGCACATGCAGCTGTAGACTCTCTTCTCTCTTCAATAGGTCTTTGCGCACGCAGCTGCAAAGCCTCTTTACAATAGTCTCTCAATAGAGATCGAAAAAACACTTAGAGATCAATGTCTCAATACCAAATCAACAACATAAAATCAACCCTTTCCCTTACAAAAGATGCCCCTTATACAGATCGTGCCCTCAGGTCACGTCTTTACATTCATGGTGGGCTAAAGCAAACCCTAAGGTACCCAAAATGGTGTGGTTACCTTGCTAACCAAAATATGTTAAGATATGATAGCAACTTCATCATCGTGGCCATCCTTTTGCGCTGTCTCTGGCTTCTGGCATCTTCTTCCTACGTGTGGTCATGCCGATTTCAACCCTTCTGCCGAATGCATGCTGACGGGTCGCTTTCATCCCGCTGTTCCTTCTCTAACGGTTTTGTGCATCCGGTCCGCTTAGTGATGCTTTTGCTCGTGCGATCAGTCACTTTCCTTCTTCGCCACTCCTTACCCACCTCCTAGGAATCTCAGAGCATCTTCCCCAAAATAGATTGCCAATCAATCTTACCGGAACTTACTGTTTTCCATCCAAAATTATGCCATACTGGATCTTTGCGACGTTGTAACTCCGCAGCGCTGGCACTTTTACTTTGATGACGATGCACTACGCTGTAACTTCACAGCTCAAAAAGTGTCTTGTCCAAAACTTCCTTAACTTGGGTCATGCCCAACAGGCCCCTAACACTTACATGTGGCTTGTCCCTGAGCCACTCTCAATAGGTTCACTGGGTTGCGCTTATCCTTACTGATCTATCTTCGCAGTGAATTCTTGATAAGTTGTGCTTAAATTCGCAACTGTGACCTTAGATTCATGTTCAACTGCCTTGACAGTTTCCAACACCCTCCGGTGACAGGTATTCCCTAGCCTGTTCTTGCACTCTCGTCCCCCGATTCGCGGAGTCCCTTGCAATTTTTCTTCAATCTCTTGCAAGATGGCAAGAGATTATTCTTGTAGGGGGTTGTGACTTTGTCGCGGTATCATCCTCCCTTTCTCTCAGAACTTGGAGCTCCCCTCTTTAGTTCCTTGAATTCCGTAAACTGTCAGAGTCTCTCTATCGCCGGCAGGGTCTTCATCTATGCATTTAGAGAATCTAACTTTGCTTGTGTTTGCTATAAACTGTTCTGGACCTGCAACAACTTAGGGTCCTCTTGTAGTGTAGTCCATACTCTCGTTGCTTCATCTAGTAAGTTCTGGCACTTAGTTATTTCGCTGGATATGTTTTTTTGTGGTAGCCTTCACTTCTGCTGCTCTAATCTCTGTTTGATCTGGCGGTGTCTTAGGGAGATTTTGTGCTTCCATGTTGGCAAGATTTTCTTTGTAGTATATCTCCATGTTGGCCATTTCAGCCTTAAGATCACTTACTATAGAGCTGATCTTAATGATGGTATCTACAAGTTATGGCTGCTCATCAAACTTTGGTATCTTTATGCAGACCGAAGCAACGGTCTCCTCTATTCTTCGGTGCTGCTCATGTGCACTTTCAAGTTCCATAGACTTTTGCGCACTTTCTTCTTGCAACTGTTTATAGTTTGCTTCTAAATTCTGGTGTTGGCTCAAAGTCACCATACCTTTGTCATGGATTTCCTCCACAACCTGCGAATGCAGATTATGTAGACCTTCCAGTGGCAACATCGCGATATCAATATCCACATGTGCTAGGTTCTTTGCGCCTTTAGTTAATTCATCGCTTGGAAAAATTACACTTAGTGGGTCTTTTCGGACAATGCGCGGTCACAGTGCCATGGTTAGAGGTAAGGGATTTTTCTTTTGCTGAGGTGTGTCACTAGATCTTCCTTCTGAATCAAATTCTAGAACCAAGTCTCGATGGGACTTGTTCGATCTTCACCGCTATTCCCTACAAGGTGGTGAGATTTTCTTTTAGACTCGCTTGAATCTACTCATTTTTGCTGTCTTTTAGGAGAGAGCGCGTCTTCCAGATGTGTGCTGAACCTACTTGTGATGATCTCATAATCATCATCATGCAACTTTGCTTGCGATGGTATTTTTGTGGCTTTTTGCTTTGTTTTCTGCCCTTTCTCCTGTACCGAGCTTTCTGGCTCCTTCCTTTTTCCTCCTGATTTAGCATGAGCTCCATCGGATTCTTTTTCTTGCTCATCGCCGGATTCTTCAATGAACTTTGTCGCGGTCGGAGTACTTTCTTCTGAGTATGAGTCGATGACCATCATCCCTTCGACCTTCCATTCATCTAACCACTCCTTCATGATCAAATCAATACCATCTTCATCAAGCTGATAGTTTCCTGCGAACCACTCTGGATTCATCTTTTCTACCTTTGGTGAGATATAAATAAAATGCATATTAGCTTTAAAAATTCATAGTGCGGATATATTTTGTTGTTACCTCCTTTGATATGTGCGGTGTGCGAACGATAACATTGCACAACTATTCGTAATATGTGAACAGTACTTCGTTTGAGGCGCGATGCTGGTCCGAATTTAGACTTGCCTAGAGATTTGCGTATCTGGGTCCTCGACAATCCTGGATGAGAGATGAGAGACCGACGTAATACTGTTGACTCAAACCCAGTCGATAGGGGTTTCCATCACTGTCGACATCAACCCACCGCAATCTCTTTGAACACAGGCCTAGACAGGTTTTACCCCCATCCAGCAACACCTGCGGAGCAGATGAGGTCTCACCTGAGATGTTCAAGGGAGAGTCGACAGAACCATGTTTCCGCTGAATGAAGGAGGATGTTTGTGGCTCAATCACTTAAACTTATTGCGACATTTCAGAAGTATATATATGCAAATTCACTCAGACATTGTTCATATTCATAGCATCATTCAACATAATCATTCATCAATCGCATCAAACATAACAGTAAAGAAATTATTGCAACAAAGAAATATTACATCATTCGTGGATTCATATTGCAACATGCATTACCATAGACAATCAGGAGAGACACAGGGATTGCACAAAACAGCTCTGTCACATCATATTAATTCCGCAAAACCCAGATACAATATCTCTGCGAAGTACAGATCTCACAGATAACTCTTGAGCTCAGATACACAACCAAAAGACGCATAATCCATGACCTGATGATCCAAAACATACAACTCTATGACTTTATATAGGCTTCCGCCTTTACATTGCTTGTCCACTTACTAACAACTTCCTAACCGACGCTTTGAACAATTGACCCAAAATCTAACTGCCATGGTCCAAATGACCCCAAAACCCGCATACTGCGGTACAATTGACCCAAAATTACATAACATATGGTCCCAAATGACCCAAAAACCGCATGCTGCGGTCCAACCGACTCAAAAATACATAAAATATTCTCCTTTGTGCCCATCTTTTCATCTTCCGCGATATCTTCTGACTTGTTGCAGCATCTGCAATGCCGCAATGCTAACTTACCAAACTGCTTTCCAACAAATGCTTTGGTTCCTTCCATCCTACAAAGGTGATCAACACCATTAGCCAACTGTAATGAAAGGCGGTTCCATTGATTTGAGTGTCGCGGACATCGTCCATGAACTCATTCAGCAAATACTGAGACCAGTTAAATTTTACTCCTGCGACTGTCTTCGCAGCAAGGTGCACTGCTCCGGCTGGCACTTCTGTTGGTCTAGCCTTCCTCAAGACTTTTCCTCTGAGCAGTTGAACTACAAACCGCATGGTGTCATCTTGTAGGTCTTCTTTGATGAAACCTCGTTTTCCTTTGGGGATGTTATATTCTTCTTTCATCTGTGCAACGATCTCTTTGTCCCTGGTTTTTCCCCCAAAGAACTTATGAGGGTCATCACCTCAATTACTTAGTCCCGTGATCCTGTGAATCAAGTCTATGTTGAGATCAAGACTCATGTCTAGCCAGAGGTAGCCTTGGTGTGTGCACGATATCAATGTGCACACAACCACATTGAGTTCGGGACTCCTGTCGAAGTGTGGGATCTGTAGCAGGTTCAGAAGTCCTGATTCCACGATTTCAGAAAGCCTACTCTGCGCTACCAGTAATGGATTGTTCTTCACATCCATTTTTCGGCACATGTACCTATCTGGTTGAAACTGAGGGTATTTTGGCTCGTTAGGCTCCTTGAGTTGTTGCAGTAAATCATAATCTTCAAACTTGCAATCTGGGAGCTTTCCTAACAAATTTTCTTGTGGTTTGACATGACTGGACATCGATGGAAGCGGTATCTCATATCGGGCATTTATGACAAGTTTTAAGGCTGGTGCATATGGTGCTCGCAGAGAGATATATGTTGGTCTTAAGTATATGGGAAACTCTTTGTCTGTTGGTGGGGCTTGTGGTTTCTTGGAGCCCATCACTTTCGGTTTTGTTGTCTCAGCTGCAGGTTCCTTTCCCTTGTGTTTCATTGTTGGAAGTTGGCGTGGAGAACGACGTGAACCCTAGCCTTTTTTTGGAACATGCTTCTTGGAAGGGGTTCTCATCAACCCCGCAGTCCCAGTTTGTTTGAATTCGTGTAGCACTTCGTCTAGAGTGGACTCTTCAGACATTCACTTACAAGTTGAATCTGAACTCAAGGAGGTCTATGAATTCTCTCTAATACTCAAGCTAGAAAATCGTGGTAACCGAATCACTGTGCAAAATGCGGTATTTATAGGCACTCGAAGCCTTACCCACATCCCCTAATGGTTAGATTAGCATTAAAATATATGACTGTTTGGCCAAATCTCAACAGAATTTGTGTACTTTCCTTCCTTAACTTCGCCTTCAACGGGCGATTCCTCTTTAAATGCCAAAACAAATAGTTTCCAAAACACTATATAATGGTCACTTTTTAGCTCTAACGGCTATATTGGTGTGTTGCATCGAACTGCGCAGACGGGTGTCACCACTCCGACGTGGTGTTATATTTCTTCATACTGAACTTTGCATCTGTCCTGTTTCATTTGATCTGTGCAATTGCATTTTGAGCTTCGCAACTGCACGCTTCTACTTTTCTCTTCTTCTTTTTTTGTGTAGCTTCTTTTCATTGAGGTTTCGGTGAAGTAGGACTATCCTGGCAGTGTTTTAGTCTACTTCCATTAATCATACCTGGTAATTTGTCTCCGGCTAACGTGGCTAACTGATCTGCGCCATTGTTAGTTGTTAGAAAAACAGGATCGCAGAGCAATAACAATAAACATAAATGCAAATATAATCACACATACACATTACAAGAGAGACACAGATATATCGTGGTTCACCCAACTTGGGCTACGTCCACACTGAATTTGCCAGTCCTTATTATTATTACCGTCCAGCAAGTCGAAGGGATACAACCTGCAGCACAACCGCTGCACTTCCTCTTCTCTGTTTCACAGTCTCTCTCCTGATCTCAAAGATCTTTACAATGCATAAAACCTAATACATCAACAACCCTAGCCGTATTACAATGTCTTTCTTTTATAAGGGAAATACAATGGGAAAATACCACGGAATACCCAAAACCATGGGCCCGCAAAACAGCTGGCGAAAACAGCCCCAAAAATTTTCTTCGAGGGCATTGCCCCCGAACCCCCATTTCTCGGGGGTGCTTCCCCCAAACCCCCGCCGGGGGACCGCTGGCCCCCGGACCCCCCTGGAACCCTGTGGGGGGGCGATGCCCCCCCACACCCCCCCGCTGGGGTGAGTGTACAGTCCACCTACATATCATATAGAACTGGGGTACAAACACGACTGATACAATATCATCTATGAGACTAGAAGATCTGGCTCCACAACCAACAATCTCCCACTTGGAGACTGATCACAGCAACTCCACCGCTGCTGCACTTGCTGGACTTGGACTTGGCAAATTTCTCCTCTTCACCTTCATGCTAGAAGGCCAACTGAAACCGAGCACGAACTCAGTTTCTCTCTGGTCACTACCTTTGTGAACATGTCTGCAGGATTCTGGCTAGTATGTATCTTTTCCAGCTTCAACAGTTCATCTTCCAGAACAGAGCGTATGAAATGGTACTTGAGCTGTATATGTTTAGTCCTAGAATGGAATGCTGAGTTCTTTGCAAGGTGAATGGCACTATGGCTGTCACTATACAATCTGCTATCCTTCCGCTTCTTACCCACTTCCTCCATAAACCTCTGCAACCAAATCATCTCTTTACTAGCCTCTGTAATGGCAACATACTCTGCTTCTGTTGTTGAAAGTGCAATAACCTTCTGTAGTTTTGAAATCCAACTTACTGTTGTTCCACCTACAGTAAACACATACCCTGTGGTACTCCTCCTGCTATCCTTGTCGCCTGCCATATCTGCATCAACATATCCCTGTAGAACAGTGTTTGAACCTCCAAAACATAATGCCTCAGTAGTAGTATCTCTCAAATACCTGAGAATCCACTGTACTGCCTTCCAATGTTCTTTACCTGGATTGTTCATATATCTGCTCACAACTCCCACTGCATGTGCAATATCTGGTCTTGTGCACACCATGGCATACATCAAGCTGCCAACTGCTGATTGATAGGGAATCTTGGACATGTAATCTGTCTCTTCTTGTGTCTTGGGACACATTTCCTTACTTAGACTGAAATGGTTAGCCAAAGGTGTACTTATAGGTTTTGCATTCTGCATTCTGAACCTCTCCAACACCTTTTGTATGTACTCACTTTGAGACAATGTCAATTTGCGATTTTTCCTGTCTCTCATTATTCTCATACCAAGGATTTGCTTTGCAGCACCCAAATCCTTCATCGCAAATGAATTAGCTAGCTTCCTTTTGAGTACATTTATATCCTGCATGTCAGACCCTGCAACAAGCATGTCATCCACATACAATAACAAGATAATATATCTTCCATTGTCTAGCTTCTTGAAATAAACACAGTGGTCAGAATCACATCTACTATAACCTTGTTCTGTCATAAACCTGTCAAACTTTAGATACCACTGCCTTGGAGCTTGCTTCAAGCCATACAAGCTCTTTTTCAACCTGCATACCAGATCCTCCTTACCTTTGACCTCATACCCTTGTGGCTGCTGCAGATATATTTCTTCCTCCAAATCCCCATGAAGGAAGGTTGTTTTTACATCTAACTGTTCAAGATGCAAATCTTCTGCCGCCACTAGACTTAAGATAGTCCTAATTGAAGTCATCTTAACAACAGGAGAAAATATTTCATCAAAATCTATACCTTTCTTCTGTGGAAACCCCTTTACAACAAGTCTGGCCTTGTACCGCTTCTTACCTCCTTCTTCTTCCTTCAACCTGTAAATCCATTTGTTTTGCAATGCTCTTTTACCAGTAGGCAACTGAACCAAATCCCAAGTTTGGTTTCCTACCAATGAGTCCATCTCCTCATTCATGCCTTGCTCCCACTTCTTTCTAGTTTCCACCTGCATTGCTTCTTCATAACATTCTGGTTCACCAGAATTAGTCATCAATAAATAATACATTGAAGGAGAGTATCATTCAGGGAGTCTACTTAACCTGGTAGATCTTCTTACTGTTGCAGGAGTTTCAGATACTTGCTGCTGCTCTTGATTTTCTGGCACCTTCAAAACTTCATTTTCTTTAACTTCATCAAGCACTATGTACTCTGTGCTTTCCTTTTCCTGTTTCTTTCCCTGCAACTGATCTTTATACATGACCTTTTCATTGAATATCACATCTCTACTCCTGATGATTTTGTTATTTTCATAATCCCATAAACGATAACCAAATTCATCAACCCCATATCCAATAAAGGTACATTTCTTGGATTTAGCTTCAAGCTTTGTTCTATTTTCTTTATCAATATGGACAAATGCTTCACAACCAAACGTTCTCAGAAATGAGTAGTTTACCTTTTTATCTATCCATGCTTCCTCTGGAATACCACCATCCAAAGCACTTGAAGGTCCTCTGTTTATTAAATAAACAACAGTATTTACAGCATCCGCCCAAAACTGTAAGGGCAACCCTGCATGCAGTCGCATACACCTTGCACGCTCCATGATCATTCTGTTTATCCTTTCTGACACACCATTTTCCTGTGGTGTTCCTGGGACTGTCTTCTCTCTACGAATCCCATGGTATGAACAGTAACTATCAAACTCCTTGCCGCAGTACTCACCTCCATTATCAGATCTGAGACACTTCAATCTTTTTCCTGTCTCATTCTCAACCAAAGCTTTCCACTTCTTAAAAGTAGCAAACACATCAGATTTCTGTCTAATGCAATAAACCCAAGTTTTTCTAGTTGCATCATCAATAAATGTAACATAATAATGAGAGCCACCAAAAGATTGTACCTGAGCCGGTCCCCATACATCTGTATGCACAAGCTCTAATTTTTCATTCTTCTTCTGTTTCCCAACCCTGAGAAATCTGACTCTCTTCTGTTTTCCATAAACACAGTTTTCACAGAATTCCAAACTTACCTGCTTCAAATCCAGTAGCAACTTCCTTGAGTGGAGAATCTGCATCCCCTTCTCACTCATGTGGCCAAGCCTATGATGCCACAATGCTGTATCTGTTCCTGTGGAAGCTAAAGAGATAGTATGGTCAGTATTATGAGGACATAAATACAACGTACCTACTCTGTTTCCTTTTGCTATCACCATTGATCCTTTAGTGATCTTCCACCACTTTTCTCCAAACGTAGATAGACAACCGCCATCTCCCAACTGCCCTGTTGAGATCAGATTTCTTTTCATAGCAGGAATATGCCTAACATCTTTCAACAACCAATCAGTTCCATTCTTAACTTTTATCCATACCTTACCCATTCCAACAATTTTACATGGCTCATCATCACCCAATAAAACATGTCCAAAATCGCCAGGAACATACTCATGAAAGTATTTCCTATGGGGTGTAGCATGACATGAAGCTCCTGAATCTACTACCCAATAATCACTAGTATTATCTAATGCAAGAATCAAAGCATCTTGTAACACATCACCTGCTACATTTGCTTCCTGGGTAGTTTCCTTCTGTGCATCTCCTTTCTTCTTTAGAGATTTGCAGTCTTTCTTCAGATGTCCTTTCTTTCCACAGTTCCAGCACTCTATTTTTCCCAGTCTGGACTTGGATCTGCCCGTTTTAGACTTTCCACGATTACCTTGGCTCTTTCCTCTCTCCTTTTGTCTTCCTCTGCTCTCCATGGTCAACGCATTACCTGATGTCTCACCTAAGCTTTTTCTTCGCATTTCCTCGCTAAGAATAACACTAATAACATCATCAAATTTCAAGGTGTTTGAACTAGACACAGAGTTACTTACAGCCATGACCAAGCTATTCCAGCTTTCTGTCAATGAACATAAGATTAGAAGGTCCCTAACCTCATCATCAAAGTTCACACTTACAGAACTTAGTTGATTTGTAACCGTATTAAACTCATTTAAATGATCAGTAACAGATCCACTTTCAGACATCTTCATATTAAATAAACGCTTCATTAGAAATACCTTGTTGGAAGCCGAGGGTTTTTCATATAGCTTACCCAATGCTTTCATCAAACCCTCTGTTGTCGTTTCTTTTGAGATATTGAAAGCCACCGACGAAGCCAGGCTCAGCCGTATTGTTCCCAGAGCCTTTCTGTCAAGAACCACCCATTCTTCGTCCTTCATAGTCGTCGGCTGCTTTGCTTTTCCTCCCAACGGTAGGAATAGATCCTTCTGGTACAGATAGTCCTCCATTTGCATCTTCCATAACTCGAAGTTTTGGCCTTTAAACTTCTCGACCTTAAACTTTCCTTCTTCTGCCATTGCTCCCACTCGAACCAGAAACCCTAGCTTCCTGTGGGTTTAACTGCCAAATAGACCTTTGGCTCTGATACCAATTGTTAGAAAAACAGGATCGCAGAGCAATAACAATAAACAGAAATGCAAATATAATCACACATACACATTACAAGAGAGACACAGATATATCGTGGTTCACCCAACTTGGGCTACGTCCACACTGAATTTGCCAGTCCTTATTATTATTACCGTCCAGCAAGTCGAAGGGATACAACCTGCAGCACAACCGCTGCACTTCCTCTTCTCTGTTTCACAGTCTCTCTCCTGATCTCAAAGATCTTTACAATGCATAAAACCTAATAAATCAACAACCCTAGCCGTATTACAATGTCTTTCTTTTATAAGGGAAATACAATGGGAAAATACCACGGAATACCCAAAACCATGGGCCCGCAAAACAGCTGGCGAAAACAGCCCCAAAAATTTTCTTCAGGGGCGTTGCCCCTGAACCCCCATTTTGTAAAGTTAGTCACAGCAGATCTAATGAACAAATAAATCAGTCACAACAGATGAACATAGAAGAAATGGTGCAAAACTGTGCAAAACATGCAGCAGTGCTCTCTATCCCAGAAAGGGTGAATGAATTACAATACAAACTGTTACAATGAACAGGGCAATTCGAATTGCCTAAGGAGGTCATTCGAATCACTGAATGGAGTAGCTTGACTCAATCTAGGAGTCCTCATCAATCATCGGTGTTGCTCATCAATCACAACAACCAGTCATCCAGGTGTCAAGCTGAGTCTAACTGATCATAATAAATGTAACTGAAGTGTGTAGCACTGATATAGGATCTGGAGGCTCAGTGGGGGCGCATGGGAGGCTAACTGGAGTCAGAGCAAGTCACCTAATCGAACTGGAGGTCAATCGGAGGTGAAACAGTCAGTCAGGAGTGAAATCGGAGTGAAATCAATCAGAATCGGAGCTAACTGAATGTAACTGGAGTGAATCTGCAGTGGTAGGTGAACAAGTGCGCCCTTCTCTGTCAGTAGGTGAGAAGAGGGCGCCTTTCAGCTTAGGAGGGCTAAAACTTTGTGGAAAGTGGCTCCCGGGTGCTAGAAGAAGGTGGATAAGGTGCTGGAGGCATCAAACTGGTGACTGGACTGCATATCCTGAAATAGATCATGCAAGATCCTGAAGTAGATATGTATCCTGAAATAGATGATCCTGAAATAGATATGTATCCCGAAATAGATGATGGATATCCGAACACCCCCCCTCAAGCTAGACTATGATGTGCCAACTAAAATAATGTGGGGCCCTGGTAACTAAGACCAAAGGTCACCCCAATACAATAATCCAAAAACTAATAACAGTCAATAAACCGAGGAAATGGAGAAAACCTCATGGGAAAAATACCCCCCCTCAAAATAGACTGTAGTACACCAAAAGATTTAACTGCTCCAAACTCAAGTAGATATGTCTGTAGGTATCTTACTCTTGGGAGTAAATGGATTATGCTCCAAAAACATGTGCTTGAATTCTCCATCAGTGGATGCAAGCGAATGTGGAGACTTTAAGAACTTGCTCTTCATACCGAAAAAGGTGAGAACAAATCTGAAAATATGAGGATGATCCTGGAACCTGTGATTCGAACCAAGTGAGGTAGGAATAGCTCCAATCGGATCAAATAGATCTTGAAACTTGAACTTCTTATCAATAGAAGTTAAATCATCTCCAAAAATAGATGAATGGTTTCTTGAGATCTCCTTTGAACCAACAAGGGTGAGATCAAAAACAAAATCAGCAAAAAGTGCATGAGAATTGAACTCAAGCGAATGGTAGTGCTCTTCATCTTCATTAAAACTCTGAGAAACTTTGCAAATGATAGAACATAAGTTTATAGAAGGCATGCAATCAAGGAGGGCGAATGCTTCACCTCCAAAATCAGATTTTACCTCCAAAACATCAAGTAGATCATTATTCTGCATGCCGACAAACTCATGTGAAGAAGAGGATTCAAGAACCTCTTCGGAATCTAGAGTATGAGCTTGTTTATCTTGCTCAGAATTCGAAATAGAAGACTTTGAGAGAATGAGTGTTGAATCTACAGTTTCTTCTTCATCTTGAACAATTGTTGAGGCCAACACATGATCGGAAAGAACACATAAGGAGATCTCACTGGGCTTGTTCTCCAAAAGGCTAGCATGATCCTCTTCTTCCTGCTTTCCAAATTCTCTGTCAAGTTGGACCCATAGATCACTTGGATTTTCAACAGTATTACTGAGGTAGCGCATACAAGGAGACATAGCAAGACACATTGTTCCAAAAGCTCTGTCACAATCATTGAGCCAATCATTCTCCTCTTCATCGGAATCAAAATCTCTTGTATTACCAATGCACATATCAAAAAGACATTGTCTCTTCAAGAATGCAATCATCTTTGGTTTCCATTCATCATAGTTGAATGGAGTAAGAATATTTTGTGAAGAAGAAGTCTCCATCTTTGCATTAGCGAATGCACATGGAGGAAGTAAGAAACCTGCAAATCACATCAAAACAACCACAATAAGGTCGAACAATCCACCCTTTGAGAGTTGCATCACACCTGGGATTGGATTTCAAGCAATGTTGAATGGGTCCAATGTATCAGATCCAGGAATTATGTGGTAACTCAAGCTTCTGGAGTGGTATTGGAATAATTTTCAAGCTTTGCATGCACAGGAGCGAATGCCCTTGAGATATCTCATGCCAAACTTTTTGCAATTTTTAGCAATTCAGTCAAATCTTCTTGTATAAACACCTGTAGGAAAGAGATCTTGTCCCTGCAATGGCTCTGATACCATGTAAAGTTAGTCACAGCAGATCTAATGAACAAATAAATCAGTCACAATAGATGAACATAGAAGAAATGGTGCAAAACTGTGCAAAACATGCAGCAGTGCTCTCTATCCCAGAAAGGGTGAATGAATTACAATACAAACTGTTACAATGAACAGGGCAATTCGAATTGCCTAAGGAGGTCATTCGAATCACTGAATGGAGTAGCTTGACTCAATCTAGGAGTCCTCATCAATCATCGGTGTTGCTCATCAATCACAACAACCAGTCATCCAGGTGTCAAGCTGAGTCTAACTGATCATAATAAATGTAACTGAAGTGTGTAGCACTGATATAGGATCTGGAGGCTCCGTGGGGGCGCATGGGAGGCTAACTGGAGTCAGAGCAAGTCACCTAATCGAACTGGAGGTCAATCGGAGGTGAAACAGTCAGTCAGGAGTGAAATCGGAGTGAAATCAATCAGAATCGGAGCTAACTGAATGTAACTGGAGTGAATCTGCAGTGGTAGGTGAACAAGTGCGCCCTTCTCTGTCAGTAGGTGAGAAGAGGGCGCCTTTCAGCTTAGGAGGGCTAAAACTCTGTGGAAAGTGGCTCCCGGGTGCTAGAAGAAGGTGGATAAGGTGCTGGAGGCATCAAACTGGTGACTGGACTGCATATCCTTAAATAGATCATGCAAGATCCTGAAGTAGATATGTATCCTGAAATAGATGATCCTGAAATAGATATGTATCCCGAAATAGATGATGGATATCCGAACACATTTCTCGGGGGCGCTTCCCCCGAACCCCCGCCGGGGGACCGCTAGCCCCCGGACCCCCCTAGAACCCCATGGGGGGGCGATGCCCCCCCACCCCCCCCGCTGGGGTGAGTGTACAGTCCACCTACATATCATATAGAACTGGGGTACAAACACGGCTGATACAATATCATCTATGAGACTAGAAGATCTGGCTCCACAACCAACATTAGTAACATGCATAACAATATATGGCCCAAGCCAATGCATTTTAAATTTTCCAGGTAATTTCATGAATTTACTATCATACAGGAGGACAAGATCTCCTACCTGGAGGAATTTGTGCTTGATATGGCGATCATGCCATGATTTTTCTCTGTTCTTCTGTACTTGTTGGTGAAAGCCTGCAATGAAGTGATATTCCTCCAATCCAACCAAGTGTAGAAGCCTTTCCTGCAATGTCTCCCCATCTGCCATGTCTATGAGTGCAGGAATTCTTAAGCTTGGTACAATATACTCCATTGGCATCACAACTTCTTGTCCATAGGCCAACCTGAATGGTGTATGGATTGTCAGTTTCTTTCAAGTTTTTCTATATGCCCATAATACAACTGGTATGCACAGATCCCAATCATCTCTATTTGTGTTACATACTTTGGTCAACGCATTTTACAACACTTTGTTAAATGCTTTGACAATTCCATTGGCTTGTGGATGGTATGGTGTACTCTTCTGATGATATATATGAAATTCTTCAGTCAGTGCTTCAATGGTTCTGTTCAGGAAGTGAGTTCCTTGATCACTCATTAAGATTTTGGCCATCCAAATATGGTAAGGATATTCTCAAATATGAACTGCATGGCAGTAACTGCACTACAGTCCTTTACTGGTTTAGCTTCTGCCCATCTGGTGAGATAATCTGTAGTGGTGATAATATATGTCGAGCTAGTTCTCTTCCTTGGTGGGTTAATAAGTCCCATGAAATCAATAGCCCATTTATCGAAGGATTGTAAAGTCAGTTGCGTTCTTAATGGAATTTCATCTCTGCGTGATGGCTTTCCAATTCTTTGGCACAGATCGCAACTTCGGAAATGTTCTTTTGAGTCTTTGTGGAGTGTAGGCCACCATAATCCTGCTCTTAATATTTTCTATGCAGTAGATTTTCCTACGTAGTGACATTTAGACACTCCTGAGTGTGCATTAGCCAGTATAAATGGTTTTTCATGTTCTAGCACACATCTGCGCAACACTTCATCGGGTCCTAACTTTTATAGTTGTCCTATAATGATGGTGAAGTCTGCTTCTTTGAATACTAGCTGCTTCTTTTGCTGCGTAGTGAACTCCGTAGGTTCCAACCCTGTAGTCAAGAATTCTATCATGTCTTTGTAATAATCATCTACGATTTGGATGACAAATAACCGCGCGTCAGGTAGATTGTGTTCAAAATTTGTAGGTTCTTCGCTTAACTCAATTGTTGAGAGATGGTCAGGTCCTAGGTTCAGTTTTCCTGGCTAAACAATAATTTCAAAGCCATACTCTTGAAAGAGTAACAACCATTTGGATATTCTCCCCCCTAACACTGGATTATTGACCAGGTACTTTAAATCTGAATGGTAGTGTACATGCAGAAGTGCACCCAACAAATAGTGCCTGAATTTCTGTAGTGCGTACACCATATCTAGACCTTCTCTTTTTGTGGTGGTGTAATTATTTTCTGTTGAAGACAACTTTCTGCTTGAAAATGAAATAGGGTGATCAATGCCTCCCTCACCTGGTTGTGCTAGCACAACACCAAGTGCAATGGATGAAGCATCAACGTGCACATGGAATTGTTTGCTCCAATCTAGAAAGAATAGGATAGGCACAGTTACCATTTTCTCTTTTAATGTATGCAATCCAATCTGATAGTCATCGGTCCATATGAACTTCGCTTCTTTCTTCAAAATTTTCTCCATCGGTGCGGTTATCTACGCATAACCCTTGATGAAATTTCTATAGTATCCTGTATGTCCCAGTGTAGTGCGAAGTTGCTTTACTGAATTTGGTGCTGGTAGATTCACAATGACTGCAATCGTCGCAGGATCAACCATTAGACCTTTCTTGCACACAATGTGTCCCAGTAGAATTCCATAGGGAACACAGAAAACACTTTTCTTCAAGTTCAATGAGATCTGATGTTGTCTACACTTTGCTAACATCATTCTAAGGTTTTCGTAATGGTTCTTTAGTAAACCAAATATAGTCCAATCATTGAAGTATACTTCTAGGAACTTATGAATAAAATCCTTGAATGCAGCAACAACAACTCTTGAAAATATAACAGGTGCATTCTTCAAATCAAATGGCATAACTGTGTATTGGAATGATCCCCATTCAGTAGCAAATGTAGTTTTATGTCTGTCTGTTGAGTCAATTCTGATCTGATGGTGTCTAGAGAATCCATCAGTGAAGGAGTAGGCCTCATTTCCTCCAACATTGTCTAGTACTTCATATGTAAATGGAGTAGGAAATGGGTCATGTAGCGAAGCATCATTGAGCTTCCTAAGGTCTACACAGATTCTTATTTCCCCTTTTGTTTTCTTATCCTGGATAACGATAGGGCTTATCCATTCTAATTCTTCCACTGGCTCAATGATCCCTGCATCAAGCATCTTATCGAGCTCTACCTTCACTCTTTCCTTGTATCCAAGATTCAGTCGATAAGGTCTCTGCTTGATATGCTTCACACCTGGATTGAGAGGTATCTTCATGACTCCCAAGTTGCCCATAATGACTTTCATTTCGGAGAACTTTGTTGGAAACAAATCCTCATACTCACGCAGAAGGTCTGCGATCTGCACGACCATTTCTTCATCCCAGTAATCCCTTATAGATGCAAACTTTGGTTCTTCAGTTGTGCCAATGTTAACTTTTCTTATTTTGACAAGGCTGCTCAGATATGGAATTTCTAATGGAGGTCTTTATACCTCGCACTCTCCCTCCGACTCAGGTATATTGATTTTGCGCGGGTCTTCATCCTCGCTCTTCTCTTCTTCTTCATCCAAAGCGAACTTGTAATAGTCAAGGGCATGCTCTATTTGTCTTTCCCATTTAGGTTGTTGATAAATAGGTATATGTATGTCTTCGAATATCTTCTCTTTGATAATCTGCAGAGCCTCATTTATGCTTGGATAGTCATCATCGAAGCTGGAAGTTCTTTGGAAGTTTGCAGTCATGATAGACTAGTCTGTTGTTCCTCTGCGAAGCTCTGCGTCTGTATACCAGTTCTTTGGTATCTTCTCTAATGTGTGTATAAATAGATGCACCCACTCTGTTTGAGGTCTATGTTCCCATGTTTTTGACCAAATATCTATGTGATCTCTTGGATTCGTTTGTCCATTATACTTTATTAGTGTCAACGTAGCTTGCTCTAAGAATTTGATTTCCATCATGTGCTTTCACTGTTCCCATGTTTTTAGATTGTCCTTATGCATGGCCCACCATCTAGCAGGTGTAGCGCGCAGTGTTGAATCTAATGCTGACAGCTTATTCTCATCTAGAATCATAGTATATTCTTGAAAAAATGCATGAATGATACTTATGCCATCATAGGTAGGGATTGGACTTACATCTGCTCCAACCTAGTGTAGCGATTTTGTGATTTGCACACATCGCCTAGCAGATACTTCGCGCATTCTGCTTTTCCAATTCTCCAATCCTCCATCGGAGTCTGATATGTAAGAGTTGTCGCAACACCAACTCAATGTTCCATCAGCTGTAGGGTTGATGTAGTCGATGTGATTCACAGTCATCTTGTAGATGCAATCAAGGTATTGGTTCACTGTATCTTGGTCCTTGAGAAGGGTCCAAGGGTGTGATGACCCTAATATCACGTCCTTCAAAGATCATTTGTTTCTTCTTCAAATTGATAATTGTGAGGTTATACATTGTCCAGCCTATCCCCAGTAAATCAGGATATGGGTTACTATCGTCGATGATCTCGATAACCTCGAAGTCTGCTGAAATTCTTACTCCATCAATGTCCACAAGTACATTCGAGATTCTTCCAAAGGGAATAACTTTCTGCTGATTAGCTAGTCTTAGTTGGATAGGTGACCATGATAACCTTGGTTTCCCCATATGTTCCCATGTCTGCTTGGTCAAGACATTCACTTATGATCCAAAGTCAAGGATGATCTGGTCCATTTCATAGTCTCCAATCTCCGCACTTATCCTCATTTCTTGGCCTGTTCTCTTATGTTTTTTTATATGGTTGTTAACACCCAAAAAGTGCTCACTACCTCATCTACCCCATTACATGACTCATTGGTCCATATTTCCTACCATATTTGCCTCCAAAACCTCAAAAAACCATTAAAAAGCCTCCAAAAGGCCAAAACCCCCCTTCCCCCCCCCAAAATAAGTTAAATTCCTCCAAAAATAGAAAAAACCCTCTAAAAAGGGAATAAAAAATACAAAAAAGAGGAAAAAGAGGGAAAAAAGGAAGCAAAAACCCTATACAGCTGACCTAAACCATATGGTGCCAAAAACCATGGGTCAACACTCCACCACTAAAAACCTATAAATAGGTGATGGAGGCTCCCCATTTCACATCCACAATCATCCCTATCCTCACGCTACCAAAAATTCCCTTGAAACCCTAGCTCTCCATTTGGATTTAATTCTTGAGAACCCTTTTGGCCCCATTTCCAAAACATCTTTGGAAGAAGGAGAAGGAACAACACTGGAGCTTGGAAGCAACCCTCTTGGACTGCTGCAAGGGCTTCATCAACCTCTACACATGAGGAAATTTTTAATACAAAAAGAGAGATCTTCACCATATTTTCATGTTTTGTTATTTATGTCAATGCTCATGTTAGTTTAAATTTATTTTTATTTACTATCATATTTCACCATTTTACTGAACTGCTACTAAGGAGTCCCTTCTCCTTAGTAGGTGCTCATTTGCACAAGCTAGGGTGAAAACCCTAGCTACAGTTTTGGATACTCCCCTAGTGTTCCTTTGAATTTCTAGTTATAGTTTTTAAAAGTTTTTAATTTTCTGCAATATTTTTATGTTTTTTCCTTTCGACTGCCCCTTTTGTTAGTCAGGTTTGCTGCCGTAAACTGCGTCTTTCGTCCCCGTAGTTGCGATCCGCCCACGACTTTCAGACAGTTACCTACGATCTGACTGCGGCACTCAGACTGTTTCCCGCGATCTCACGGTGGTTTTCAGTCTGTTTCCTGAGATCTGACCGCGGCTCTTAGCCTATTTCCTGCGGCCCACCGTGGATGTCCGGCCCTTTCTTGCGATCTGCCTGCGGCTTTCAGCCATTTTCTTGCAATCCGCCTATGGCTTTCAACCATTTTCCTACGATCCGCCTGTAGTTGTCCAGCCCTTTCCTGCGATCCGCCTGCGGCTTTCATCCATTTCCCTGCGATCCACCTGCGGCTTTCAGCCTTTTTTCCTGCGATCCGCCTGCGGCTTTCAGCCATTTTCCTGCGGTCTGCCCACGACTGTCGACCTGTTTCCCACGATACGACCATGCAGTTTTTTCGCAGAACTGTGATCTGTTTTCTGCACTTTTTGCCTGTTTGAACCCAGAACTTTGCTGCAATATTTTCTGCACCTGTACAACCATCTGTCCTATCTGCAGCCATACTTCCCTACAACCTTTTTTCTGCAGTTTGATCTCTGTTCCATTTTCAGAGTTTTTTCCAGTTTAAGCATTTTAATTGAAAAAAAAGAAAAGAAAATTTTGCGTTCAAAGTTTAATTTCTGCATTATTATTGTTAGTTAGAAAGTTTCCCATCCCGTGGCACTTTTACTTGGGTTCATTATCTCACATGCACACACTCTGTTACCTAATTCAAGTGAGCCCTAAAATAATACTTAACACAACCAACATTCTTACCCCACTTGGGGAACACAGAAGAATATTGTAGTTAGGTAGGGTCGGGGGGATAGGCATCCAAATAACACCCCTCGGTCGCTTATAGTTTAGACATAGTTGTTGACCATTAGGGAACCAAAATCCCCTAGTATTTTTTGGCACGCTCACAACCAGTTTATCGGAGGGCCTGTCCCCTAGGAGGGTTGAAGTAGCCAAACTGGTTCTGGAGGCCTGGGTAGAATACCACAATCCATTCAGTAACTGAAGGATACCTTTCGTAGTTCTCGGTGTACTACCCGTATGGGAGTACAACGGTGATAGAACCAAACTGCAGATTCACCTTTTCTGGACGTGTCATGAATGGGGTATCTTAGTTTCCTTTCTTCTAGGATTGACTACCCAGTGTCCCTCCTGGTAGGGGGATATATTTAGCCACTTGGCTCTACTATCCATATTGTCTGACTTGGATTTCATCACCTTGCAGAGTATATGTCTGGTTGAGTCAGAATACTATTTAGCTAGGTGTTTGCATGCTCCCTTACCTCCCTTTGGTCTAGTGAGTCGGTCCACTATTTTTATTTTTTAGGAAACCTGTTGCTTGTTGTTATTCTGACCATTTTTGTTGACGCTCCACTTATTGTAGCACAGCTGTTACAGTGAGTGTTTTGAGCTGGTTGTTGGCCTGAGTACCATATTTTTTGCACTCTCCTTCAGCACACTCGATTGCATTAGGGTTTTTGAACTGTTTTTCACTCGACACAACCCCGATATACTTGACACCATCTGTCACCATTGAGTCCCCAAGACATTTTCGGCGCCTCTGGGGCCAGCCCCCACAACATAGTTCACTTGACATCACCCGTCATAGACGTAGAGCTTCATTACTCGACTCCACTCGTCGTAGACGCAAAGCTCCATCCCCTGGCATTGACGCCCCTTATTTTACCTCTGATTCTGAGGCAAAGTCCGAAAACCCCACTTACACTGCCCCAACCAGCCCCATGGCTGGAATGAATTCAAACCCTTTCTTTGTAGGCACCACTGGTGGAGCATCCACCACCACCCCAGCTACCACACCCGCTTTGGGTATGCCCTCGATGGGGCCCACATCCACCATTCCGGTCACTATACCTATTCCAGTGGCTACCATACCCATCCCAACTCCACCAGTGGCTCACACTACCCTTGGCGGTGTAGGACCATACCATACCACCTTCGTTCCTCCACTTGGGGGAAACATCCCCAACCCGAACCCAGTTCCTCCACTTGGGAGCATTGGCCCCAACGTGGTCACAACCACCAGTATGTCACATCCTTCTACTAGTTTTCCATTCATGGCTAGTCTCAACCTTCCTGACCTGGCCAAACTGACTAACGAACCCATCAAACATGACCCTACGTGGCTTCACATGCCCACCAAGCTCCCATCAGACATCCCAAAGTTTGAGGTCAAGGTAGGTGAAGACCCCCAGAACCATATTATGTCCTTCCATCTATGGTGTTCCTCCAACTCCATAGTGGACGACTCTATCCGACTCCGTCTGTTATAGTGCACCTTCACTAGCTCTGTAGCTAAGTGGTACATTGAGCAGCCCCATGGGACCCATGCCACCTTTACCTCCCTCGCCTCGACCTTCTTGCAGTTCTTTCAGTTACCTGTTCGCTATGATGCAGGAGTTGAGATCCTACTTTCTTGCAGACAAAAAACGACCACCCACATCACTGACCACATTCATGAGTGGCGTCGACGCCGAAGCCTCTACAAAATCAATTTAGATGACCATATCTTCTTATATTGGTTTCTAAAATCTCTCCTTCCTGTCATTGTAAGGATGTGGCATCTGAGCGACCCCACTTCGAAGAAGAGGCCATCCTCAAAGCCTAACAATTTGACCTTATTTACGCCTAGTCTGGTTATCTATATTCCATCATACCTGACGCCCCCCGTGGTGATTCCTCCCGATACGATGCGCCGAGGGCATCCCATGTCGCAGATGACATCATTGGCCGTATAGCCTCACATAACTAGCCGTTTTCCATACCACGTCCTAGCCCTGGCCCCGAACTTTCACAGGCTACATCCCAGTCCGGAGCAACCAATTCGTATGCTCCCATGGAACATCATCACCATTCCCACGGACCCTCATGTCCATCTCAGTGCTTTGGTCATGCATCCCTTGCTTACACCCCCCCGGTCGCACCTCAACCATATTATCACCCGCGGCCGCAGTGTAGGTACCCACTCCATGAAGAAGGAACAGAGGAAGGATCCATAGCAGAATCCCTTGCTAGATTCCTTCATCAAGGTCAGCTGTCGCTGAACGCGGGTGAGGAACATCTGACGCCACGTGAAGTAGACACCATCCAGCACTCACTCCACCAGCTGCATCTGGCCCCCTGACACCCGCTCAGGTGACTACAACCCCAAAACTCGAACCACACACGCCGCGATCGCCCGCATTGATGGCTCCCGCGGGTCCATAATCCAGAGTGCATTCCTATGCACTATAGCCTCTGGAACGCAGTAGCACTCCAACATATCCTCCACGTCCACGTTTGCGGACACTCATGGCTGTGTATCAGCTACCCTACCCAGACAGGGAAACCCCATAAAAAAATATACATCAGCAAGGGTGAGATCCACCCTCTCCCACGGCACCCTGAAAGCCTGTATGTCGGGATCCGAGAAGCCCAGCAACTTGTTCAACAATAATCCTGCTGAACGTATCATGGGAACCTGTGCAAACTTCAGCAGCCCGAACAACCCCAAAGTAGACCGAACATGCCGATCCCTTCGGATGACCTCCACTATGTCGTCCAGGACCTCCCACTCCCACCATAGCACTACCAACATCCTGTCAATCGCACAATACAAACTCATCAGACCCACGTCAAATAAATAACCCTTCCCCAACCCCCAGGCTAACCCTAAAAGCTCGATCCAGATCGCGGCTTTCGGGCCCCTTGCCGCGATCTAGGATCGCGGCTGTCAGGGATACAGTCGCGATCGTAGATCGTAGATTTCCCGATCCGAGACGTGATCTGGTACCGTGACTGTAGAAGCCGAACTCGCGGTTTAGGACCACGTGTTCACCCCCAGAACTCGCGGTCCAGAATCGCGTGTCTAGATCCAGAACGCGTGGTCTTAGACAGCGTTTCCATCCCAGAAACCCACGATCCACGTCCTTGTGGACCGTACAAGACCCCCCTGGGGACCCACCCCCCCGAACCCAACAAAAAATGTAGATATGAGTTTACCAGAATACCTGCAACTCCCGGATCTGAAATCGGCTGGTCGGATCATCCAGAAACACCAACTACGCTTTGGTCCACTATGATCTCTAGTCAAAGTCAATAGTCCAACTGACACTTGTCATGCCTGGGCCCACTTACTATTTGTAGCCCGTTGACTTTTTCTTGTTTTAGCCATTCTGAATCCATACGGAGTCCATTCTTCGAACCGTTTCCACCACTGGAATCAGCCCGACGAGACCCTCATGATGGTCGACTTGTTTTCTCATTTTTTTGCACCATTTTTTGAGCATTTTTTCTAGACACCCCTCATCGCCTTGGTTTGCGTGCCACATCGACTGTAGCCCATTTTTTGATATACTTTATGTCGTTAGATTCATTTTTTCGAGCTCGTGATGATGCTTGAGATCATTTCTCGCTCTCACCCCCAGATGTTTTGGGTTTTTTTCCAAAAACGCCCCCGTCGCCTCGGTTTGCGTGCCACCTCGGTCGTTCTCCGTTTCTGACACTTTTTATATCACCGGATTCAGTTTTCCGAGCTCGTGATGATGCTTGAGATCATTTCTCACTCTCACCAGTTACACTTCCAACATTGCGTCCCGACACCTTGCTACCTCAGTTTACGCGCCACATCTGCTGCCATCGGATTGTTACACTTTTTTACATGAGCGATTCACTCCATTCAAACTGCAATTATTTCATTATTTTGCCACTGTTCATTATCCTACAAGGAGGCCCACCAGTGTTCCCCCCCACCCTCGCTCTTGGTTCTCATCGATGTCCCTTGATTGAGCACTTCCTCCTTGCCTGGCCATTCCTTTTGTTCGGTATAATTTTATCCCTTTTTCGGGCCGGACAAGTCCTTTACGAAAAAGGCACTTAGGGAGTTTCTGTTAAGCTCTTTTCTGCCTCCTAAAAAAAAATGAAAAGATCATCGAGCAATCTTGCTTCCTTTCATGCTCGTTAAAGTACCTGAAAGGGCATCTATCCGGTATAAGTTTAACCCTTTTCCAGACCTGGTAGACTAATTATGAAAAAGGAATACTCTAGTCACACTGACTATAAGAGTTCTTCATTGCATCCTTTTATGCTTCTTCGGGCCTTGGAGACAAACACATGAAAAAGCACCCCCCTGGAGTCTTCTTATTTGCTTTCAGACTCTCTAAAATTGAAAGCAACCACGAGCATGAACCGTCTTGGGCTCGTACAAATCCAGACGACGGTACCATTCCATTATTTCAGAGTCTTCTTATCGCTTTCAGACTCCTTAAAATTGAAAGCAATCACAAGCATGAACTATCCTGGGCTCGTATAAATCCACACGACAGTACCATTTTGAACACACTTCTTCTAGTTCCTTAACACATGAAGAAGTCCCCCCAGTGCCTCTCAGCACCATGATCGCTCATCTCGGCAACACCCCCAATCAGGTCGCCTTTGTTCAGAGTCTTCTGCAGTCTCCTGCCATCTTACATCAACTTGAGTATCACTCATGCTAGTCACTATCTTTGATCCATTACAACTATGATCCCCTTCCCACCAGACAATTTCATTTGCTGCTCGATCATCCCCGCCATCATACTCTGAACAAAGGAAGTTTGAGTCCACCCACTCTACTTGCCCCGATATCCCCCACAGTATGCCAGTCCTACCATCAGTACTCTCACACTTCGATTCTCCACCTCGTGCTCCTATCAAGGAAACATCATTGCCTTGCTAGTTGCAGGTCTCCCTCTGTCGACGACAGCCCATCTATTCTAGAGGATAGACCCAGAGGTCCCTATGCCTTGGACTCATCACCATCTGTGGTGAGTGCCTACGGACCATTTTGAGAGGAGTCATCAGTGCCTCTCCGAGTGGTTGTTTCTCACATGCTCAACTTCAACACCTTGATCGCATCGTTGAGAATCGTGCAGGGTATATATCCTTTCAGTTATTGGTCGAAGACCCCGGATTTCCCATGACTCTAGCACATTGGTGAGTCACTTCGGAATGCCCAGTTATATGTTCCCGTGGATGTCCGGGTTGCATTGGTGATTGTATTCGGAAGCCATCCAGTTATATGCTTCCTTGAGTACCCAGTTTAGTTCCAGATCAGTGTACCATTGAGGCTATGCCCCCAGTCACTATGATCCAGCAGCTCATCAGTTCCTTTGGTACCACACTCAGCAGCACTATTGTTATTCCAGTGTATTAATTCTTCAGCTTAGACATGGTAAGCCCAACAGTACGTCCCAGATTCTGTGTCCCCTTTGGACCCTTATGATGTACACAGTGGTTCTCCATGTATCTTTTAGGTCCCCATTTTCGGGCCTCATTGTTATTGTTTATATATATCTTGATATGAGCATGGGTATGCCTGCCTCGTCCATATATTGAGATTCTCCCTCATTCATTATTTGAGGCCATGTATATTTCAGGTCCCCATTTCTGGACCCCCTTGTTATTGTTCTATATCTTGATACGAGCATGGGAATGCCCGCCTCGTCCATATGTTGAGATTATTCCTCATTCACTATTGAGATCATGTACTTTCAGTTTTTACAGTTTGTTCGGGACCGTTGTTCCGAGCTCTAGTTCGTTTCTTCTCCTCTCCACATCCCAGGAAAACCATAAAAGACCTATGACGTCTATCGGCCATACGATGAGCTCCTGCCCTCACACATCAGGGGGCAATCTATTAACACCCAAAAAGTGCTCACTACCTCATCTACCCCATTACATGACTCATTAGTACATATTTCCTACCATATTTGCCTCCAAAACCTCAAAAAACCATTAAAAAGCCTCCAAAAGGCCAAAACCCCCATTTTCCCCCCCAAAATAAGTTAAATTCCTCCAAAAATAGCAAAAACCCTCTAAAAAGGGAATAAAAAATACAAAAAAGAGGAAAAAGAGGGAAAAAAGGAAGCAAAAACCCTATACAGCTGACCTAAACCATATGGTGCCAAAAACCATGGGTCAGCACTCCACCACTAAAAACCTATAAATAGGTGATGGAGGCTCCCCATTTCACATCCACAATCATCCCTATCCTCACGTTGCCAAAAATTCCCTTGAAACCCTAGCTCTCCATTTGGATCTAATTCTTGAGAACCCTTTTGACCCCATTTCCAAAACATCTTTGGAAGAAGGAGAAGGAACAACACTGGAGCTTGGAAGCAACCCTCTTGGACTGCTGCAAGGGCTTCATCAACCTCTACACCTGAGGTAATTTTTAATACAAAAAGAGAGATCTTCACCATATTTTCATGTTTTGTTATTTATGTCAATGCTCATGTTAGTTTAAATTTATTTTTATTTACTGTCATATTTCACGATTTTACTGAACTGCTACTAAGGAGTCCCTTCTCCTTAGTAGGTGCTCATTTGCACAAGCTAGGGTGAAAACCCTAGCTACAATGGTGAACTGCACTATGAACAGTACTCGTGCAACTACGTTGTTCATAGTGGTTTAATAAGTTTTGCAATTTGACTAAGGCATATTCACTCTTCAGTAACTTCATACAGCTCCATAGGAATTGCGCAATAGAAGTCACTGTTTCTGCTGCGGTACATGTTTCATCATATGCTGCTAGCATATCCTTCATATGCGTTGTTTCACTTCACAATTTAATTCTTGGTGTCACAGGCTCTCCCTTGATTTTGCGAAGACTTCTTTGTTTCTATCCAGATTGAAAGAAGGTGCTTTTCCAGTTTCTTTTCTTATCTAGACCCCTTCAGCAGGTGTCTGCTTAGCTTGGTGGTCTTCATAAGTCAAGGCTTCTAGTTCTTTATCTCTTCTTGTTGTAGTGCCACTTCACGTCACAACGTTAATGTTTGGATCTCTAGTTATTCTCTCTGCTGTGATCATCTGAACGTTCAGGTTCTGCCCTTCTTGTCTCCTCTCTTGCATTTTTTTCTTGTAGAACTGGGCATGCCTCAATGACATGATCAAAATACTTACAGTATTTATAGGTAGCACAAGCATTTGTGCAGTCTTTGGATAAATGACCTGGCTGAGCGTAGTTATAGCATATCATCTGACCTCTTCCTCTTCCTTGGCCAATGTTTCTTCCTCTGCCTCATAATCCACCATGACCTCTATATGCGCCTTGATCATACTACGCATTATCATTGTGCTGCGGTGTTTCTTCTTGAACCCAGTAAACATCATACTTTCTTTCAATCATTAGCTCATATGCTCTACAGTTGGAATCATCATGACCAACTGATTTACAGAATGTGCAGTATAAATTCTTTGGTGTTCGCACATACTTCTGGATTAAGTAAAAATCTTCACTACTACATATGGGCAGATTGTTCCATGAAAATTTTCCATGTTTTCAACATTCGTGGGTTAAAAAAATGATTTTTTAACTTTTTTTTTGTCAGGGTGGAAAAATCGTGGCAATATCCACGTTTTTTAAAGTTCCACGAACATTCGTCGATATAGGGACGAAAAATATAGGTTTCAGTTTTCATGGCAACAGGGACGAATGTCGAGCTATATAAAATACACACTCTCACCATGATTTTCACATTTTCTTTTCTTGCGGCACATTGAGCACAGATTTTGGACTTGCGGGGTGATTCTATGAGCTTGGATATTCTGCATAGCTCTGAATTTGAACTTGCAAGGTTAGTAATGTGTAATTTTTTGTCTATATTTTTATAAGGGTTAGATTTTAATATTGTTTAGTAATGAGCTGGATGAGGTCATGTTAACTTGCTTTTTTGCCTTTCTAATATTTTTTTCAAGAACATGCTATCATTTTCATTTAACTTGCTATATTTTTTTCAAGAACTTGTTTTTTTGGCTTAGGTCATGTTAACTTGCTTTTTGAAAATGGCATATTTGAAAATGTTTTCTCTTGGAATTGGTACTATCTCTAGTGTGTTTGCGGTCCTATATAACATTTGACATACATAATGCTTGGGATCTATTACAATCCTTTCTTCTTTTTGCTTTGCATATTCAATGTCTATATGGATCCAATTTTTTTATGGCTTGACCTCATCAAGATCTACTACTTACCTAATTACTAGTCTTCAACTATTGCAATGGATCGACTAAATAGAGGGTTTTCAATAGTTGAACTTTAACCAACTCATTTCTTAGCTCTTGTGTACACTTCTCAACATCATTGATTTTCTCTATCGTACCTCGAACCAATATTATTACCTCGAACCAATATTATTACCTCGAACCTATGAAGTATGATTATGGATTCACACCCTTCACTACCTAATGGATACTTCACAATATTTGTCAATGAACTAGTTAATGTTTCCAACCAAATTTGAGCTTCCCAAGGTGATATCCCATGTCATGTGGGTGAAATACATCTACAATATTGGTTAAGAGCCTACTCTCTTTGGTGGTCAAACTATATGATCAGGTCTTCAAACTATACAAGTAGTTATCAATTTTCCAATATTTTTGGTTCTTTAACATTTGACATTTACCATTTTTTTTATTAACCAACCAGAACCACTTCTAATTTTAGTGGTCTTGATACAATGCATTCCTAAAAATATGGAAAGAATATTTATTTAAAATTCCAACCACTGCATGGGTACAATCTCCCTCCAAGTGTTCACATTAAACGTTAGATTATATTAACTTACCATCTTTCCATTCTCAATTCACTTTCTCACAACCAACTTATAACCATCTTTCCAATCATATTTACTTTAGTCTTCATGTTTTTCTTTATAAATATTGAAAATATTGGATTATAATATACTATATTTAGAAATGTACTTATAATATCTAATGTAATTGACAAGTTATTGTTTTGTATGGTGTAGGTAAGACAATTACTTGTACCACTACAAGGATTTGTCACTATGAATGAAAATGCAAGGAATCTTGCTCAGTTTAGAGCTGCATTAGATGCGATAAGAGATGGAAAATGTTATTGTCCTTGCTTTGATTGCAGGGGCATGCAAAAAATAAGACTTTTAATAGAAACAACTGAAAGACATTGTAGGGAGAAGGGGCACGCCGAAGGGATTTATGAATATCATCCCCTGGTAAGACTATTTTTGGGGTTCAATTTTTAATATATTCATTGTAATATTGATCATGTCTGCATGAATTTTAGTAAAATGTCTTTTTTTTTTACTATATTTTTTATACAAACTAATTTTTCTATGTTGTTTGTAAATTTATAGACAATGCCCCCAAAATGTCACATTCCCGAGAGTTATTTTCCAAGTACTAGCAAAAATACTCATTCACAGCCTGACAAACTTCTACATCAGAATATTGAAGATGATCAAGTAGTTATTTCTGATGATATAATGGATGTAGATAACATTACTGATGCAAATCAGGAAGATGAGATACATAGATTGATCCAAGACACATTTGCTCCAATGGATGAGGACAACTAGGATGATAGTGATGATGTTGATCCTCTACTTGAGAAGTCACGTCAACCTCTTTATGAAGGCTCAAAAACAAATCTTGTATCTACTATATTGTTGCTATTGAACTTGAAGGTTTTGAATGGATTATCAAACACTTGTATGACACAGATACTAAGGTATGTAATTTGTTTTTTTATTTTTATTTTTGTCTGCATGTTCACAATATCTATATATAGAAAGGGTTGACTTTTTTCCTATATTGTTGCTATTGTTATCTAATGTGTAAAGTTTGGATGCAATATTGATGATTAATATTTTTTTCATTGATTTATTCTTTTGAATTTTGTAGATTGTTAGGTGAATTTCTATTACCAACTTCAAATATTTTACCATGCACATATCGAGGGATATATGTCATTATGAAAGCATTTGGTATGGAGTATCAAGCTATTGATGCATGTCCTAATGATCATATCATATACTATGGACAATATGCATTATAAAATGAATGCCCACAATGTCAAACAAGTAGGTATCGAACCGATAAAGAGACAAAAAAGGTGCCTCAAAAAGTTCTTCGTTAGATTCCGATAATCCCACATTTCCAACAGTTGTTCAGGCATCAAAGTATAGCACAGTTTATGGATTTCCATGCAAAGAACATAATTCACGACGATGTTCTTCGAATTCCTGCAGATGGTTCTGCATTGAGATACATCGAAGAAAAGTGGCCAATTTTTAAAGAAGGTCCTCGTAATGTTAAACTTTCTTTGGTAGCTGATGGTGTCAATCCATTTGGAGAGCTTCGTTCTACCTACTCAGTGTGGCCTGTTTTTGTTATAAACAATAACCTTCCTCCTTGGATGTCGATCAAGAGAGAGCACACAATGTTGGCAATGATTGTTCCAGGTATTTAATTAATAGGTATTTTTTTAATTGAAAGTCTGATTAGTAAATAATTCATTGATTTGTTTCGTGCATGATAATTATGTCTTTTATATATAACGACATATAGGCACTAAATATTTACTAATCATGTATGTTTGACCAATTAGGCAAGTACCAAGTTAAATATATGAATGTATATCTTGAGCCTCTTATCGATGAGTTGTTGAAGTTATGGGTTGGTGTCACTATGTATGATATTTCTAGACCAATCGGGCAAAGACGATTTCAATTCCATGGAATACTTGCATTTACAATTCATGATGCCCCCGGGTTAACAAATTTTTGTGGTATGTTGTTACTTTCTTTTGTTCCTTAATATTTTATATATCTGTTGATAATATCATGCATTATTTCAAATTGTAATGCTAATTTTCTACACCAATTCATATATCTTGTAGGTCTTCAAACCAAGGGTAAATTTGCATGTCCATTTTGCAGTCCCAGGATAAAATCTCGTCGTTCAAGGAGTTTAGCAAAGGAAGTGTTCAATGAGTATAGGCACTTTCTGCCTAAGAACCATAGTTATTGAACTACAGACAAATAAAAATTTAACGGTAAAGAAGAGAATGGAAAAAAACCACTAAGAATGACACCTCACCTATGGAAGGTGGAATATAATAGAAACCGTCAAGGTATGCCAATTTTTTTTTGTATTGAATTATGTTCAACGCGATATGTTATACCATTATTGATTAATTGGTTTTAATTTGATTTTGTTGATGTTTCATGAATGTCGTTAAGGCACACGAGGAATCAAAATTTACCCGATTCAATTCAGTAGGTTGCCATACTATGAGCACCTGCAAATAGTTCATTTGTTTGACACAATGCATATCGGGAAGAACATAACAGAAATGTTATGGTGAATATTAGATGGAAGGACTAACAAAGAAAGAATTGGAAATATTTGTAGTGACATCCAAGAATCTAATCATGCATTGCAAAGTGTGATCATTAATTCTAATGGTGATGGCCGTCAATAGAATATTAGTCTTCCTTGGTGCTTGACAGAGCAACAAAGCAATATTGTAAGAGAGGTCATAAAAAATATCAGGTTTCCGACAAGTTTTTCATCAAACATAAAGAATATCTTGAAGAAAAAAGGTGATTTTGCAGGGGTTAAAACACATGATTGGCATACATTCATTAAGGTAATCATTAGTCTATAATATATTTCATTATCGGTATGCACTATTTTATTAATTTTATTCTCTTATCTAGAAATAAATATTAATAATTATGTGTTTTTTGATACAGTGTGTTCTACCTTTATCTCTCCCAGATGACTTTGACAGCAACATAAAACATATTATTTATGTTCTTGGAAAATACATGAGGTAAGTAATGTTTTACTTGGAAAATGTACTTGGTCTGTGGTCTGTAGCAGAACTTATTGACATATAATATGTTTTCCCTGCAAATATTATATATGCCTTGACATATTGTTTTATTGCATCATTTGTAGGTGGCTTTCATCAAAAGAAATCCATAAAGAAGATATAAGGCATTGGAAGAGAGAAATTCCTCGACTAATGTGTGAAATCCAACAGTATCTACCTCCAACATTTTTCAATGCACAAGAACACTACCTCATACACCAAGTTGAGGAGATTGAATTATGTGGACCAGTACACACAAGGTCGATGTGGATGGTGGAGAGGCAGTTGAAGTCATTGAAGAATTTTGTTGGACAAAGAGCACGTCCCGAGGGTTCTATGGTTGAAGGATATATGGTATATCAATGCATGGTGTACATTAGTGAATATCTACCTAAAATAGCAGAAAATATGAATGTGCCTCGCATTTGGCATCTCGACTCCATCAACAAATTTGAAGGGGAGGTCCTACTGGGGAGAGGTACATTGAGGACGGTGAAAGGTAATTATTATTATACATTGTTGAATTAATATGTTACACATTTATTTTTTCCAATTTTATATTATCATACTGTTTTTTAACTCTTTTTAATAATTATGCATTTTCAACTATATTGAACTATGTTCCTTTAATGATGATCTAATTAATTATGAAATTGAATTGTTTTTTTATCATATAGTTGGTTGAGTGTGGGATGCTTTACATTTATACATTGCAAACAACCTTTATTGGATGGAGCATTGGATAAAATATTGTGAAGAATTCTTCGGTAGGTTATCATGGGAAGGGGTCAGTAACATGATTAAAATAGCTCATCGTCTTTGACATCAAATTCCTGACCTTACGTCGCAAAGGGAAGTTGATTTAGCCTATGGTTTAAAAGATAAAAAGGAAAGTAATTTTTTTACCCACATTTCTTCTAGTTACTTCGATCCATTTTTCTAATTATTACATTTTGTTTGTTTAAGTTTTCAATTATATTTACTAACTCCTATATGATGTTTATTAATTCACAATGTATTTGTAACATGTTGTCAATGTTGCAGTTGAAACATCACAAGGCTATGTGGTGTAATGGTCATAAATTTCGTATCAAAAAGTTGGATGATAACAGGAAAACCTCGGATTGTGGGATAACTGCAGTGTTTAAGGTCACCAATGTTTCCTCTAGAAGTGATAGACATCCAGAAGAAACCAAGAATAGGTACTATGGCTATTTGGAGGACATTCTTGAGTGTGATTTTAATTTCTTTAAAATAGTTTTGTTTGAGGTGAAGTGGTACAGGCTACGGATGCATGAACGTGATCCTGGAAGAACTGTTATTGAGCATGCTAATGGATTTACCATGGTTAATACAAGGACATTTGAACCGAGTACAGAGCCTTATGTTCTTCCAAGTCAATGTGAGCAAGTCTACTACTCCGAGGTACCAGGTAAAGCAGGTTGGTCATACGTTGTCCGTTACGATCCAAGAAGAAGACCAGTAAAGTATTATCATGTACTAGATGATGAAGATAATCAGGGAGAAGAAGAAGAAGATGATGATTCATATCAGGCTGCAGTCGATGTGTTAAATGAAGAAGTTGAAGAGGTTGATCATGCAAATGTAGCAGAGGATGATCTCATTGACGATATGGATGACTATATTAGAGAAGATGACTTTGATGATGATGACGATGTGAATGATCCTTTCATCAATATCTATTCAGAACCAGATCCTGATACAGATGTTGAGTTGGATGAAGAAGAAGATGAATGATATTTAATTGTTGAAAAGTTGAGGTACGCAATGTTTTTAGGTTAAAGTAAATGCACTCACGTATCATATGTTCATTGTGTTGATTAACTTGGTTATATTTGAAAATTAGTTTTCTAATCTTATGTTCTACATGTGTAGAAGCGTGGGTGTTCCTCGAGGTTGTAGTGTTAATGGTTTGAATCGAACATGTGTTGATTAACGAAGACACAAAATCAAGTTATAAGATTTATGTGTTATTTTTTGGGATATTTCAATTACTAATTAGTGGATTTGTATAATGTAAAGAAAAGTATATTTTTTTCTTAATTTTGAATAATGTATAGAATAATTAATGTACCGAATGGGGCCAACGTTGAATTTTTTTCAATGGGTGGTTGTATGGTCTGGATTTTTGCATGGTTATACTAGACACATGTAGTGACGGTATGGGATGGTTTCTAGACTCAATCATGTCTCACACTAACAATTCGACAATAAAGCAATCAACCTATAGAATAATTAATGTACCGAATGGGGCCAACGTTGAATTTTTTTCAATGGGTGGTTGTACGGACTGGAGTTTTGCATGGTTATACTAGACACATTTAGTGATGGTATGTTTCTTAAGTACCTTAGTATGTTTCTTTCCTATAATTTACTAAAGGTATTAAAGAAATTTGTATGACAAAAGGTTCAACCTAAGTGCCATGTGTTTTTGTTGAAATATTATGTGCAACACAGTTTTTAATGATTGAAGATTTGGGTGCATTATAAGTTTTATAGTGCTTGTCTATAATATATTGAAGTTACTCAAAAACCTAGATGTTCTTGTCTTCTTAGGGAAATCCCTAACCCTAATTACTTGATTGAATAAATACAAACCTAACAAACTAGACAAGAGTGTAAAATACAATCAAGCTGAGCTCCATACGAAAGATACAATTTCACTCAAGCTCTCAAATCTTTGAGACAGTATCGATGTGATAACGAATGAATGAATGAGTGAATTAAACAAAATACTCTATCCTCCATTTATAAAATAGTTGAGGGGGGATAACAATAGTAAAGTAGATAAAAAGGAAAACTACCTCACATCCACAAACGATATTAGCAAGATGATGAGATTAGTAGATGATGATGATGACGACGATCACGATGGTGTTTTTTATGTTGATGATGACATTAATGATGTTGCTTATGATGACAATGATGTTCTTGATGGTGATGATGGTGATGATGACAATGATGTTCTTGATGGTGATGATGGTGATGATGACAATGACATTGACATTGATGATAAAGATGACGATGATGTGTGGGTTTTATAAGTGTTGTGGGTTACACGTTATGGCGACGATGACGACGACGACGACGACAATGATGGTTTATAAGTGTTTCTCATTTGGTTTATATGCTATATGATTAAGGCTTAAGAGTTACAAGAGACACAAATTAAGGCTTATATGTATTGGTGTTGATAAAGGTTACATGTTAATAATTGTAAGAGTAGGGGGATATATATTGTTGTCAATTAGATGTTTTCCAAGGTTAGTATTTTAGGGTTATATGGAATTCAATAGAACAATAATATGCTTTATAGGGTTTTCATGGTATGCATTATAAAGTTAAACATTAAGCATGGTGATAATGGTCATAGTGGTAAAATATTTCAACGTTTTAGGTTACTAGTGTACAATTTCTCAGTAAAAAAAATGGACCCAACACCTTAAGCATTTGTTGATCGACATCAAAGTCATTATTAGGAGCAGTCAACAATTTCTCACCAATAAAAATGGATTTTTCCCTATCTAGAAAGCATAGTGCCTACTCTAGCAAAGATAAACGGACCCACCCAGTAGAAAATTGGACCATGGCCCTTGGCATCATAATTCTTGTTTTTTGTATCAAGTGATTCATTTCCCTAGTTTTTATAATGTTGGGGTAAAATTCCCTTGACGTGTCTAAGTTATGGTTATAAGTTGTAAGGCTATCCTTTTTGAGATCCTCTTCTTGTTTCTTCTCCAACATACCCAAAGTGCAACATACTTCCATTCCCATGCCCCTGATTTCTTTCACATAGTCATGAATTAGTTTGTCTTCCTACCCACAGTATCTCTCCATGCAGCACCCATGCAGAAACGTGAGTTTACTGCCTCTTTTTCCTTTTTTTCCGACTCAATCACTGCATATTTCTTCATGATATTTTCACCTTTCACCCTAGTGTCATCTCGAGATGACTAGGGACAATATGCACAATCTTAAAATTAAACAAAATTAAATAAAAATAAACCTATTAACAAATAAAATTAAAATTAAAAACAAACAAAATTAAAATTAAGTTAAAATAAAATAAATTAAAAAAACAAATAAAAATTAAAAAAAAATTGCAAACCTAACAAATTAAAAACACAACTTACCTCGGCCCAAAGTTGCCCCTGCTTGAACAATGAAAACTGTTGCGGTCTGTGTTTCCATAGTGGTGAGAACCTCGGCCCCACGTTGCCGCTGCTCAAACACTGTTGCCCTTGCTTGAAAACTGAACACTAGTATAGTCTACTTGAACACTGTTGTGGTTACTATTCATTTCCATAGTGGTGAGAACCTTGGCCTATTGCCCCTACTGGAACCTTGTTGTGGTTTGCATGAACACTATTGTGGTTGGCTCGTTGCTCCTGCTCGAACCCTATCCCATTGCACCTTCCCAAACAGTGTTGCGGCCATTTCCATTGTGGAGGAGAGCCCTGGAACAATTTTTCCCTACTGCATTGCTAGAGAGGGCACCCGAAAGCATCCTCGAGAACATGGTGAGTTTCCAATGTTACTATCTCCATTTTTCATCTGATGGGTAAAACTAATTATTCAACACGACTCATGTTTATTAGATTTTGGGCATAATTCATCCGTAAATTTTAGGGCATATTTCCTTGTTCTCTTCACACCTTGCCATGTTCTCTTCACGCCTTCCCTGTTGAAACCCTTCTAGAGCAATTCAAAGTATACAATAAGGAAGAATGAGTTTTGATAGTTGGATCTATGTTGTACCTGTGAATGAAATTAACTAAAGAAAAGTAAAATTGAGAATCATGTAGTTGCTCAATGTTTAAACTTCTTCCATGGAGATGAACGTCTGAATCAATATTTTACGACTGAACATGTATGAATGACATTAAAGGATGATGCATGAAAAAATTCATTCCTTTGTTAGCATCAATGCTATTATATTAGGATAGATGCTTATGAGAAGGGAAACACAACTGTATATTATGCTTTAGATGATGAAGTTATGTTGCACACCTCTTAGCTGGGGGAATTCATGTCCATTGGGCTATGGTTTAGAATCTAGTTAATGGCCCAAGCTTAAACTGTGACAAGCATGTAGCCTATAGAGGTTTCATGTCCCTGAGCTAGGTGTCATCTTAAATACTCATGTTTAATCCTGCCTCGAAGTGTAGAGAAAATCCATTCATCCATCTCTCGCCCCATGCAATTGTCTCACCCTATTAGGGTTCAGAGATTCGCTTATGTTCCAACCTTTGGTTCCATCAAATTTTGGGGTGCACAAAAATTCTTACCTCCAATCTCTTTATTTCAAAATTTTGAAAGTCATAATTGTTGCAAGGTTCCCATAATAGGTTCCATTTCCCTTCGATGTGGGAATAGTGGGACACTTACAATGAAATATTGAAAGACCACTTGTTCCATTCCCCTTCCGTATGGGAATCATTAAAGATTTTTAGAGAATTCTTGAAAGACCATTTGATATTTCTTGATTCGTTCAGAGAGTTGTTCATAGACATATAGTATTTGAAGTTGGCTGTAAGGTGTTTCCTCCATGCATTGCCCTATAATCCATGAATTCAAAATGGCATTTCCTTGTATGATTGGATTGTGTAGCTATTAAATGTTAGGGCATCGATGGTGTACTATTCACAATTTTGTTTGAAGGGTTGAATTTTTTTTTACAATGACTGGAGTAGTCTTCATAAATAAGGTCATTGGATGTCCAATACAATATCCACTACATCAATGTCTGCAACCTCAGTGAAATTTGTTCCACTGCTTTCAGTAGGAAAATGCTCTGTTGGACAATTAAAATTTAAAAAGCTAAATCCTATGGGAAGCCAAGTCAATACAATGATGCAACTAATAGTTTTGGTAGATGGTCACATGGATTGAATTTTGAAGATAAAAGGTTTCATCCTTTGATTAGATCAAGTCTTCAGGCGGATCAAAGAGGGTGTTTTGGTGTGAGCGGGTAGACAAAGATGGAAGGTGTTTCCCTTCAAGGATGGTATTTTGGTCTATATATTATATATACTCCAATGGTTGTTTAATAATTATTATGTCACATATATTTTCACTGGCGTTGAATGATGAGGTGCAACCCCTTTATGTTTTAGCGTATATGGTATTTGGGACATATATGTATTATATATGTGTGGTAGAGGAGGGCGCAACCCACTATTTGGCTATATATATATATATATTAGTGTAAGGAGCCATTAAATTAAACACATTAATTTTCCTAGCACAATAACTAATTCAAAGCATTATAGGTTACACCATAATTAGTTCCTAACTGGTTCAATTATATGCACAGAGTTCATATTTCTTTAATAACAGAGTTAATAGTTCATATCTAGTTCAATAAACAGAATTCTGCAAGCATAATAAGAAGGGTAAACCTGAAGTTTACATACATTTAAATGAAAATAATTACTAATAAAATAGTGACCATTTGAAAAAGAAGAAAATTATTGAAATCACCTCCTAACTCTTATACTTTCATTTAATATAGGGGCCTTCAAAAAGGGGGTTCTTATTCTTCATGTAGGTTCACTTATAATGTTACAAGACTTTGCCTGATCATGAAATGTGGAGCAAATAACAAAGGAAAAGTATGTAATGTAGACTAAGAGAGGACAAGTAACGATAGGTTAGACCTCCTCATTTTGTATTCTTCACATGAGGCTGCTAGAAGGTGCACTGTTGTAGGTTGTCATTATAGGGCCCAGAACTGCCCAGATGTGAGGTATAGGGCATGTTCATTGCCTTCCATTGTCCACAGGTGGCATGGGATACCAAAGAATTCATTTTAGAACTAATAAAAAGGAAAAATCACATTTTAGACTCGTGAATTAGTGATAGCTTACACAAGATTATTGCTAATTGTTGGTTTTTTAATATTTGAGCAAACCCTACTTCTTTCCATTGTAGGATTGGTGAAAAATCATTTTAGGAGTTGAACAGGTAAGGGACAATAGAGAGAAGTGTGGTTGAATCTGAAAGTACATTCTGCTAGCTATTACAGGAGCCTATTTTTCATTAGAAAGCCCATCCACATCTTGTTTTACAGCTTTAGGAGCAAGTGAATTTACCATAAATAGTTAAGAGAGAAATTTGTGGAAATTAAACCATGGGAGCATATATGAATAGGTATCTTCACCTCAATGTTCATCTCTCTTGCTTCATAGCTTGTGCTTTTCCAGCTATTGTGAGTTATGGCCTAAGTCACTAAGTGTTGTGTCTGATATGCAAATTAGGCTCAGATGTGTATGACAAATCAAAACAAGATAATGTGTTTTGATTCTAATTTCTACTGAATATTTGTAAACGTTCTAGTTTCTAAATTTTATTGGATCTATATGTCTATATTTTTAAATTTAAATATATTTAATATATATATATATATATATATTTGTATATAAAACGTGTACTTAGATATACACATAATGTCTGAAAATAGTCTTTGAAAATCAAATTTCTCATGGCCATTTGAGTGCCAATTTGCATGAATTTTAAATTTGCAACATGCCTAAGGTGTAAAATTTCACCTAAGTTAGCTGATGTATTTTGCGTTCTCTGCTGTAGTATTTTACTGATTATTTGGTTAAGATGTATTGACATGAAACAGTTACGAACACTGCTGCAATGTACTCCAGAGTGGACCCTCTCATTGTAGTTATGGTTTGTTGGGCTGATATAGTCAATTAATGTTTCTTAGTTGAGTGATTTTGCCAAAGAGTTCACTAACAAATAGTTTTCATATGCGTTAGCATAAAATACAAGCATGTAAATTTTAAAAATGAAGGGTAGGATGCCAAAAATATGAAATACCAAAAAAATCGTCCTCCCAATACCAAACAATTCAGCTAAGATTTGTAACACTACATCCACTAGGGTTCGGCATGTCCCACCTAAGCCTCAGATTTGAGGGAAGTAAATGTGTTTAACCAAGTAAATGTGTACTTTCAAAGAAGAGAGAAGGCACTGTCTTATTTATTCTTGTTTTATCGAGTGTAGGTACCACCAAATAGGTATCTGTTAGATCTATCTTCCTCAAGTGATGATGAAGATATACTCGGAGAGGTTGAAAGTGAGATGAGTTGTACTAGATCTACCGATTTTATATCAACTAGATCAGAAAAGATAAGGAAAAGATTTCATAGACGCATGAAATATTTTACTGCCAATGGTGGGTCGTGTAATTATGATGCTGAGAGCATAGGAGACATTGATTTGCCATTGAGGTATAAACATCTATTGCAACGATGGGTACCTAATATGCTACCTCAAGTGGACACAGATTTCTTCATCAATGGGAGGATGTATCACATTGCTCCTTCGTCCTTACATGGATTGGAACTATTTTCCATGGATGGAATAAAGGTCCACTATGGCACTATAACTGAATTGATGGAGTATGTAGGACCACTATACAAATACAATAATTGGTTGATCTTGGTCCAATATACTCGAAGTATGTGGAGATACGGAGTTGCCGTGAATTATATTCAAATAGCAGAAAATAATAAAAACAAAGGGGCGACTATGTATATTGATGGGAGACCAAAAGCGTCCGGAAACGTTGCTGGCTTTATAAATAGTACACGACCAGTGACAACAAATAAGCTACCAAATTGCGAATTCGAGGCACGTGAACATCATCGTATATTTGTATGTGCAATAAAAACAATACTTGCAGGTGAAGAGTTGTTGATCAATTACAACTTAAATAGAATAGATGTGGCTTCCGCGGTCCAAGGGAACTATGGACCGTCAGAAACTATGCCTCATCAGGTAAATGCTACATGTAGTATCTAAACATGACTACAATAACTGAATGTTTCATTTTTTTTCTGTTAACATTCGATTTCCACTGTTGTCATTCGCTTTATTCATGCTTATTATGAATATTTTCATGTGATTACATCGTGATTACACTGATATGAATATCTCATTTTTGTTTATGATGCATTTATTGACTATTGACGTCTGTTTAGGGTGATGGCAATGGAAAGGCGCATGCTTCTTCCATGGTATAGGGTGACCATGGAAGGTCAGAAACTATGCCTCATCAGGTAAATGTTAAATATAGTAAATAAATATGACTACAACAACACGATGTTCCGATTTTCGCTGTTAGCATTCATTTTTTCAGTGCTTATTGTAATTATTTCCATATGAAAGCATGCTTATTAAACTGTGGCAGGAGTCTGTTCATGGCCATGGAGCAGAACATGTATCTTCCACTTCTGAGGTAAAAATTAATATTATTGCAATATCTCATTTTTATTTATGTTACAATTATTTAGTATGAGGTAAACATTTATTTATTGATTGATTGTGTCGGTGTGGTGCCATTGGAAAGGCACCTGCTGCTACCATGGTCGAGGGTGAGCGTGGAAGGTCACACTCTGTGGCCCGTCAAGTAATTGTTTAGTAAAATAGCAAAATTTTTCGATTTAGTATGTTAACATTCAATGTCCACTATTGACAATCACATTTTTCTAAGCTTATGATGGACTACTGGTTCATTTTTATGACATTATGATGGATGACTGGTTCATTTAGGATCGTGGAAAGGCATCTTCTACTTCCACGGAAACGGTTCATCGTGGACACTCATCGGCCATAACAGCGCGCTAGGTAAGTGTTGGTGCATAATAGTGACTTAATCTTCATTACAATATCAATATTTGAATGATGTTAAAATTATATTGCTTAATTTAATTTATTGTTTGATGAATTTAGTCACGTGCACGCGATTTGGGTGATGAGGGGTTTGAGGAAGAAATTTTAGAACATCACACTTTTAGAACAGCCTTGAAAAAGGAAAACATAGAAATGCTTTCCTTGGCTCGCAAAAGGCCCTTGACAAAGGAGGACAGGGCAAGGATTCTAGAGCTGCAAGATCAAATACAATCTTATGGGGTAAGTGGTATCTTCACAAATTTTTTAAGCTATGTTGTGATTTCATATCTGATATTATGTTTTTTATTTTTCCAAGTGATCTAATAAAGTAAAGTTTATTGTTTTTAGGAGTTTTTAAAACCCGTGACTACAGAACCTGCCCCGATAGGTATAGGTAGAAGTGATGGTCCAATGAAGCAAAAAAGAAGCAATGTACCAATGAGGCTTTTTGGCACTCCTGCGGTTGGCCTCGAATCCATTGATGGTGACATTGATGAGAGAGAGCATGATGCCATGCCAGATCCTGATGCTATGCCTCAACATGATGAGATGGAGCCTATCACTCCACATGACTCTGGAGATGAACGTATTGTAGACAACCAGGATAGTTTTCCTGGAGCAACACAAGTTAAAAGCATTGGATCACTCGATCTCACCTTTCTAGTGGATGACTCTTGTGTTCCTATCAAGATCCAAAATATTGCTGGTATTTATTAATTAAATTATTCATTTTAATCATGAAATTGAAATAGTCATACGTTGAAATTATTTTAAACTAATGAATTACATATTTAATTTACAGGAAACAATGTATTCTACAGGCATTTGAATGACAAAGCCTTGGAGCTGTTTGGCCCCACCATTCACATGGTGGAATAGCCAAGATAGCAATAAGAGAGATGAATTGATGGTCCACATGGTCAACTTGTTCGACAATACTTTCAACAAGAAGGTTGTTGCAAGGTTAGCCGGTGAGAATTTGAAATATACCAGGGCCCAATATAGGGAAATATTGCAAGCTGACCTCAAGCATGAGCACCCTCCCATGGTTCTGGAGAAAGAGTGGAAGGCACTCATAGATGATGCAAAAGAGAACTTGCTTAAAAGACAAGGAAAACAACCACGGCTTGGTAAAGCAAGGTACAACCACTCATACATTTTCATATATAGGACACCTCGAAAGCAACCAAGGCTAGAATGGAAAAGCACGGGCAACATAGACTGGGCCAGGGTGGCTATAGAAAACTAAGAGCAAGAATCGTAAGTATTAAATGATTAATTGTTGGGAATATTTATTTAACAATACCGAACAAATATTGGATTTTGGTATTGGAAATTTCGAAATGTGTTATCATGCATTGCAGGGAAATACGTTCCAAGCTACTGCCACCGAGGAAGACCTAAAGCTTGGTTTCAAGTTTGGTTTTAAAAGTGTGGTTGAATATTGGAAAAGCTTGGGGCAGACTCCAATCTCCCCAATGATGCAAATGCAGGTATATCACCAATGGTAGTATACTATTATAGTCTATTCAGTACTTCTGATTATATCAACCATAACTAAAAATTTATGTTTGTTTTTAAGCAACAATGCAACCACATCAATGAATCTAGCGGTACACAGCAAGTACCAGTTGATGTTGGGGTGCACATGTCCCATGATAGTGTGGAACGTAGTGTCCATTCTGGTATGTATGATTTGGAAATAGAAATATCTATTGTGATTAGATATATATATATCTCTTGACGTATACTTATAAATTTTCTTCTTTCAATGAAAGACCATGTAGCTCAGGAGCATGAACTACAAGAGGAAGCAACTATACCTCCAATTAACACCCCAGTTGTCACATCTACAGTGACTGGTAAAGAGAAATATTGTAATTTAAATTAAAAAATGAAATATTTATTTCAATAATAGTTCTACGTCATATATATATGCTCATTTCCGTTGTTGCAGTTCACACCCCTACAGAACTGCCTCCACGCCTTGCTCAACAACGTACAAGAAGTGGCATAAATGAGGGCATGGAAACACAATCAATAATAGGAGATATCACAGTAAATACTGCGCCATTGGATGATTGTGATACCCCACTCGCAAGTTTTTTACATGCAAGGAAACATAAATCAACGAAAAAGTAGATGCAACATAAATTCATGATTTGTATTTTGATGGATGTCGATGTTGTTAGTATGAAACATTGTTAGTATGCTACATAGATAACTTTTATTTGGTATAGTTACGAGGTACTTATATTTTATTTGATGCTCTTAGGAATTTTCCCATTTATATCTTTTATTTTCTTAGAATTTGAGTTTTAAATTTAAATGGTCATCACAAGTCTGAAACATTGATTCTGTTTATATTAGATATATTAGATATGTTCATCATGACTTCGATCATCATCACTCTTTATAATTTGATTACTGCCCATTACATCTCGAGGACCAATTTCAGCACAGGGACCAGAGGGGAGTGCCGAAGTTGATAGAGATCAAATTTATGTTGTAAAATCTTGTACTGTTGCTTTAGCACTATTCAGAAATAGTACCACACTTCAGATATGATTTTTGGTTAAATGTTGACGTGGAGATCTTCAACTATACCTCTGTTATTGTTATATGATCGATATGTTTAATTTATTACACATTACTGAAAGAGATGAAAATTATGTTATAAAATATTTTACTATTGCTTTAGCACTGTTCAGAAATAGTACCATTTTATCATTCATCTATAGAATTGTTATGTTACTGTACCTTTCTTTCATATGTGTGCTGAATTGTTGTAGTATGTGGATTGTGTAAACCTGTTTGAGGTATGTACTTAACTTTACATCTCGTGGACCAACTTCAGCACAGGGACCACAGAGGAGTGCTGAAGTTGATAGAGATCAAAATTTATGTTGTAAAATCTTGTACTGTTGCTTTAGCACTATTCATAAATAGTACCACACTTCAGATCTGATTTTTGGTTAAATGAGATCTTCAACTATACCTCTCTTATTTTTATATGATAAATATGTTTATTTTATGACATGCTACTGAAAGAGATGAAAATTATGTTATAAAATGTTTTACTGTTGCTTTAGCACTATTCAGAAATAGTACCGTTTTATCATTCAGCTGTAGAATTGTTATGTTACTGTACCTTTCTTTCATCATCTGTGTGCTTAATTGTTGTAGTATGTGGACTATGTAAACCTGTTTGAGGTCTGTACTTAACTTTACATCTCGAGGACCAACTTCAGCACAGGGACCAAAGAGGAGTGCTGAAGTTGATAGAGATCAAAATTATGTTATTAAATCTTTTACTGTTGCTTTGGCACTAGTTAGAAATTTGGATGGTAATTGTGATGGAATTTTGCTTTTGTAGACCATATTCCTAAATTTAAAGGTTAAACAGGTGGCTTTTATTATTTATAGTACAAGGTACTTAACTATTATGTGATGCTATTAGGATTGCATAGAGAGAAATGATGGATATTTTTATTTGGCATCCCACCACCCTTCCTTATACTGTGATGATGAACTTTCAGGTTATATGGAATGTCTATACATTTGAGAGAGATATGATTGGTTGTACCTTCCCCACCCCGATTGAGCTATGATTGGTCTCGTAACTCTTTAAAAACCACCTTGTTGAATTTTTGCTCTTATAGAGTCCTATGGTTGTTTGGCGACATTTGGAGTAACTTTTTAAAAACAACCTTGTTGAGTCCTTGAGTAACTTTTTAAAAACCACCTTGTTGAAGTTTTTCTCCTATAGAGTCCTATGGTTGTTTGGCGACATTTGGAGCATACCCTTGGTTCTAAGGGTCATGGGTATTCTACTACCCACACCTATGTTATGACCGTTGTTTATATTTTTCTTATTTTATGACCATTGTTTATATTTGTACCCACACTTCAGATCTGATTTTTGGTTTAATGTTGACATGGAGATCTTCAACTATAACTCTCTTATTGTTATATGATCGATATGTTTATTTTATTACCTATTACTGATTGAGTTATTAAATACTTGTTGTACCTTCCCCACCTTGATTGATTTATTATTGGACTTGTGGTACCTTCCCTAAGACTTGTGGTTAATGCGGTCATTTACCCTCCATTTTTTTATACCACCTTGTTGAAGTTTTGGTCTTATACAGTACTTGACTTTGTCGAAGTTTAGAATTTTTGTGAATTAATTTATGTTGATTTATGTACTGTGCTTGACTGTCATTGACATAATCAACTCCAGTCATTTCTCTCTCTCTCTGGTTTGTACACACCCTCTTGTAGGGTCCACTGGTTCCTAGATAAGACTGGCCTCTCTGAGGCACAATCAGTCTTTGTTGAAAGTAGCACTTCTAAGTATATTTTCAATAATGGTTTCACACCCAACTGGTTGGTATCTTCAACTATATCTCTATTTCTATTATATGATATACATGTTTATTTTATTACATGCTACTGAATATTAGTTTATCGTTTTAGTTTGCTTGTCATTGTAAGCAATTATAATATGTTGATATGGCAGTTATGAATATACCAAAGAGCCTGTGTTAAGAACTTACTGGTTGTACATTTGGAGTGCTTGGTTACAGGAGGTAAGTATGCATGTGAAACTTAGTGATTATGCCACATATCCAATTCTAGGAGTGGGATCTATCTCACTCCAAATAACCTAAGGTGATATCCTTGAGCATATTGGTGTTTTGTATATCATGCTGTGGTAGTGTTTCTGATGTTTTCGTTTTCTTGTTGGGTGCTTGCCTTATAGACACTAAAGAAATACTGGATAGACATGTTTGGAATCCAAATATTGAACTTGTTCGGTTGTTAGGTAAAAGTTTTGCTACATAGGAGATAAAGGTTGCACATGAATACTTTCTCAGTTTGGAAGCTTGCAATACAATAGTCCTGGAGTATTTACCATGTCTAGTGAATTATGCTGCTCACAGATGTCTACTATTTAAAATAAGGTTTGTGGAAGACTAGAGATAAATGTTTTCTAATGTTTCACTAGTTTTTGTGAAATTTTTTTTGAGCGTATCCAAATTCTGAATTGGAAACCTTCATCTTTTAAGGTGTTCATGGGTCGTACTTCTAGGAAGAATGCACATGGGATTGGAACAAGTAGCTTTTATGTGAATATAGGTAACTTAACATATTTTCTATCTCACGTGCTTATGCATTATCAACTCTTAATTTAACATATATATAGGTAACTTAACATATTTTGTGTTTGGTACATTTGGCCAGATCCAATACATGCCGTAAAACGATGCCAGGTTCACTTGGACATGAGGAACAAGATGCAAGCACGTTTTCTTCATGGGTAACTTCTTGTCAATAAATTTTCTTGTCTCTTTGATAGATTTGTTGAAGAATGCCATTAGTGCAATACTGAAAAATGGTTGCCTATTTTGTGGAAAGGCACATGCTACTGGTTGTGGGTATGATAAAAAAGTATTGCATGATACCCAGGTCATCCATTCAGTAGCCATTAATGAAGACTCAAGAAGAAATATAGAAGATACATCACAATTCCAAACCTAGCATTCCCCACCAAAAGATGACTATTTGCACACCAAAGTATAGGAAATTAGAACTTAGAAGTACAATCCTTAATGATTTTATCTTTGGTATCTTGAAGTACTTTTTGGTCGTGTTTTGTTGCATGTCTGGAAATATTATTGATCTTGATAGGATTTTCTACATATTTTTCAACAACATATTTAATATTACTAGGTACATGGCATTCATAAGTGTTTTTGCTACGGATTGTAATTGCTTGGCCACTTGTATGAAAGGTGATGCTATCTTTTCCTATCAAGAAAGAAAGATGATAGTCAACAAAATCTTGACCAAACAATAGATCAACACCTTTATCAAAACAATACCAATTTACAGAAGTATTATGGACATTAATCATGATAGGACAATTAAGAGGAAAACTTATCATGCTTGCACACCATTTAAGCGAAAAACTTATCATGCCTACACACCATTTAACTCTTGCAACTTTTGTTAATGTGAAGAAATTCACAAGAAGTTGTCATCTTTGCTTCACAATTGATGTACAATTGAGGGTCCTCTTATGCTAGTTCAATAGAAAAGGCTAACACTATTGGGAAATGGTTAGAACCTAGGACCAACATTTGGACATCAATCGCTTTGCCTTGGGTACTTGCAAATGTGACAGCATTCTTGTGACCATAAATTATGTCCAATGACAATCTAGTTTGAATGCATATTAGATCAAGTGAATTCCCCCCCATAATCAAGATGCTTTGGCCTCCATTTGGGATCAAACCCTTTTAAAGTAGCTTTGCATCTACTCCAAGCCACTTTTTCATTATCAGACAGAGAATGACAGTTCCCTCCTTCCTAGTCACCTTCATTTCACCATATTCTAAATCACCCCTAGAATATATTCAACATTCTGTGAGGAAGGAGCAGTCTAGTTCCACAGTAATGGGTGCATATGTGAATGTAGTACATACACATCTTGCCCATATAAATAAATGTATCCAATACACATCTGTGCAATGAATCTAGACCATGATCTAGTAGGCATGTCTAAAAGTTTGAGACCATGGAGCAAGAAGAACCCCTGTACTGCTACCTTGTTGATGGTCTGTAGACCAAAAGGGGCCTCACCAACCCATCCTAGTCCTAAGCTCAAAAGGAAATGTCCTCACTTCCCTGAAGGAAGGCAATACATGACTTCACATCATGCAACATATCTCTCACAAGCATGCTCCTACCGGGGATAGACATCCCTGTCACATTCCATGACAATGGTGACAATTATATTGGGAATATGTCATGTCCCCAATTTTGGTTCATCCAGTACCATGGGTGAAAGCGGACAAGATCAACCCCTAAGGGAATTAAATTGTATTAATTCTATTTGCTTAGAATTAATTTTATCCTAAGTCTCACAAATTGGCAAATTTATTTATTAAAGTTAATTTTGATAAATAAAATTAATGGATAATGAGCAAGTGGGCCAAGAGTGCTCCCATGTGGAAGATGTTGCCAAAATGTATTAAGGGGTGAATATATGGAAAAAATATGAAGAGAAGGAAGGTGGAGATAAGGTTTCCAAATCAGAAAAAAGAAACAACTAGAAAAAGCTAAGGAGGGCGCACTTGCCAAAAAACAATCCAATTTACCAAAAATGAAACATCCTGAATGGTGTAGTTTCCATTTCAATACCCAGTTCAAAAGGAAAGCAATTTCTAATGCAAGAAGGAAACATCTAAGGTCAAGGAGGGCACAGTTTCTAAAGGAGAAATCTTGTAAGGTAAAATTAAGGAAAGTATGTCCACTCATGGGTGACCTATTCTCATAGGTCACCAAGCCAAGTAACTTGCTCAACAGGTCATCCTGAAGTTTATAAAAGAAGCCAACCAACTCCATTTCAGAAATTTTGTCATTGTGAAGTTCATATGAGAGCTTTGAAGCTCCTCTAGGTTTGGTGATGTTCCCAAGCCACTCTATGGGTGATGTGCCCCATTCTCTCATTCTGTCTCTCTTTCTCTCTAACAGGTATTGAAGACTATTGGGAAGCCATTGAAGATCTATTTGCAGCCACTGAAGATAATTTTGCAGCCATTAAAGTTCTGATATCAGTCTGGGGTCGAATTGCTTCAGTAGAGTTTAAGAGTTCAAGAATAATCCTTCTCATTATCCCCTCTCTTCTTCCCCATTCTTTAGTATTGCAGGGTGTTGGTGCAAGGTTTGATCCATTGAAAGATTTACAGTGATCAATAAGATGGAGGATCTGATGTGTGATGGCCATATTCATAAATAAAGTTGAACTTACAGCCATTCATTCAACTTCTATCATGTCCAAGTGATTCTAGTTCGAGATTCCCCAAGGGTGTCATGTTTTGTACTCAAAGAGGTTAAGAACTGAGGGATTGAATCTTCTTTCCTTCTGTCATTGGAGAGGATGGTTTGATTCTATTTTTTCAGCCATAAAATCTCTGTAATAAACATCTAAACTCAGTCCTAAAATATTCTCTCCTTCTCTACTCTGTTCTCTAGCTCATGTAAGAAGAAAATAGCCTATGAGGCATTGTCCATTGTAAAGCAAGCATTAGAAGTTAAGAGAGCTGTTATGAACTCTATATTTTATGTTTAATGGTTATAATAATTCATATAATATCTAATATAATCATCATAATAGAGTTTGTATTTCCTTAAGACAATTTATCATGATAAAATCCAAGACTAGCTAGTTTGATGCCTAAATTCGACTAGTTTTTCCATTTTGTCTATAAAATTCATTCTGTGCACTCTTTTTTTAATCGGTCAGTTGGAGCAGGTCCTTGGCACATCCTGGTATCCATATCAGTCCAAAAAATCATAGTTTGAAAGCCTTTTGAGCTTTCTTGGAAAGTTAAGAAAAAGACTAGCTCCACAATCCCGGAAGAGACCAAAAGCCCCAATTCTCTGCAAACTCTTCCAAGAAAGATAATTTATCATTCTGAACATAACCAAAAACCTATGGAATGTCATAAAACCTAAGTATCCTTCCCTATATTGTTTGTATATGCGGATGTACCAAAAAGCATTGCGGTAGGCTTCAACAGTTGCTGATGTCCGAAACATCAATGGTCTCCGTACGTTGTACAAAGGATCCAATTTCCCACTGTCAAATTTGCTGCTGCACATTGTCCAATAGAAATTTCAGAACTAAAAGTTCATCCTACCAAACTCAGTTTCAAGTCTCCCTACTCATCATTGACTTCTTGTTCTGTTCGGTGAATTGATTAAAAATGGACAAGTAAATTTTATTTAAAATTCTGAACTTGAGTTAATATCTGGGTTAAATATTTCCTAGGATATTACAGTGGTGTCATATCACTTTCTTTGGCTCAGCCTATGGAAAGTAATTCTCATTGGAAAATTATCTCAACACTATCTTCAAGATTGCATATGTGAAATTAGTTCCAGTTATGGAAGATTTAGACTTTGAGTTGTATGAGCAAGAAGATTATTCTTATGAGGAGTATGATGAAGATTATGACGATCAGTATGAAGAATATTGCAGATGGTATGAGGAAGAGAATTCCCAAGAAGTACATTCCATGAGCATCCCCCATGAGATCATGATTGACAGAACAGACTATGGTTATTCTGATAGCCATATTCAGGAAAAAGTTGCATGTTCTACAGTCAAAATTCAAACTTCTATGGAAGAGATAATAAAAGATATCAAAGTTGCATTGGATGCATGTGAATTCACAATAATTTTTGGATCCTCTTCAAGAATAGCCTCCAAGAATATTTATCCTAAGACAACCAAGGAGAAGCAAGACTCAAAGACCAATCATGAGATTGTTGACATAATGAGAGCATAATCCACTACAAGCTTCTATGTTGAGGATTTCAAGATCACCTCAGAGGAGATTGGTAAGCTTAATGATGGTGAGACATATGTTGGATCAGATCCAAAAGAAGAACCTAAATCAGATCCAAAGTCACTACATGAGCTACATAGTGAAGCAAAAGATGACCACACATCAGTTGGATGTGAACCTAGAGAATGGGTGGCAAAACAAGGCACCATAGCTCCATTGTTTGAACGGAGAAGTATGATGAAAAGGTATGGACCTCAATCAAATTTTTGTACCCATGTTCATTTTGGAAATCATCGGAATAAAATAGAATACATTGTCAATAATGTGTGCCATGATGTGGAGAAACTAGTTCCCTGTAATGAAGCATTTAATTCTTAATGCTTAGCTCCTCAGAAACCAATGACTGTGGGAACATCAGGAGACCCTCAAAGTGTGGAAGAAAGAGGGAATACCATGGCTATATATCAGCATATTTGCAGCAACCATGAGGATGATGAGTCACCAAATCCTTTGTCAGAAGGAGAGGAAAAAGATCCATGCACAACTAAAGATCCAATAGTCAAACATTCGATTGTTGGCAATGTGGAAGGTGAAATCACTTCCAATTTCTTCTTGGGTGATTTCAAGATAAGTGTATAAGATATGGGGAATATTGATGATGGTATAACATATTTTGGATTAGATTCAAAAGAAGAACATCAATCAGATCTGAAATCATCATTGGAACTTCAGGTTGAGGTGGAAGACAAGCCCAAATTAGCTGGGTGTGAACCAAGGAATTTGGGAAAGAAGTATGCTGCCATAAAAACACCATATGAGGAGGAAATTTGGGCACAAAGGTATGGCTGTAATTCTTATTTTTTCATGCATTTGTTGCATCCCAATATGGCAGCCACTTCCAGTGAGAATGATGGATTAGAAGATCCTTCTAGTGTCAGAATTCAGAATTGGGAGAAGGCTGAATTGCAAGAAGCAGAAGAGGAGGTTCACCCGCTAGAAATTCTTACCCTGATTGGACCATTGAAAATGAGTGAGGAAAAAATCAAGTAGGCATTTAAAACCTCCATGAACTTAATGCTTTGATCTCTCATTGTTGTTGGAGAACTGCATCAATGGAGGAGCAACCCTCTGTTGAAAATTTTGTGCACATGTGGGAAGTAGTAGGAAGCCTAAAAGGAAATTTCTATCAGCTGCTTTCTGATAGATATCACTTGCTGGAGCTTGTGAATATCTACTATAATGATACAATAAGTAATGATGAGGAGATCAGCAAGCTCACCCATATGTTGGAAACTACCCAGGATTGTCTGATTGGTACTCATGGTGCTTGTCAAGAATCTGAGAATTAGATTGAGCAGCTTAATGATAAGTTGCCAGAATCACTTTTTACCTCCCATATTTCACAAAGTCACAATAACATGGTTGAATTATTTCATGTTCCAAGGGAGGAACCTTATGATTTGGTGGAACATGAGGAATAATATGTTTGGTATGTGCTTGAGGAATGTGCAGACAAAGTTGAAGAAAAACAAGAACATGACCTTTTCCAGAATGAACTTGAGAGGTTCATTGGAAAAAGTCACTCTTCCAAGGAAGAGCTAGATGAGTACACCATAGATGGATCATCCATCAATGGAGAGGATACATCCACAACTTCAGTGGATGAAATTTTCAGAAGCATGGCTCACCATTCTTCATTCCCCACTTCAAATTCAGCCACAAATTTTGGGAATGAAAATTGGGTAAAAGGATTCTTCCTCTTGGTGTCACATGATGAGCAGGAGGATCCTAAAAGTGAGGCCTATGACATGTTCCTTAACTTGCAGCAGTTTAGGAAGCCCATGCATATGTGTGCAACCACTTTTGACCAGGAGGCATCAGATCTACACTTACCTTCAATGTGTGGGTCAATTGATGGAGTTTTACACCCTTGGATCAATGACAGAGAGTTGAGCCATCGGATGAAGAGGGGAGAACCTGTGGAGTTCCATAGAGATCATGAGATCTATTCATTTGAGGAGGACATACATATGGCTGATCACATTCCATATGGTTCAGCAAATGAAAGTGCTTGTCCATCCATTGGTTGGATGGGTAGATGCAACATTGCAATGAAGACCCTCGAAGGTAAAAGGTTCTTTTATTTGTGTAGTAAATATTTTGTTATAAATGACATTGTCCTGACATGTGAGCTGCAGAAAAGATGTATTTTTCAGCCATTAGATGTCTCCAATGCACATGCACAAGAGATGCATTCTTATTTGCATGCTCTCAAGAAGTTCTATGTTTGGTGGAGAAGTCTCATAGCTATTCAGTTTTGCATTGGGAGTGGCACACTTCCAGCATGGTGGATGGATCCTGGCATACCCTGGAGTGACAAGTTGTTACAAGTAACAGTGATGATGGATGGTATTCATCAAGGACAATGGGATCCAGGAATTCCTTGGAGTGACAACTTTCTATTGGTGACATAAAAATTTTGGTCCTTACAGAGGAAGCAGTGGGATCCAGGAATTCTACTCAGTTATCTTAACTGGGTTAAGATTTTTGTTCATGATTTAGTGCAGATAGAGCTTACAGTGCATTTTATTCTTCATAGTCATCCTACATTTTATTCATATCTTTTTGAAGGCCCCAAGTTTAATTTTCAGATTGCTCAGTGGATGGGGACAAGTATAATTAGAGTGGTGCAGCAGAAGCTCGGTAGAATCCTAACATTGCTTGAGGACAAGCAATCTTGGGAAGGGAGGACTGTCATGTCCCCAATTTTGGTTCATCCAGTGCCATGGGTTAAAGGGGACAATATCAACCCCTAAGGGAATTAAATTGTATTAATTCTATTTGCTTAGAATTAATTTTATCCTAAGTCTCACAAATTGGCAAATTTATTTATTAAAGTTAATTTTGATAAATAAAATTAATGGATAATGAGCAAGTGGGCCAAGAGGGAGCCCATGTGGAAGATGTTGCCAAAATGTATTAAGGGGTGAATATATGGAAAAAAGATGAAGAGAAGGAAGGTGGAGATAAGGTTTCCAAATCAGAAAAAAGAAACAACTAGAAAAAGCTAAGGAGGGCGCACTTGCCAAAAAATAGTCCAATTTACCAAAAAGGAAACATCCTGAATGGTGTAGTTTCCATTTCAATGCCCATTTCACAAGGAAAGCAAGTGCTAATGCAAGAAGGAAACATCTAAGGTCAAGGAGGGCACAGTTTCTAAAAGAGAAAGCTTGTAAGGTAAAATTAAGGAAAGTATGTCCACTCATGGGTGACCTATTCTCACAGGTCACCAAGCCAAGTAACTTGCTCAACAGGTCATCCTGAAGTTTATAAAAGAAGCCAACCAACTCCATTTCATAAATTTTGTCATTGTGAAGTTTGTATGAGAGCTTTGAAGCTCCTCTAGGTTTGGTGATGTGCCCAAGCCGCTCTATGGGTGATGTGCCACATTCTCTCATTCCGTCTCTCTTTCTCTCTAATAGGTATTGAAGACTATTGGGCATCCATTGAAGATCTATTTGCAACCACTGAGGATAATTTTGCAGCCATTAAAGTTTTGACATCAGTCTGGGGTCGAATTTCTTCAGTAGAGTTTAAGAGTTCAAGAATAATCCTTCTCATTATCCCCTCTCTTCTTCCCCATTCTTTAGTATTGCAGGGTGTTGGTGGAAGGTTTGCTCCATTGAAAGATTTTTAGTCATCAATAAGATGAAGGATCTGATGTGTGATGGCCATATTCAGAAATAAATTTGAACTTACAGCCATTCATTCAACTTCTATCATGTCCAAGTGATTCTAGTTCGAGATTCCCCAAGGGTGTCATGTTTTGTACTCAAAGAGGTGAAGAACTGAGGGATTGAATATTCTTTCCTTCTGTCATTGGAGAGGATGGTTTGCTTCTGTTTTTCCAGTCATCAAAGCTTTGTAATAAACATCTAAACTCAGGCCTAAAATATTCTGTCCTTCTCTACTCTGTTCTCTAGCTCATGTAAGAAGAAAATAGCCTGTGAGGCATTGTCCATTGTAAAGCAAGCATTAGAAGTTAAGAGAACTGTTATGAAATCTATATTTGATTTTTAATGGTTATAATAATTCATATCATATCTAATATAATCATCAGAACATAGTTTGTATTTCCTTAAGACAGTTTATCATGATAAAATCCAAGACTAGCTAGTTTGATGCCTAAATTCGACTAGTTTTTCCATTTTGTCTATAAAATTCATTCTGTGAACTCTTTTGTTAATCCATCAATTGGAGAAGGTCCTTGACACATCCTAGTATCCATATAAGTCCAAAAAATCAGATTTTGAAAGACTTTTTACCTTTCTTGGAAAGTTAAGAAAAAGACTAGCTCCACAATCCCGGAAGAGACCAAAAGCCCCAATTCTCTGCAAACTCTTCCATGACTGATCATTTATCATTCTAAACATAACCAGCAACCTATGGCCTGTCATAAACCCTGAGTATCCTTCCCGATCTTGTTTGTATATGCGGATGTACCCAGAAAGCATTGTGGTAGGCTTCAACAGCTATTGATGTCCGAAACATCAATGGTCTCCGTACGTTGTACAAAGGATCCAATTTCCCACTGTCAAATTTGCTGCTGCACATTGTCCAATAGAAATTCCAGAACTGAAAGTTCATCCTACCAAACTCATTTTCAAGTCTCCTTACCCATCACTGACTTCCTGCTCTGTTTGGTGAATTGATTAAAAATGGACAAGTAAATTTTATGTAAAATTCTAAACTTGAGTTAATATCTGGGTTAAATATTTCTTAGGATATTACAGAATACCTTGCATCAAAAGTGAACCAAAGCGATTGTTGGGCATCCTGAAATCTTGAAAACTATTGAGTCTACTGAATTCTGAAAGGGAAATGAAATTCTACTTTCTCCATATGAAGTTCGATGAGGTTGGAACCACTCTCAAATATCTTGGAACAATTAATGGTAATGTCCTTAAAAAATGAGACACCCCATGCTCCCTTTTTACCAAAGTCCACCGTTTTGAACTCTCTCTTCCTAGTAATTATTCATAATATTTAATGTCTCATTTTTACTTGAATGTAAACATGAGACATTTAATATTATGATTAATTACTAGGGAGAGGGGGAATTTATTATTACCAAAAATTACTAGGGAGAGGGGGGATTTGATATTACCAATAATTACTAGGGAGAGGGGGTTCAAAACAACAGATTTTGGTAAAATGGGAGCATGGGAGTGTCTCATGTTTTGAGGGAGAAGTTCCCTATTGTGTTTCCTTGCGTCCCTTCTAAAAGGGCACATGGGGAAACATCCCCCTTCGAACACCCATGTCCTGGGAGCATGGGGAGCATGGGGATCATGTACCCTAACCTTTGTAAATAATTTGAGATGTTGATGCCACTTTATGTTTAGATCCACTTTAACAAAAACTCTTGGATTTGAACACTGTTGTCATCACTAATTAGTACCTTGCAAACATATCAACAAAGGGCCTCAAGTCAGCTGAGGCTGGCATACTCAATCTAGAGGGAATATTGTGCTTGATTAATGTTCTTTGAAGTTTGGATTGAAGTCATGTCTCCAAGAATAGATATAGGGAAATGGCCTAGCTATTGTTCATGTACCAAACTACAAATCATACTTGACAACCATCTCAAAATTAAAAGGAAAGAAGAGTTATCAAGAACCAATCCCCTTGGATGAGTTCAATGAGATCCCTTTAATCTATCAGTTCATAATGCATAATTGACTAAAGTCTTCTTCATCCAACATTCTTCGAAGGAAATATAATATGACTCTTCCTTGCTCCAAGTAATTCCACTGTTCTGTATGTTCAACAATACCATCAAAAAGGAAACTGGTGCTCTCATCCTCCTCTCCATGAGCTGCTTCCTCAGGGTCCACGGGATCCATCATTAGGCTAATATTCTCTTCATCATCAGCTATTGTCTCTGCTACTGTGTTTCTTTAGGCAATCACTGTGACACTTGTATTTTGAATTCCCTAATAGCATTGACTTGATCTTCAATAGATCTAGCAGAGGGCTCACTTGAGAGTAACCCAGGGCTCACTTGTTTTGCATAGGTGTATTCCCTACACTTGAGTGTAACCTAGATCTAGTAGAGGGCTCACTCTGCACTGCTTCAAACACAACCACTAAACTTGTGTTGTTGGGCATGCTAACTTCTTCATGATTTATAGATTCACATATATTCTACATCACACATACATAGCCCAAGTGTGAGATATTATGCTATGATATGATACAGAAGTGATGATGACATATTGCATATACACAGTCCCGAAGTTAACTCTTCCCAAGCAAGCAAATAGTCCCAGAATGTTGAAGATTATTGAGGCAGCCTCAAGGTCATAGATGGAAGATTACTCCTTGGACATCAATGCACAAGTGTAGCTCTTGTGTTGATCCAAAAGATCTTTTACACCAGCTGGAAGTAAAATTGGAACATGTTCAAACATCCACAAAGTTTTGAAGATGGTGAGCAGCTGAAGCAGTATAATGACAAACACTGATTGACCAAGTGAGTAGATCAGATTGACATAACATAATTATACTTGACAGATCAGTTTTGGTAAGGTTGAATTGGACAAGTTCATATTTGTTACTTTTAGCAAAAGAATTGTTGAAAAAAATTCCTTTCAGCCTGATTTGACAAGAAGTTTGAAGTAGCATATTTGATAGGGGGAGTGTGTTTATTAAAAACTTGAAGATGAGCAGACTTAAATGAACATTATGATGAAAATTTAAAGGTTTGAAGAATGATGATGATGCATGCTTACCTTTTATGAATGATGATGCATTTATGTGATGATCATCAAAACGATGAGGCATATATATTTATGCTTTGAAATGGTGCTCTGCTATGATTCAACGATTTCCATTTAGGATTTTTTTTTTTAACACTTCCAGGTATCGTCGCAATATCGACAGCTTCCTGTCACCAAAGTTAATGATATTTAGACGAATAGCCGTGGAACCAAATAAAAGTTTTCGACGCACATGATGAACCTGCCACGAATTTTCATGGATATAGAGACGAAGTTTCGAAGAAATATAGAAATGTTTCCACGCAGATGTTGAACCTGCCACGAAATTTAGTGAATCTAATCGTCTCTATTGCGACGAACATTCGTGGAGATGTATAAGATGTTACCACGCAGATGTTGAACCTGCCACGAACATTCGTTGCTATAGAGACGAACCTCCAATTTAAGTTCGTCTCTATAGACACGAAAGTTCGTGGCAGGTAAATAATTTGCGTGGAAACATATTGACGAGGGGCGTTGATATATCGACAAAACTTCGTGGAAGAATTAATTTTCTGAAAATATGAGGACTGGTGCGAAGGTGACACGTGGCCACTGAGAAACATTGCTATTGCCATGATGGCAAATCTTCGTCCCTATATCCACGAAGTTGGTTCCAAGAAAAAACGAACCCCAGATCGTTGCAATAGGGACGAAAAATCGTGGCTATTACAACAAAAAAACATGGCAATTTTGGCCATATGTAGTAGTGCTTCAGGCCGATGTCCTCTACATCGACAAATTTCACACCATGGTCCTTGCTGCTGATTTAGTGGATTTGGTGCTCCACTATCAATGTCATCTTTGAATACTAGATAGTGTTCTTTAGGGTGTCTTTCTGCTTTACATTTTGTACACTAGACTTCTTCTATGTTTTCTTTTCCTTTCTTAATGTCTTGTAGTTGTAACGTTAGAGTTGCTAGCTGGTTCTGGATCTGAACTATTCCTACGCTAGTCTCTCCTATGGGTGAGGCTTGTAGCTTCATGGCAATTTCCAAAGCTTCTGTTTGCGAAGCAACCTTCTGTTGCATCAATGGTAGTCTAATGTGTGGCAACAACACAGCTATGAAACACTCTTGGTGCTGTTGCGGTGTTATGTCAAAGCTTACTTGATATAAAAATGCTTTAAAATTCTGGTCAAATTCCCACACTGACTCATTAATTTTCTGCTTAATCTCTTTTAATTCTATGATACATTGTGATTTAGACTTAGGTTTCTCGAATTCTCTTAAGAGGGAAGCCTTGATATCCAGTAGGGTCCTATTATGTCCGACATAATATTTCATAAACCAATTCAAGGCTCTCTCCCTGAATGTAGTGACGAGCTGTGCTTGCTTAACAACATCATCTTGGACTTGCTTAACGTTCCACACGGTTTCACACTGAAACCAATGTTGCTTAGGGTCTTCTAGACCAGTTCCTTTGAACATCGACAATTTTATATCATTTGTAATTCTCCTGCTAGGAGGCGCAGTGTTATGTGTGGTGTTAGGGATCCTACTGCGCAGAATGTTTAGAGTACTCATGCCTGTGGTGCTACTACTACTAACGTTCTGTGGATTAGCAGTATTGTCAACTGGCGAATTCTATGGAGTGATAGGCTGATAGGTAGCTACTGGAGATTTTGTTTGGATATTAGTCTCAACTTGGAACTTAGTGTCTATGCAAAGTTCATGTTCATTAGGGTTCTTTTCTGCATTAGACTTGTATCTTTTACCACTTCTTAGTGTATGAATGTGTTCTTCTGTATCACTGTCATTATCTTTGAACATTACAGACTCAAAACAACTAGTTATCTTACTGCATTCTTAAAACACCTTTCTCTGCTAACAACATTTTAATGTATAGGATTAAATTGTTCAGGTACTTACCTTTGAATCCTTTGAAGAAATCTGCCTCTGCTACGCTGTATCACTTCAGCGTGTCCACAATAAATTCTGTTACGTAGCATTCTAATATGATATCCAAATAGAAGTCTACTAATCTTGAGATCGGACTATTGAATTCTTTAAGTCTCAGAATGAGATCTGGAGTCCACACTATAGGTTCTCCTCCTTGATAACAGGTTTTCTGTTATGCTAGTCTCAATAACCACTCGTAGAGAGAGTTGCTGAATGCTGCGAAGAAAATTTCATAAATATCAGAGTATAGATATATCTGCAACCATTCTTTGTCAGAGAAGCGTGGATGTTTGTTCTCCTTTCTTGAAAAATCCTTCTCTGTATTGTTAAATTTTCAGAATTTACTTCAATATGATCTAGGATCTTAACTGAGAGAATAACATGTACAACATATCTACAGCATATCAATCATGGAGACAATAATGCAAGTACACAAGAGACACAAAGATTTACTTGGGGAAAACCATAAAGGTGAAAAACCCCAATAACTTCCTCAGAGATAGATAGAGCAATGATACAACCAACCATAAGAGATAGACATAACCTAGCAACAGATCCTCCTCCTCCATAAGTGCGCCACTCCTCCTTGAGTGCATGAGTGAGAAGTGAGAGTGAGCAAATAGAGTTCCTCCCACACTCTATTTATACTTGAATTGACTTGCCTTTTTACCTAACTCATGTAGGCTCGAACTTAACCACATAACATAATGCTGACTGGGCCGACCCCCAATAGGGTGGTCTAATAACCCATCAAGTATAAGTTACGACATTTACAATATAAATGACGACACTTCCGTATAGAGGAATAATACCATCTCTATAGGAATACAATATACATATATGCGAAATACATTCCGAAGTTACATATACATCAACACTCCCTCTTAACTAGGAAGGTATTTCTCAGCACAGTTCTTCTAGCACAAGTCATCTTCTCTGGATCATCGTCACTGGATAATCGTCATCGAGTCATCATCATCATCACTACTGCTGCTATCTCAATTATTCTATGAATCTACTCGTCATAGGAAGTTCTACAGAGCCAGTCCTTTTTCATACTGGATGTAGGCCCACCACCTGCAGGTCTTCATCATCACTGGCCATACTGTGGAATCCTCAGGACTTATTACGTGCGTCACAAAACCTTGAAAGAGCATCCCAGGATGTTACGGGTACACAACTCCGACTTGTAGGATATCCCAGGGCGCTATTACATGTGACCCCACCACAAAACCTCGCAAGAGCATCTCAGGATGTTACGGGTACACAACTCCGACCGGAAATCTCCCAGGGCACAAATTACATGTGGTCATGGCAAAACCTCGAAAGAGCATCTCAGGATGTTACGGGTACACAAATCCGACCTGAAAACTCCCAGGGCCCAAATTACATGCCATAGGACAAAACCTCGAAAGAGCATCTGCCAGATATCCCAGGGCACCGAATTACATGCCATAGGCAAAACCTCAAAAGACTATCTGCAGATCTCCCAGGGCACCGAATTACATGTCCTCCCAGAGCAAAACCTCGAAAGAGCATTTTCCAGATGTCCCAGGGCACCGAATTACATGCCATAGGCAAAACCTCGAAAGACCATCTGCAAATCTCCCAGGGCACCGAATTACATGCTCATCTGCACAACCTGACCCACGACCATAGAGTATCAACCTGATACTCACCATACATCATCCTGATGTACTCATGATCATCGTGATCATCATCACTGCAACATCCTGCTGCATGTCATCTGGAGAAGCTCGTCATCCACGATCATCCTGTTCATACAATGCATCCATCTGATGCACACCAAGTATCCACCTGATACATACATAGATACATGATCCACACAATGTATCCATCAGCATACATGATCTACCTGATCATACAAAGATACATGATCCACACAATGTATCCATCAGCATCCAACATGATGCATATACAAAATACATACACATGATCCAATTGATCATATCCAGCATCAACATGATGCGTACATACATACATAAAAATGATCCAACTGATCATATCCAACATCCAACATGATGCGTACATACATACATAAAAATGATCCAACTAATCATATCCAAGCAGAAACCAGAACATCATCCTGATGCTCATCATCCAGTGCTTACATCCACAGCCATGTGAAGGTTCCTCCTTCCAACATGCTTGGAATGGCTTCAGCAAATGTGTCCATCACTTCTTCCTTGAAGTGTCCTCGATCTGAAGAATGCCAAGCCTCTCTCTGAAGTACTCGAACTTCACCCTGGCTAGTGGCTTCGTCAGCACATCTGCAATCTGCTCGTCTATCGCAACATATAGGAGCTTCATAGCTCCTCTCTGCACCATATCCCTGATATAGTGATATTTGATCTCTATGTGTTTCGACCTGTCATGAAACACTGGGTTCTCAGACAGCTTCACACAACTCTGGTTATCACAGAAGATACCAGTAGCCTTCAACGGGAGATCAAATAACTCAGACAGTAGCTTCCGTAGCCATACTTCCTCACAACTAGCTGAACAGGATGCAACATACTCTGCCTCAGCTGTACTCAGTGCTACACATGACTGCTTCCTACTAAACCAAGAGATCACACCTGATCCCATACTGAAGCAACACCCAGATGTGCTCTTCCTGTCTGCAGCACTGCCAGCCCAATCTGAATCAACATAACCCTGCAGGTTAAACTTTTGATTCACCTCATACCTGAGTCCATAATCCACTGTACCCTTCAGGTACCTCAGAACATGCTTTACAACAACCAGATGAACACTCCTCGGATCCGTTAGGAACTGTCTCAATGTGTTCACAGCAAAGCAAATATCCGGTCTCATGTTCGTCAGGTACATCAAGGACCCAATCATCTGACGATACATAGAGACATCAACCGGCTCAGATGAAGCATCACATAGAAGCTTCAGATTCGATGCCATAGGTGTGGCCATATCCTTGCAGTCCATCATCCCGAACCTCTTCAGGATCTCTACTGCATACTTCCCTTGTCCAAGGAATATTCCATCTGCACTCTGCCACACCTCCATGCCAAAAACAAATAGTGCATCATCCCCAAGTTCTTCAACTCGAACTCAACATCAAGCTTCCGCTGCATGTCGTCAATCAATCTATCCTCACCTGATACAAACAGGTCATCCACATAGTAGTATCACTGGATTGCCTTCCTCGACCTTGTAGAAAAGGTTGGAATCCGCTTTACTCTTGGTAAAGCCCAAACTGGATAGAAAGCTGTCTATCCTACCATACCAAGTTCTGCACACATATATGACTACACCATGCTGTCTTGAAATCCATCTGGTGCATCTTCTATTTTATCACTTTTATATTTCTCAATGCTGCCATCTGCAACATGCTTGATCTAATAGATCCATTTGGAAGTCATAACAAACTTCCCTTCACGTCTTGGGACTACATCCCAAACATCATTCTTCATGATCGACGGATCATGGCATTCCATTTCTACTTCCCAGATCTGGGAACTTCAATATCTTTGTTGAACAAATGTTGTAGTTCTTCTTTTGTAGGAGATGGAATACGATCTTTCCTACACAACAAGTTAAATTGCATGATTAGAAAACATCTCATAGTTTTCAGAACAAATTCTTACACAAAGAAATATGTCATACAGTCATGCAATTATCTTAGCCAATGCTTCAATACAACATTTATCCATATCCCGTAACTTTCTAGATGCCTTCCAATCTCTACCAGAACATTGTTAAGAGTGTGCACAACTCTCAACATGTCAGCAAAGAGGTTTCATTCTAGATAAGTAGCAATGGAATGTTGTACAGTGCCATAGGCTACTTACCCATGCATATTAGTAGTATACTGTTCATCAATGCAATTATTCTAATATGCATAATACATAACCTAATTCTAGGAACATCAGTATATACATTATTGAACAGTATTATTTAAACAATAAAATATGCAAGTAATGACAATTCAAATACTTATCTTTGTTTGTTTGCTGGGTGGACTCCCTCTGAGTCTTTGCTTCCTTGCAGGAGCTGCTGAAGTAGCTTCTTCTACACCTTTCTATTGTGGAATGTAGAAAGATGGTCAACTCCCTCTGAATATCTGCATCCTTGCAGAAACTACTGAAGTGTGCTCCTTTGCTTTATTGCAGGAACAACTGGAGTGTGCTCCCTCTTGATCTTTGCTTCCTGAATTACCTGTTCTTGAAATCATATTCATCCTTGGTCCCTATGCATGCTTATTAGTATCATGATTGTGTTATCCTTGTGATCTCATATAAAATCATACATTCATTAGTATACTATTAAAACACAATAAACTCAAGCATGTATAGTCATGATCATTTCAAATAGAATAATAAGCATTAGCATTCAAGGTTTATGTGGGATTCTTATGGTTAGTCAAATCATAAGAAACATAACATGTCTAAACCTGTAATTACTCAAACCTATGACTCTTTGATTAGTCATATCATTAATTAAGGTAAGACACATAATATGCATATAACCATGATTATTCAAACCTATGACTTCATGAATAATCATTATCAACAACAGTATAAGATTCTAACACAAGGTAGGATTCTATCTTGATATAGGAAAAACATACCTGGATTAGCATGCTAGTTAGTTATGTCTAACATACTCACATGATGTCTTCTTGTTCTTCTTCAATGACTTGTGCTAGTAACCTGTATATCTCATAGGTTAGCCATTATAAAACCAAGTTATACATACCTCGTAAATGGATCTTCTATGAGATCCATGACAATGGATGAGTCTTTATCCTCATGTCATCATGATCATATGTTCTTGAACTAGAACATGATTTGTCTTTCTTGGTGTACCTTTCATGTTAGTAGACAACATAAACCTCATACAACACCATAATGCATTAGTACAATCATAAGTGTTAACACCCTAACCAATGAATATCTTCTATCATGCATTCATAATTTTGTTAAGGTGATACGACAAATCTAAAATCAAGATTTTACTAACCGTAATAACATGATGACAAACATACCATAAACTTAATCATGAACAAATCTCAAAACATACCTCGATGAGTCATACTTGTCGAGATCGCTTGTAATCTCCTTATGTAAGGCCTTAGCCTCATCTCCCTCTGAAACAGGAACTTCTTCACTTATGCAGGTGACCAATCCATCTTCTTTTAGGATTAACCCAATCCACTTGATTTGCAAGAACTGGACCTGGAGCTAGATATGGGTTTGTCAGAGAAACCTCAAAAATCCAAACTTTGAATTTCAAACTTCCGAAAGGATAGAAATATGCGCCTTGATGAGCTGATCAAACTGGTATATTCAGAATTTGAAAACTGCAAAGTTTCACTCCTCAAATTTGCCTTTGAAACTTCTGGATTCACTAGACGTGACCCTGAACTGGGGTTTGATGAAGCCCACTCTTCTGTCCAATCAAAAGGTTTGATCCAAAGCTCTAAGCTTCTATTTTTTTGAGGAGCTTCCAGCCGTGGTCACAGATTTCAAAAATTCCCATTTTTACAGAAGCCCTAATTTTCCACTTTTCTGATCAAAGTCCTGAACTAGGGTTTGATCAAGCCCGGCCTTCTGCCCAACCAAAAATTCTGATCTTGGTCTCTAAATTTCTATTTTGATGAGTAGCATCCAGCCGTGGTCTCCGATTACAAAAATTCCAACTTTCTGAAAAGCCCTAAATTCCGGAAGCCATGAATGAAGGTACTCAAAAATAATTCTGTTTTGACAGAAATATGTACCTGATTGTTTCTGGTGTAACTCTGAAATTTTCGATCCACAGGGTCTGAAAAAGTTTCCTGAGATAGCCTGACCTGTTAGCTTTCCATCCTGACAGGTCTGACCTTAATTGGATTCTCTGAGAGAGATTTATGCCAAGTGTCGCAATGTGACCTGTTTTGGGATAATACAGGAGAGCGAACTTGTACGGCGTGCCACGTGTCAGTGTTTGAACTTCGGCCTCTGAAAAAGTTTCTTGAGATATCTCGGCCTATTATATTTCCATCCTGACAGGTCTTACCTCAATTGGATTCTCTGAGAAAGAGTTATGCCAATTGTCGCAACGTGACCTGTTTATGAGATAATACAGGAGAGCGAACTTGTACGGCATGCCACGTGTCACTGGTTCAACTTCGGCCTTTGCAAAATTTTTCTGAGATAGTACAGTCTGTGTACTACCTGTAACTTTTTACCAAATTTCATTTGGAGCTTCCTATCCCAAGTTATGACCTTTTTCCTAGGGTCACCTGATTTTGACTCAGATCTGGAAGAGACAGAAACCCTATATTGTACAGATCATAAATCACAAAGTACAACGAATTAGAGGTTGTCCTTTGGACACAAGGTACATGGGGATCTTAGCTTCGTCCTGTAACAATTTTAGATCTGAAAAACTCGCCAAAAGGGATTTATAGTGAAAGTGATACGATGACTGGTTTTTTCTATATCAAGCCCTAGCATCGTAAGTGCAACAAGTGTCATACATGCCATATCATGCCTTCTTTTAGGCTAGCTCTGATACCATGTTAAATTTTCAGAATTTACTTCAATATGATCTAGGATATTAATTGAGAGAATAACATGTACAGCATATCTACAGCATATCAATCATGGAGACAATAACGCAAGTACACAAGAGACACAAAGATTTACTTGGGGAAAACCATAAAGGTGAAAAACCCCAATAACTTCCTCAGAGATAGATAGAGAAATGATACAACCAACCATAAGAGATAGACATAACCTAGCAGCAGATCCTCCTCCTCCATAAGTGCGCCACTCCTCCTTGAGTGCATGAGTGAGAAGTGAGAGTGAGCAAATAGAGTTCCTCCCGCACTCTATTTATACTTGACTTGACTTGCCTTTTTACCTAACTCATGTAGGCTCGAACTTAACCACATAACATAATGCTGACTGGGCCGACCCCCAATAGGGTGGTCTAATAACCCTTTGACCCACATGGCCGACCCCCAATAGGGTGGTCTAATAACCCTTTGACCCACATGACTTATACAGGGCCGACCCCAACAAGGTGGTCTAATAACCCGTCAAGTATAAGTTACGACATTTACAATATAAATGACGACACTTCCGTATAGAGGAATAATACCATCTCTATAGGAATACAATATACATATATGCGAAATAAATTCCAAAGTTACATATAGATCAACATGTATTGTCTACCCAATTCTGTTTTTCTATCCTTTTGGGATGCCAATATTCTAAACACATCACTAGTTCAAGCGCGAAAACGGAACCATTTCTTGTCTCGTATAGTGTTCCTTAACTTTTCAAGATAGACCCAGGTTCTGCACGGTTCAGGGAACCAACAAAACCCCCTTTTCACCAGTCCTTTCGAAAACAGTCTGCAAGCAGACTGAGGTCTCACCCAAGGCAAAGTTATGGGGAGGTTTCAGAATCAAGTTTCCACAATCGAGTGATGCGTGGTTCGACAGAATGGGAGACTGTGCAAAGTTCACCTACTTCGCGGTTGTTACTTATACGATAGCGCGCACAAGGATTGTGCGGCTCGGAACAACTACTTGATGGTAGGACAACACAACTGAAGACGGCGCTACCTCTTTAACAGTCATACATCTTAAACAAAATTTACTTAGTGTATATTATGCATTCAACAAGCATATTAGGCTGTATACTTTGGGACTTATGCAATATGATGAACTACGATGCAACTGCGCACTTCCGGTACTGCGCTTCAGGGAATCACACTTTCACAGACTTCGCTGACTTAGTGTTACCCAAATAAATCATGCATTCATCTTATTCGACATTACTTGTATCTTTAACATTCAACAGGTATGTTCAGCACTTAACATACTATTCTCATCATTCATTCATATAGAGAATACATATAAAAGCGAAGATACATCTAGTCATAAGAGAGAATGTAAACATTTATCAAAAGCAAACACACATTTAGTGACTCAACACATGGATTTAACGTGGTTCACCCCTAGGATGGGAGCTACGTCCACAAGAACTGTTATTTATTATAATTGGGAAGGGTTCAACAGTTCCAGTCTTTGCACTCAGCTGCAGACTCTCTTCTCTCTTCAATAGTTCTCTGCACATGCAGCTGCAGAGCCTCTTTACAATAGTATCTCAACAGAGATCGACAAAAAACTTAGAGATCAATGTATCAATACCAAAATAAACAACATAAAATCAACCCTCTCCCTTACAAAATATGCCCCTTATATAGATCGTGCCCGCAGGTCACGTCTTTACATTCATGGTGGGATAAAGCAAACCCTAAGGTACCCAAAATGGTGCGGTTACCCCGCTAACCAAAATATGTTAAGCTATGATAGTGACTTCATCGTCGTGGCCATCCTTCTGAGTTGTCTCTGGCTTCTGGTATCTTCTGCCTGCACGTGGTCACATCGCTTTCAACCCTTCTTCCGAGCGCATGCTGACGGGTCGCTTTCATCCCACTGTTCCTTCTCTAATGGTTTTGTGCATCCGGTCTGCTTAGTGCTGCTTTTGCTCGTGCGACCGGTCGCTTTCCTTCTTCACCCCTCCTTACCTGCATCCTGGGAATCTCAGAGCATCTTCCCCGAAATAGATCATTGATCGATCTTACCGGAACTTATACTGTTTTCTATCCAAAATTCTGCCATGCTATATCTTCGCGGCGCTGGCACTTCGCAGTGCTGTAACTCCGTAGCACTAGCATTTCGCAGCACTGTAAATTTTACTTTGCCGACGCTGCGCTGTGCTATAACTTCGCAGCTCAAAAACTGTCTTGTCCAAAAATGTCTTAACTTGGGCCACGCCCAACAATCGTCCCCGATGCATACTTATTACATACATGCGACAACACAAAATTTCAAAAAATATGAGGGTATGCCTCCCTCATAGCATCTTCTAGCTCCCAAGTAGCATCTTCAAGGCTGTAGTGGGTCCATTGGACCTTTACACACATCATCTCTCAATTCTGGAGCAGCTTGAATTTTATTCCCAACATGGTAACTGGTTGTACCGGAAAATCATCTTCCAGTTCCACCTAAATCATATTCCAATCAATCACATGATTAGTATCAGGCATATATTTTTTCAACAAATATACATGAAATACATTATGCACTTTTATGCAAGTGGGAAATGCAATCTCATATGCAATCACTACAAAATTTGAACCCAAAATCCAACGAGAAAATCCTACGACATCCGATGAAAATGACTGTGTCGTCGGATTTCACCTTCAAAATTACGAAATTTGATTAATTTTTTTTAATTGATAGAAGGATCTGTCGGATATCCGACGACTGTTGGATATTCGATGGCTGTCGGATATCCGACAACTACAGTTGGATATCCGACAACTATTTTCAGATATCCGACACATATTTTATAACGGTAACTATGCTCAAGTTGTTGGATATCCGACATGTATTTTATAAGGGTAACTATGCTCAAGTCGTCGGATATCCGACGAAGATTTATGTTTTAAAATCTATAAATTTCGAAACATTCCAACATGTTTTATATACAAGCGAGGGTTTGCAGAAATTATTTTATTCTTCGACGGACTGTTTTCCGTCAAATAATACATAATTATTTCTATTTTTTTGTGATTAAAAATAGTGAAGTGTGGAGCTTGATTTTCTAAGATTGATAATCTTCATTCAAGCTCTTTATGAGAAAATGTCAAATAGCAATATTCCTGATCGAGATGAACAAAATCGACAATTGCTTGCGCGATTGTGGGATGGAATGAAAAGAAAGGGTGATGGGAAATGTTATTTTCCATGTAGTCAATGTAGGGGATTTAAGAGGAGAAGAATACAGATCAAAACAACCAGAAAACATTGTAGGGAACATGGACACGTTGAGGGGGGACATGAATATTGTCTATTTGTAGGTTTTGCATTATATATGTTTTTATATCGATTGCTTTTGTAAATGTATGTATTATTTTAATATTTCTTATATTAACTTATATCTATTGATGGTTTCATGTAATTATAAAGAAAAGACATCCTACGACATATCGTCCGGAGGAAGTACTTTCAGAAAAAGTACCAGAGGAACATGGAGCTATAAATAATGGAGAACAAGTTAATGATCTTATTGAAGAAGATGATCACACAGATAACATAGTTGAAGATGATGGTACAAATACATTGATCCATGATTCATTTAATGTTATAATGGATGATGATGATGATCATGAAAATGATGATTTTGATGATATTCATGATTTACCTATTCTTGAGAAGGCATACAAACCCCTTTATGAGGGCTCCAACACAAATATTCTCTCGGTTATATCGCTGATAATGAACTTGAAGGTTATGAATGGTCTTTCAAACATATCAGTCACATGGATGTTAAGGTATGTAATATATTCCATCACATAATATATATTGTTATAGGTCAAATCTGCACTTCTCCGTCCCGTGATCACCTTGTCTTGTAGATCACACAAAAGGACACAAAGGCTTGAAGAACATGATTGCCTTAGATGACTTGTTTCCAGAAGTACACTTCTCACCTGAGAATTCAACAGTTTTTTCTGATTTTGCCACCTGTATGCCCCTCTATGTACACAAGACCTGCATATTGTACCCTACTCTCCTCAAGGGAAACCCACGTACACCTCCAAAAAAGTTGTAAACGCTTGTTGTAAAGCACAAAAGTTGCTTCCTGTACGCTACTCTTGTTGTATGAAACCCATGTACATATTAAGATGAAATAAAAAATATATTAATTGAAAAATTGGGATTAGTTGAAGTTGGTTATGCAACTTCCCCAACCTCCCAATCCAACCACCTCTCAATCTAAACTGCCTACCTTGTCCCATAAATACAGGGAGGATCCATGAGAGGGGTTACTCAATATACTCATACAGTCATTATACTCACAATAGCCATAAAATCTCCAGAGAAGGCTTGAAGTATTGTTACACTGGAGGAAAGTTCCAAGTCACAGTGAAGAGCAAGATCCCAGGATCCAGTTGTAGAAACATCTCTACACGTCAGGTATATTGTACTGATTTCATGTTTCTTTGACAATAAATAGGTCAAAACACCCTTCCTGTCCCAAATATGATATCTATTGGATTGCATGTCTATTTGGCTTAATTCTTGATTATATTTGATTTTAGATTGCTTTGTCATTTCATCATATGTTATTTAGTCAAGATACGTTGAGGAAGGTATCTTTTGTATTGCAGGTTCATCAAATGGAAGGTCGAGCGGGATATCAAGTGAAGGACCAAGCGAAAGATAGGATCAAACTTCGAAAAGAGGTATGTCCTTCGATCCCAATCTATTTCTTTTGCAATAACCATATGCAGTATAATCTATGTGTTTACCTGTCATTCCCGCCCAATTGGTTGTTCTGCTTTAGGAGACTTAATTTTGGTTTTCTTCCAGCCCTTTTCTCATTTTATGATTGTCTGAGAGGCCTTATAGGTTTGTGTTATCCTTCCTATATGCTTGATTGAACTCAGTTTTTGGTTTGCAAAGCCTGATTCTGCCCTTTTGAGGCATGTACGCTAGTCTCCCTTACACACGGTAGCATTTTCTGGATGATGTATGCCCCTCCTTGCATTGCACAGTAGCGTACCTGTCTTGGTGTACGCTGGTTGCAACACTGCACAGTAGGGTATGTTCTTGTAGTGGCCTGTTTTGCTGTTAGGGTTTGTCTTCCAAGCTTTGGTTGTTGTTCTAGCCTGTTGCTTTGTTGTCTTTACTGACTCTTGAGACCTCATATGCATTTGTTGAGTCTTGTAAGCCTCTCCAATCTCTTTGAGCTTGTTTTTGCTTGCTTGTGCCTTTGTTTAAGTGTCTTTTCCGCTTACGAGCCCTTTCTTGAAGTTCGTGTGCAATTCTTTTTGGACATAGCTGCATCTCTTCACCTTGGTTGTTGTTGCAGTCTTATAGACCTACACCTTGATTGTTTGTTGTCTGTTGCAACGTTTAGCACGCTTTCACTTGGTCTCATCGTTCATTGGGGTTTGACTGTCAAGTTTTAGTCCTCAGGGTTGCTTGGTTCAGTGACTTACTGATTGTTTTATCAGTTTTTTCAAGCAAGTCAAAGCCTCTTAGTCTTCTTGTTGTTGAGTTCGTGTGTTTTTTAAGTCATTCTTGGTTCGCTTGCTTACTTTTTGCTTGGCTTAGTGTTTCTTAGGGTTTTTTATGCTTAGGAGCAACCTGTTTAGGTTTGCCTTTCCGTCACAAGTGTCTCTTTTCCTTGTTTTATTTTCACTTCATTTCCAAGCCTCAAGTTTTTCTTTTGCAAAAACTTGGTAAGTCAAGTCTTAATCGAGTCTTTCGATTCATTTGCTTTGAGCCATTTATGTTTGCCTTGCACACATTTTATAGTTAGATCTTGCTTGCTTTTGTACAAAGTTTTCTTTCTTTTATAGTTATAAAAAAAAGACAAAACAATGTTTTAATAGCTTAGTAGTTAGATCTTGCATTATTTTGAGGTAGTTTATTTTCTTTGAAATATTTAAAAGAAAAATACAAAAAGATTTTGTTTTGGGATTGTTTAGTTTTCAATTTTTGAAAGAATACAAGCGAAAAAGAGAAAATTTTGTGAATTTGAAAGCGTTATTTTACAAAGTACTGTACTTTCATAACAAACCATCCCACACACCACACTACAACCTTTGAGTAACAAGTAACCCTTAAAAAGAAATATTAATAAAATTTATTAGCAACATTTTTCTTTTTAGGTATACATGACATCAATTAGCTTAGGCTAGAGTTTTGAGCTTAAATCGCCTTAAACTGCTTGGAATTGGCTTCATTACTCAAAAATCGTAGTACGAATTTCATTTAGGTAAACCCATCTATATCAAATAGTGTTGGGAAACTCTACTTAAACTAGAGCTAAGCAAGAGGCCGTGGGAGACTGGAATTGTTGAGGATATCCCCTCACTTTCCTTTTGACCATAAACCAAAGTCGATTCGCGTACGGGGATCCTTTCGAATTTTGGGATTTGCTACCCTGCCCATGAGTTTCGACTAGGCTGACGACTGTACCTCCAGGTTATTTCGTATTGATGGTAGCCTTAGTATCAAACCTTTAGGATTCTACACAGGTAGAGTGGGCGGTTATTCCCACTTCACCTCAGACAGGCGTGGAAGGTAACCCTCTGGCAGTAATCCCAGGAAGGAAGTTTGGTGATTCAAGCGCCTGCACCCAATGGACCTCCGGAGGATGCCACATAACTGACCGTCAATACATTGTTAGTCTGTTCTGGGCCTTGATCATCCCAGACTTTCTTCCGAGAGTATTTTCCATTGTTTGCCTAGTTTGATTACCTAGGAACTTTTTTAGTGGCATGCTCTTTGTGCCGTTTGTTTCTAGTTGGCCTTAGATATTTTTGGTCCTTTGAGTCAAAAGCTATGGATAGCATCCCAGTGAGCAGCAATCAAGGCACCCCTGTTGAAGGGGCTCCTTGTGCTTTTCCATTCATTGGGAACATTGGTACTCCCTTAATGGCTACCTTGAATCTTCCTGGATTCACTATAGGGCTACCGGTTTGGTTGTTTTCCACTCCAAATGCCTTGCATGCTCCTGATGCTTCTCAAGTAAGCACTTGACATCAAGAGCAGCAAAAACCTATGCCTGCTTCGCCAGTAGCATCTCCTCCTCCTCCTTCTACCTCATGTGGTGAAAGTAGTAATACTAGTAACTAGCAGTCTAAAAGGAATAGACAGAGGAAGAATAGGAAGAAGACGCCAAAGCAAGGGGGACGCCACCCAACCTTTGAAAGTCATGCTGGGGGCACCCACCCAGCCTCTGGAAGTCATGCTGGGGGCACCCACCCAACCTCTGAAGGTCATGTTGGGGGAAAAATTTCAGTCACTGCAAATCATACTGAAAGCATGTCTTCAACCACTGTTTCTCATGTTGAGGACACGTCATTGATCACTGCTGGTCATATTAATGACAAGTCACCAGTTCCTGTGAGTCATACCGGAGACACTGAATCAGCCACTGCAAGTCATGCTAAGAAAGTTGACATTGTCAACAAACCTAATAAACAGAAGCTTAAGTTCCCTTGTAAGTTTTGCGAGGGAGACCACCTTACTCACCGGTGCCCTGCTATTCCAGAGGTGCAAAGAGTGTGGTCCATAGTTCAAAAGTCTTCTGCTTCTGAGAAACCAGCCAATGCAAGTCATGCTAGGGGCAAGCTGTTAGCCAATGCTAGTCATGCTGAGAGTACTATTGTTGTTACGGAGTCTAAGCTTATAGGAGGCAAGCCAAAGTTCCCTTGTAAACTTTGTAAGGGAGATCACCTTACTCACCTATGCCCTGCCATTCCAGAGGTGCGGAGAGTGTGGTCCATGTCTGAAGGATCCTCTGCTCCTAAATTGTCTATAGATTCCCAACAGCCTGATCAACCTTTGGTTGATGAAGTGGTTGAACCAATGCAATTTTTGGTCAACCCCACTCTGTCCTCGGAGAGTGAAGTGATCGAATCGATGCAATCTTCGACCAATCCCATCAGTCCTTCAGATACTGATGCACTTGTACTGAAAGTCTTTTGCATTACCAATTTGGATGTCTCTAAAAATGGGGCCACTGCATCTTTGCCAAGTGAACCCCTACCAAGATCTGGGATCATTTCCTTTGATTGGAATAATCTAACTGGGCCTTGCCTTCCTTCTTCTTCACCTTTCCAGATAAAGGTTGATATCAGAAACCATGTGGTTCACCGATGTATTGTAGATGAAGGAGCCTCTGTTAGTATCTTATCCACTTATGCTTGGAGAGACTTAGGTTTTCCTAACCTTGTTACAGTTGTTAATTGGCCATTGACCTTCGACAGAAGACCTAGTGAACCGTTGGGATTTGTCCCTCAGGTACCTGTTACTTTGAGTGGAAAAAAAGTCTTAGTTGATTTTATGGTTTTAAAGGACCCTATGTATTTTGATATGATCCTTGGACGTGATTACATTTATGCTATGCAGGCTGTGGTGTCTACGCTATTTCGTGTGATGCATTTTCCTCACAACAGAAGCATTGTCACTATTGATCAACTTACATTTGGTGATCCCTCTTATTACCCAACTATAGACCAAGTATGTCCCTCGTCAGTAGGCACTACCATGTCACAATCAAATTATGTGGCATATTGTTCCTTGAGTCCAATTGCTACTGAGAAGAAGCCTCTGAATTCATGCTTGCCTTCTCGGGACTGGGTCCCGACAATTGACCAGGTGATGACTCCATCTGAATGTTTAAATATGTGTTCCATCTGCATAATATACTTCCTTCTGATGAAGTTTTCCTAGAGTCTATAATGCAGTCTGCCATTCATTTGGACATTGATCCAAACGAGCATTTCTTCCCTTCACTTTGAGCTCGTTAAAAATAGTCAGGAAGTTACGAGCATTTCTTCCCTTCACATTGAGTTCGTTAAAAACAATAAGGAAGTTACGAGCATTTCTTTCACCCTCACTCCGAGCTCGTTAAAAACAATAAGGAGGCCATGAGCACTCTTCCACCTTTCCTTCGAGCTTGTTAAAAACAGCAAGGAGGCTATGAGCATTCTTCTACCTTCACTTCGAGCTCGTTAAAAATAGTAAGGAGGTTACGAGCAGTCTTCCACCTTTCCTTCGAGCTCATTAAAAATATTAAGGAGGCTATGAGCATCTCTTCCACCTTTCCTTCGAGCTCGTTAAAAACAGTAAGGAAGTTACGAGCACTCTTCCACCTTTCCTTTGAGCTCGTTAAAAACAGTAAGGAAGTTATGAGCATTCTTCCACCTTTCCTTTGAGCTCGTTAAAAACAGTAAGGAAGTTATGAGCATTTCTTCCACCTTCACTTCAAGCTCGTTAAAAATAGTAAGGAAGTTATGAGCATTTTTCTATCTCCTTTGAGCTCATTAAAAACAGTAAGGAGGTCACGCGTTTACTTTTTCAGGCTGGTTAAAACTTTACGAAAAGGATCTTTATAGAGTTCTTTCATGCTCTTGTTTGACTCTTTAAATATGACAAGATTGCCGAGTATAGTTGTCATTTCAGACTCGTTAAAGGATTTGAAGCGACATCCGCTTAAGTATAAGTTTAACCCTTTTCCGAACTTTTGCGAATTACTTACGAAAAAGGAATACTCTAGTCATACATGGCTAGAAGAGTTCTCCTCTCATTGTTTTATACTTTTTTGGGGGAGGGGACTAACTGTATGAAAAAGGCCTTTTGGAGCCTCTCTTTGGGGTTTTCAGGCTCTCTAAATATGAAAACACCAAGCGAGCATTCACCTACTCGGGCTCGATGTGAAATCCACGAGAGGGTAAATAGAGGATTGTTTAAGTTTTTCAGACTCTATAAACGGGAAAAAATTGGCGAGCATTAACCTACTTGGTATCGATATTAAAATCCACGAGTAGGTGTATGGAGTTATTGTTTAAGTTTTTCAGACTCCTTAAAATTGAAAACACCGGCGAGCAATATTAGATCTTGGATCGATATTAAAATCTAGAGATCAGTACTATGGAGTATTCTTCTATCTCTTCTTCAAACTCTGTAAACAATGAAGAAGGTCCTGAGTCTTCCTCCCATGTGCTCGTTAAACCTATTACATGGTTGGAATTATTGAGTTTTCTATTTTTCTTGGACTCATTAAATAAACAAGAAGAACATTCTTTTACCAAAAAGAATAAGGGATAAGAAGGGTGTATCGCATCTCTTTCAGTTTCAAAGGCAGTTATGTCAGTCATATCCTTAAACACAGCACCTACTTGAGTCTCTCATGTCATTTGGGTTTTAGTTTTTGGCCTTATGGTGAACTTGATCTCCTAGTTTTACTCCCCCAGTTGGTTATTCTTCCAACCATACGGAGGGTCTGTTATGTCTCCTACATTGCAGATTTATATCACTTTCCCCATTATGTTGAAAACTGCCTAAGTCACTCTGTGTCGTGCTCACTGTTCAAGGATACAACCTGTGTCGGCCATTCTGCAGTTTACCTTAACTTCATGTGTCAGACATCCTGGTGTCAGTTTGTTTCATCTTGTTACTTGTCCTACTCCACATCAACTCATACTTGTGAGTGTTCCTCGTGTTGGATGATGGAGGATGCCTTAATGCCTCCCTTCCAATGGACTTCTTCCCATCGACCTCAGCTCATTAAGCTCTGGGAATGAATTTTAGAGTTTCGGTTAGTACCTTGGGGATTGTAGTCATCAATGGAAGTTTCCCTCGTTGTTGGATAAATCAGAATACATCAATGTCTCTTATTCGATAGGTTTCTCAAGTGTTCAACTTCAAGTCCTCTTATTCACACTTGTTGGATCGTACTAGGTACCTTGGACCCCATTATCATTATCGATGGAAGTCCTCGCGTTTGTTAACGGTATACATCAATGAGTGGTAATCAAATGATTCCCCCCATGTTAGACTTCAGCTCATTTATTCGCATGGTTAGGGTTTGTACCTTGGGTTGTTTTGGATGAAAACCTTGGGACTATGATAGCATCACCATGTTTATGTTATCCCCCAAGCTACGCAAGACCGAGCCTTACTCATTTTGGCTCTTCATGAGACATAGAACCAACTTGTTGTTATGGCTATGATCTCTCTGTTGACATGGATCCACGTTTGTATTTCAGTGGCCATGCTCTATATATACATCTCCTAGCTATGTATCAGAGATCATGTTACACATCTGCTCTATATGATGTCAAGATTGTAATTGCTCACTGACCTTGATTGTTGTTTCAGGTGTTTTTGTGACTTGGTTTTGCGGTTTCTTGCTCCTCCTTTGACTTGGACTTATAATGTATTTTTGCCATCATTTCCCTCTGACCTCACACATTAGGGGGCATATGTTATAGGTCAAATCTGCACTTCTCCGTCCCGTGATCACCTTGTCTTGTAGATCACACAAAAGGACACAAAGGATTAAAGAGCATGATTTCCTTAGATGACTTGTTGCCAGAAGTACACTTCTCACCTGAGAATTTAACAGTTTCTTCTGATTTTGCCACTTGTACACCCCTCTCTGTACACACGACCTACGTACTGTACCCTACTCTGCTCAAGGGAAACCAGCATACACCTCCAAAAAAGTTGTAAATGCTTGTTGTAAAGCATAGAAGTTGCTTCTTGTACGCTACTCTTGTTGTATGACACCTGCGTGCATCTTAAGATGAAATCAAAAATATATTAATTTGACGAATTGGGATTAGTTGAAGTTGGTTCTGCAACTTCCCGAACCTCCCAATCCAACCACCTCTCGATCTAAATTGCCTACCTTGTCCTATAAATACAAGGAGGATCCATGAGAGGGGTTACTCAATATACTCATACACTCATTATACTCACAATAGCCATAAAATATTGAGAGAAGGCTTGAAGTATTGTTACGATGGAGGAAAGTTCCAAGTCAGAGTGAAGAGCAGGAGCCCAAGATCCGGTTGCAGAAATATCTCTACACGTCAGGTATATTATACTGATTTCATATTTCTTTCACAATAAAGAGGTCGAAACACCCTTCCTGTCCCAAATATGATATCTATTGGATTGCATGTCTATTTGGCTTAATTCTTGATTATATTTGATGTTAGATTGCTTTGTCATTTCATCATATGTTATATGGTCAAGATACATTGAGGAAGGTATCTTTTGTATTGTAGGTTTGTCAAACGGAAGGTCAAGCGGGAGATCAAGTGAAGGACCAAGCAAAAGCTAGGATCAAACTTTGAAAAGAGGTATGTCCTTCGATCCCAATCTATTTCTTTTGCAATAACCATATGCAGTAAAATCTATGTGTTTACCTGTCAACCCCGCCCAGTTGGTAGTGTCCATCTCCTCACTATAGGGTAGAAATCCCGAACAACATATATGATTGCGCTAAAGGTTATCACAGTTCGTCTAATAATTTTATTGTTAATTCATAAGTCAAATTAATATGGATGAAATGTGTTTCATTAATATTATTTATATATTATATTAACTAGATTTTTATTTTAATTTTTTGTAGCTTGATAGATGAATTTTTGTTACCACCGTCAAATATTTTACCTCGCACATATCGAGATTTATCTTCCATCATGAAAGAAATTGGAATGCAGTATGAAGCAATTCATGCATTCCCCGATGACCATGTTATATATTTTAATCAGCATGAATTTGCAACAGAATGTCCGGAATGTCATATCAGTAGATATTAAATAGATCAAGTAACAAAAAAGGTTCCTTGCAAGGTTCTTCATTATATTCCCATTATTCCACATTCGCAAAGAATTTTCAGGTGCAAAAACACACCGCAATTTATGGATTACCATGCACAGAATAGAAGTCAAGATGACATTATTTGAATGCCTGCAGATGGTCCTGCATTTAGAGATATGGAGGAAAAATGGCCTCACTTTAAAGAATAACCTCGTAATCTTAGGATTTATTTGGCAGCAGATGGTGTCAATCCATTTGCAGAGATGAGATCCGTTTACTCGGTGTGGCCTATTTTTGTTATCAAGAATAACATTCCTCCATGGTTGTCAATAAAGAGGGATCACATAATGTTGTCGATGATTATTCCAGGTATATTGTGTCTACAACTGTTTTTTAATGTATTGGCATCTCATTTGTCGTATTTTGTTTCATAATGTCATATATATATTTTTATTTTTCTCTTGTGCATGGTTTATATATCTAAATGGTACTCATAATTATATATTTTATATGCTCAAATCAATCAGGTAAGTACCAAGTTAAAGATATGAATGTATATATCGAACCTCTTAATGACGAGCTACTAAAGTTATGGAATGGCATCACTATGTATGGCGTATCTAGACCAATATGACAAAGGCAATTTCAATTCCATGCAATGCTTGTATGGACAATACATGATGCCCCAAGGTTAACCCATTTTTGCGGTTTGCAATTATAAGTTCCACTTTAATTACATTTAATTTTATGAACTAGTTAATATACTATGCATGCATGTTTTTTTAAATAACCCATTCAATTTATATATAATTATAATTGACATAGATAATCCATCTCTTTATGTAGGTCTTCAGACAAAGGGAAAAATTGCATGTCCAGTTTGTGGTCCTAAGATCAAATCTCGTCGTTTACAAATCTTAGGAAAGGAGGTGTTTGATGAGTATAGGCACTTGCTCTCTAAGAATCACAGGTATCGAACTACCAAAAAACACTTATTCAATGGGAAGCAAGAGACTGCATTAAAACCATGGAGAATGACACCTCACCTATGGAAGTTGCAATATAATAGAAATCGTCAAGGTACGTATGAATCATCGTATATGAAATGTTATGTATTTTGTTATTGTGTGTTGTTTACTGTAATTGACATTGATTTCTGTAATTTCTTTATAAACTATGATTCATGATGTTCGTCGTGATCATGAATGCATTAATGGGCTTCCACAAGGAATGAAAAGTTATCCTAAACAATTCAGTAGGTTTCCCTACTATGAACACCTACAAATTGCTCATCTGTTTGATACAATGCATATTGGAAAGAATGTGATTGAAACATTATAGCGAATATTGGATGGAAGGAGTGAGAAAGAAAAAAATGTCAAACTTTGCAAA
>BSBM01000322.1:765000-925000 GCA_027924585.1 Larix kaempferi
AAATCATGTGATGTATTCATACCTCCAAATCATGGGCTCAATTCATACCTCCAAATCGCGGGTTGGATTCATACTAGTATTATTTTTTGCTAAGGAATAACCTCCAAATTGCAAGCTGGATTCATACCTCCAAATCATGGTATGTATTCATATCAATCCTAACTGTTGTTAAGGAATAACCTCCAAATCGTCGGCTGGATTTATACCTCCAAATCATTGAACTTATAAAGTCTTTTTTTAAGAATAATTTTCTTCATGAATGGGATTTATCTAAGCTTTTATTGGTTCGAGGGCTATGAAAATGGGTAGTAAAAAAATCATAAGAAAATAATAAAATTCATAAATGTGATCTTCCTCTTGATGAGATGTGCTCTTAAATTCCTAGTGTTGTTTGAATAACTTAATGTGATTTATGCCTCCATTTGGTTGTATAGGTTCACATTTTTATGACACAAGCAATTTTCCCATCCATATTTTGTCACCCATTGAATTCCTCGTGGGGCCTTCATAGTTTGCTATTTATTTTATACCACTTGCAGTCCAACTAGGAAAGAAATGTTTGAGAAAATCCTGTCACCATAGTTTTATATATTTATATTGAATTTTGGTGCTCCTCCATGCATCTTCCGCATAGATGGGTAAATCAACCTATATAAATTTTCTGTGGGTTTAAGTTTTCTAATCAGTTGCATCGAACTCAACAATTGAACTTATTTTTTCATTTTTGCATGAAACCTGATTTACATTTTTGTGGATGTTACAAATTAAAAAAAAATAAAAATAAAAACAATCATCCTCTAAAAGCATGTCTCGCCCCATGTAATACCCCTATTTTGTCCCTTAGGGTTTATTGACTTCAATGTAAATATTGTATGCATGCTATGTGTGTTTTCCCTAGTGTGGAGCTCAAGGCCAAGGCCCCACTAGTGGATGTTCAGGTTTTATTTGCATAGGAAAGTATTTGACAATTTGATTATCCATGTGTTGATTAAGCCATGAGAGAATGTAAATAATGTAATTATTAAATATTGCAATGAAATACCAAGAAAATTGGCTAAGGAGGCAACCAATGAGAAGGGCCCATGTGTATCCACTAAGGAGAGGTGAGGGGGTTGTTGGATTGGAAACCATGCTGCCACATGTCCATTTGTGAACCCATTTGACTTCCCATGCTGACATTAATGCTAGTGCAATAGGGTGGTTGAGAAAACCAGTCCATGAAATCAATTGAGTATGGGGAAGCCTTGTGAATCCATATGGAAGGGTATGGCTATGTTTTACTTGTCCAATAAGCCACTCTACACCTGGCAATTCACTCATCCTAATCCATATCCCATTGTTGACCAACAACCCAAGTCATTCATGCATGGCAGAGCCCAACCGGGAAGCAACAAGGGAAATGTGTGTGTGCGAATTTGTAGAGCCGAGAATGCACAAGAAACCCTATGTAGGAAGTGAACCAGTTGGGATATCCATGGATCGCACCATGGGGATGAATTACAGATATTGAACATCTTGGAGACCCGTGAGAACACTTAGATCTATGTTGCAGAGGACCGAGTCACGGGGCAGAGCTTATGCCACGTCCCTGGTGAAGAACCCAGCTTGAATAATAGAGAAGAAGGTCAAACTAGGGTTGGATCTACTTGATAAACCCAGTAAATGCTGAAAGTCTCATGAAAAACAATAGTTGGTCCTTTCTATGCCCACCCTGAATAACACTGGAGGGATGGGGCCTTGAGGGAATGTGCAGTAACGAAGAGGGCCTTCCTTGTGTTGGGTGAGGTAGGTAATGTTGGTTCCATGTTTGTTGAGTGATTTGAGATGTCTGTAGCTCTGTGGGTGTGCTCACTGGCTTAGTGTTAGAATATTTAAGCCTTCCTACCATTTATTTAATTACATAAGATACATTAATTAATCACTTGTTGGTTAATTCTATGTAATAATTGAGGAAATTGCCATTGTGTGGCCCACAAGGCAACATGGGAGGATAAGATTCCATTTGAGGTGTGTTCTACAAGTCTCCTAGGCCACTTGGGCGCATTCCTAAACATTTTTGGATAAGATTTGGGAAGGAGGGCGCATTTGTGAAGAAAGCTGCTGTTTTTACTGCTTTTTCCCCCAAAGGAAAGAGCTAGTCAACCTAGGAAAGTGTTTTTTACACCAAAAAACTTTCCTTAACACCTTTTCCACTCAAATTTCGTATTTGGCATTGCTTTTACCTATATTTCACCTTTAGCTCACTAATTTAGCAATTCGTGAGCTTTTGAGCAGATTTGGAAAGCCAACTTGCCACCTAGGGGGATGGGAAGTTTTAGAAAGTCTGATGGATAGAAGATTCTTTTGGCATCTTTATCCATTCGAATTATTGCTGTAATGTTATTTAATAACAACCTACAACATTCATATGTTGGCTGATGTAATTATTGTTCATGAGAAGTAATACAGAAATCCATTCTTGTGCCTTTGACCAGTTGTGTGAGATTTTTAATATGAGAGAGTGTAATTTCTTGGAGAGTGTAACGCCCCCTTCCATCACTCCCGTGCAAGGAAGGAAACGTTAACCAAACTACCAGGCTTTGGGAAGACTTAGCCCCAATACTGTGACCCATACATGGATGAAATTTAAAAGCTTACGTGTGCAGATTTAAAACTCATTATAAACACATCGGAATTAAAACATTACCCATTACATATGCATACAGTTTCATCATGCATTCGACATACAAACAGCAGTCATTAATTAAAATATTTGTAGAGCATAGAATTAACATAACTCAACCACAAGAATACTTATCTTGGACTGTAACGATCCAAACGACTGGCTACGTGAGGGCAACGTTCCTCCCAACCATAGATCTCTATCCAGCCTATATTCCTTCAGCTGAGAGATCACCCCCGAGCTGGGCTGTGTATCCACTAAGGAGGAACTAGCTGGGTTCACTCACAGCCATGGTTTCGGTCAAGCATCCAAGAGATAAAGGAGGGTAACGCTAAGCCAGTGAGCTCAACCACATAGATACAGGCATCTCAAGTGAGCTCAATAGTTAAGCACCCACATTACCTACCACATCCAACACAAGGAAGATCCCCTTCTCTGTTACACAGTCCCTCAGGAAACTCTTCCCTCCAGTGCTCTTCAGGATGGGCATAGAAAGGTCCAGCTGCTAATCCTTGAGATCCTATCCTTCACTGGGTTTATCAAGCACACCCAACCTCTGCATAGTCATTCCCAACTTGATTTCTCACCGTTCTGCTCACCAAATACTCAAATCCGTCCCTGGTTTTCTGAGCTGCAAAAACTGGGTTTTCCCATTGATTTCGGGGTAGCTAATGCTCCCAAATTCACCCCAAGGTTCAGGCTGATGGATCCCCCATTGGATTTCCCTGTCCCATGCCAAATCTGGGCGTTTTTGGTCTTTCAAAATCTGGGTTCGCTCAAGGTCGCGATTTCTGGTTCTCTCACTACTGGCACTCATTTTTGGGATGCAGAATGATGCTAGGTACCTCCACAATGGAATGGGGATCAGAATGAAGTCCCCACCCATGAGGTTGAGTGACTTCTTGTACAAGAAAACAAAGCCCATACCTACCCATACGAATTTCAGGGCTGCCCATGCTCCATTGAAGCCATGGGCTGAAATCTCAACCACTTCCTTACAACAGGCATTAATGTCACATAGGGAAGTCAATGGGTTCTCATAATGACAAATGGCAGCCTAGGGTTCAGTCCCATAGCCCCCTCACCACTCCCTAGTGGATACACGTGGCCCCTTCTCATTCATTGCCTCCATAGCCAATTTTGGTATTTTATTTCAATATTAAATATTTACATCAATTTACAATATCCCATGGCTTAATAGCACGTGGGTAAAAAAATATCAAGCGTGTCTAATTTAAATAAAATTCGAGCATAAACTAGCGGGGCCTTGGCCTTGAGCTCCACGCTAGGGAAACATACAATGTGTGTATACAATATTTACATTAGAGCCAATATTTCCTAAGGGTCCAAATTGGGGTATTACAGAGAGTTCTTGGATGTGATCTGATTTTCACATGGTATTAGAGCCATCAAGCTATTCCTTCCATCTGTTGATTGTCTTGTAGGATCCAACAGTCTCAGGAAGGGTGCATTGATCAAACCACCGGGTGAATTCTATTCTCTGCAGGGCGCATTTTGGAATCCAGAAGTGTTCTAAATTCAGTCCAAAAGTTATATCAGTTGCAACAATGGATCATACACAACATATCATCCTCACTTCTTTCAATTACTTTGATTGGAAAGCACAGATGGAGATCCTACTGAGGAGCAAAGGGCTCTACAGGGTGACCATGGCAACAGAAGCTGAGCCAACCTCAGCAGTGGAGAAATCTAAATGGCATAATCGAAGGGATGAAGCCTATGGGATGTTATGTCTCACTACATCCAGAGAACTCTTATTTCATCTTGATGGCCTCACTTCACCCAATGAAGTATGGCTGAAACTTCAAGAATTGTTCGGTAAAACCAATGAATTGAGAGGCCACCAATTGGATAATGAGCTAGTATCTTTGAGTCTGCACAATTTCGATAATCTACAAGACTTCTTCTCCAAATTCAAGTCTCTTGTATTGCAGCTGAAGCAATGTGGAATAGACAAGAAAGATGAGCAATTAGTTTTGGCCATTCTCTCCAAGCTTGGCCTGGACTATTCAATTTTTGTTTCCACCTTCCATTCCACTCGGAAAGAAATTAAAAATTGGAAGAGCTCGTCACTTTCAGAATTCATGGAGTCATTAACTCAAGAACAAGACAAGCTGGTCTTAATGGGAGCCATTAAAAATCCATCCAAAGACCATTGTCTAAATGTTGGAGACTCAAAGAATTCGAAAGGCAACTTCAAGAAGCCCACCGGTGAGTGGAAAGACAAGCAGAATTTTAATGGAGAGCCATCAAACTTCAAGAAGAATCTGAACAAGAAGAACGAGAGGACAAAGTGCACTTATTGCAGCAAGGGATTTCATCCCGAAAGCTCTTGTATGAAGAAGACCATCGACCAGTTAACTCAGGCATTGGAGAAAGCCAATATCCCTCTCCCAGAGAGCACAAGAAGGAAGGATGGAGGATCAAATTCCGATGACAAAGAGAGAGTTCATGCACTGATGCCCAACACTTCCCAATCTTCATCATTCATCATTGATTGTAGTGCTTCAAGACACATGGTGTCTGCAAGTAAGTATTTTACTTCACTTGACTCTTCCAGTGGTCCGAATATTGTGTTGGGAGACAATTTTGAAACTTCTAGCAAAGGCAAAGGTAGCATAGATCTCGAGTTTGGGTCATTCAATAATGTCTTATATGTCCCTGGACTTGCTGCAAACCTACTGTCAGTCTATCAAATGACCCATACAGGGCTGCCCATACTGTTGGGTTTATTTCATCAAGCTTAAATTAGAAGTTTTTGGGTTTTTCAAGCTATTCAAAGCCTCAGTTGAGAATCTGTCTAGTAGGAATATTAAAGTGTTAAGGTTTGATAATGGTGGTGAGTATGTGAAATCAGAGTTTCAGCAATTTTGTGCTTCATCGGGCATACAGGTGCAACATACAGTTCCATATACACCTCAGTAGAATGGGGTGGCTGAGAGAAAGAACAAATCTCTTAAGGAGATGGCCACATGCATGCTTGAGGCAAAAGGTTTGTATCCTAATATATGGGTTGAAGCAATAAATTGTGCCACCTATATTTAGAATAGAGTGCCACACAAAGCTCTCAAAGGTATCACTCCTTTCGAGGCTTGGACAGGTAAAAAACCGGATATCTCTCATTTCAGGATTTTTGGCTCAAAGGCTTGGGCTAGGATTCCGATTGAGAAGAGGAGGGCTATGCAGCCCCAAAGCCAACCATGTTTGTTTGTGGGATATTCAGAGGACTCCAAAGCATATAATTTTCTGAACATGACAACTCATAAAGCATTCATCGAAAGAAGTGTGCAATTTGAGGAAGAGCCCTCTCAGAGCACAGAAATTGGAGACTCATCTTCACCGCCGACTGAAGAAGAAGTAAGTGATGTTGTTGATATTTTTGATTCTGATATTTTTGATTATGAGGATCAATTTATTGTATATGTAAACTCACCTACAAGGCCTAAGTGGGCTGCAAAAACTTTGCAAGCAGCAGGTGAACTAGCAGGCAACCCTCAGGACCAAAGGAGGACTAGATCACAATTTGAGACTGCTCTCAATGTGAATGATCCTTATATTTTTGAGAAGTGCTATATGATGATAGATTCTGATACACAAACATATGAGTATGCCTCACATGATCCTAGATGGCATATTTCTATGGATGAGGATTTTCAGTCATTGTAGAAGAATGAAACTTGGGAGCTAGTCAAGCTCCCCGCAGGCAGAAAGTTGGTAAGATGCAAATGGATTTATAAGACTAAATGTGCAGCAGATGGTACAGCCATTAAGTACAAAGAAAGGCTGGTATCAAAGGGGTATTCTCAGGTCCAAGGACTTGATTATAATGAAACATTTGCACTGGTATCTCAGAAAGACTCCATTAGACTAGTTTTGGCAGTGGTAGCTTCCAAGCGGTGGGAAGTACATCACATGGGTGAGAAAAGTGCTTTCCTCCATGGGGAACTTGAAGAAGAAATATATATTCAGTAGCCACAGGGGTATACATTAGATCCAAACCTTGTTTGCAGGTTGAAAAAATCTTTGTATGGACTCAAGCAAGCCCCTAGGGCTTGGTATGCAAAAATGGACAGTTTTTTGCTGTCACATTCCTATGTTCGGTGTAAATCTGATCCAAATGTCTATATGAAGTTTGATGATGATTTTATTATGTTAATAGTGTTGTATGTTGATGATTTGTTGATCACAAGTGATAGCACTGAACAAATAGCATCTCTTAAGACCGCAATGCACCAAGCATTCTCCATGAGTGACTTGGGAATTCTCAAGCAATTTTTGGGGCTTGAAATTTCACAAACAAAAGAAGGTACCAAGGTATGTTAGTCAAAGTATGCTTCTGATCTGTTGAAGAAGTTTAATATGGCTGATTGCAAGCCTTCTATGACTCCATTCCTTTCTGGAGTCAGAATGGAAGAAGCAAAATCTACACCACTTTTTGACAGTACACTCTACAGACAGTTGATTGGCAACTTACTCTACTTGAATCACACTCGTCCAGATCTTGCATATGCTGTGGGTGTGGCATCTAGATACATGGAGCAGCCACATGAGTTACATTGGAGGGATGCAAAAAGAATCCTTCATTATGTGCAAGGCACAAAGAGTGATGGGATTCACTATGTGGCAGATTCGAGCTTAGATCTCTTGGGTTTCACAGATTCAGATTGGGCTGGTGATAGCCTTGACAGGAAATCCACATCAGGATTTGTTTTCATGCTTGGAGGTGGCCCTGTTTTCTGGTCCAGCAAGAAACAGAATGCCATAGCACTATCTTTAGCAGAGGCAGAGTACAGAGGAGTAGTGAATGCTGCTACACAGTGTGTCTGGTTGAAGGGGATTTTGTCTGAGTTTGAGATTGCTTTCAGTACTCCTACTGTCATTTGTTGTGACAACCATAGTGCCATTAGAGTTTCATGTGATCCAGTACAGAGTTAGAGGACCAAGCACATATATATTCATATGCACTACATCAGAGGACTAGTGCATCACCATATCATAGATTTGCAGTATTGCCCCACAGGTGAGAAAACTGCAGATATCTTCACCAAGGATTTCATAGAGAAGACATTCAACTATCTTAGATCACTACTTGGGATGGTTGGACATGTGGTGGAGTGAAGGGTTGATCAGTAACCTTTCAATTTTGATATGTCCATGTTTTGAGGGAAGGTTTTTCCCATGAGGTTTTCCTTCTATCCTTGTTTTGTGGACCGACAGTATTTTGTACGGGATGACCAAGTCTTGTTACTGGGCCCTTAGCATTTTCTATATATTCTGATATTTAGATCATTCAAGTCAGAATTAATAGGGGGTGTTGGAAGATTTAATCCTTCCTGCCATTTATTTAATTACATAAGATACATTAATTAATCACTTGTTGGTTAATTCTATGTAATAATTGAGGAAATTGCCATTGTGTGGCCCACAAGACAACATGGGAGGATAAGATTCCATCTGAGGTGTGTTCTACAAGTCTCCTAGGCCACTTGGGCACATTTCTAAACATTTCTGGATAAGATTTAGGAAGGAGGGCGCATTTGTGAAGAAAGCTGTTGCTTTTACTGCTTTTCCCCCCAAAGGAAAGAGCTAGTCAACCTAGGAAAGTGTTTTTTACACCAAAAAACTTTCCTTAACACCTTTTCCACTCAAATTTCATATTTGGCATTGCTTTTACCTATATTTCACCTTCATCTCACTAATTTAGTATTCGTGAGCTTTTGAGTAGATTTGGAAAGCCAACTTGCCACCTAGGAGGGATGGGCAGTTTTAGAAAGTCTGATGGATAGAAGATTCTTTTGGCATCTTTAGCCATTCAAATTATTGCTGTAATGTTATTTAATAAAAGCCTACAACATTCATATGTTGGCTTATGTAATTATTGTTCATGAGAAGTAATACAAAAATCCATTCTTGTGAATTATTTTTGTGCCTTTGACCAGTTGTGTGAGATTTTTCATATGAGAGAGTGTAATTTCTTGGAGAGTTCTTGAATGTGATCTGATTTTCACACTTAGCAACATCCTCCTTGTTCCATTGTATGCTTGATAAACCCAATTGTGGGTTGGCTTAGAATTTGGATGGAACCTTGACTGTGAGAGCATCCATTATCCCTCTTTAGTGGATACACAACCCATCTCGGGGGTGGTCTCTCATATGAAATAGTATAGGCATGATAGAGACCTAAGGTTAGGTTTAAAGTTGTCCTCACTTAGCCAGTTTCTTGGGTAGATTCATTCCAAAGATAAGTGTTCCTTGTGATGTTTAAATGATGATATTTCATGTGTTATGCTATGCTTATTATGTTCAAGTTACTGATTGAATGATTAGATGAAATTGACCATTAGGGAGCTATGCATAAGCATGAGTATGAGGTTGAATTCATGTCTAAATAATTCATCATTTGCATGAGTGTAATATATGGATAACCTTGCAGGTTGTTGATGTGTTGACTAGCTTAGTTTCATAATATGTGTTTATTTATGCATTGCATTCACCCTTAAGAGGGATGGATTGGCCTTATCTTGACTTGGGGAAGGAATTGGATATCCCCTATAGTGTTTTAGGATTCCTTTGTGGGTCATCTAAAGGGAGAAGTAATGGTAGGAGGTATCCAGAGTTCCTTGCAGAAGGGTAAAGGCACCTGGAGGAGGTTATGGATAGAGTTTCAGTTGGAAAAATGGCAAGTTTGTAGTGCTCAGATGGGTTGGGGATCACACTAGTGGATATATCTCTCCAATATATTTCCAACGGTATCGGCCTTGTCCAATTTGTCCCAAGGATGGAGGATTTATCTCCCTCAGAATTTTTCCTTAGAAGTTGCTAGTGCAGGGATCTGTGGTCCCGGCCTTTCCGCATCCTCAATGCAGATTGTGGAGGTTGGGGACTGACCATTGGAGTGGCATGGTTGGAATTCCTCCTTTCCACATCCACAAAGTGGATTGCATATTTTAGAAGTCAGAAGGGAAAAGGCCACAGAAATGGCACGTGGGATTTCTGGCTTTCCACATCCACAAAAAGGATTGTGGATTGAGGATATCAGAAGGTCGATTTCCACGGGGCTGGCGCATCGGGTTTTCGACCTTCCACATCTACAAGCGAGTTATGGATTTTAGATTGTGGGAGCAAGTAACACCCCCAAACTTGACTGAGACCATGGTAAGCTTCAACGAGTGGTTGATGAAGGCGCAAGAAGAGCCGCACCAACTCAATGAGTCCATCTTACAGAGCCTCACAGATATGCACCAAAGGAGAAATCGTGGGTGTAACCCAAGCAACGAGGGATGAGAGGAACAAAATGTAGGTATCCACTCTAGAGGTTGTTCTAAGAAAAGGACTCCAAGCCCTAGAAGGGATTCTGTGAGCAAAAATCACAAAACGCCCTCTCCAAGATCTCCTTCTAGTAGGTCAGATGACTCCAAAGGTTCTCAAGGAATCCCAAGACATACTTCCAACATAAGTGAGATAGGAAAGAAGCACATAGGTATCCCATAGGGTTAATTTAGGAAGGAAAGGCCTCCCATCTTTGATGGATAAAGAAAGACAGGTCAAGAAGCAGAGGCATGGCTTCTTGGGATGAAGAATTATTTCAGAATGCATGATTATTTAGAGAATGAGAAGGCTAGAGTTTCCATTTATAATCTAAGTGTCAGAGATTCAATCTGGTGGTAACACCTCATGCAAGTGAAGAGAACCAGTGAAACAAGAATTAGCTGGGAACGGTTTAAAAGGTACTTCAAGGAGAAATACTTATCATCTAGGTATTATGATAACAAGAGAAAAGAGTTCAATGAACTCATATTGGGACAAAATTCTATGAATGAGCATGTCCACAAGTTTTTGGAGCTGTCGAGGTATGTAGATTACATCAAGGATGAAAGAGTAAAAATCCAATGTTTCCTTGGTAGTCTACCGCAAACTTTCAGAGATAGTATTGAGTTTGTCAATCCACCAAGTTTGGATGAATCCATTAGGATGGCAGTACATTGCTATGAGAAGAGTAAAGGTAAAGCAAAGGTTCAGCCAACATGGAAAGGAAATCCCAGAGGGAGGTTTGAACAAAAGAAAAATGGATTCAAACCACCATTCAGAAATCAGCCCAGAAATTTTCCACAGGGCCATCAAGCACCAAGAGGATTTAAACCAGCAGTAGTAGCAGAAAAGGAACCAAAAGGGCCACTTCAATGTTGGGGATGTGGAGGAAACCATGTGCTTAGAGAATTCCCACATTGGAGGGATAATACCAGAAGCTTGCACAACATAGAAGGAGAAATTGCAGTGGAATATATGGCAAGGGAAACACCTAAAATTTATGCAGCATTGGATGATCACCAAGTAGACCATCAATCAGTAGTGGTATAAGTTGAAGGTAATATTGCTAAGCAATCTATTTCTATTTTGATTGATCCAGGATCTACTCATAGTTATGTGTCTCCTAAGGTGGTTGAAGGTTTTTTTCTTAGTAAAATAGAGCATAGTAAGGATTGGCTAGTTCAATTATCCATATGTACCAAGAGAAAGGTAAGTGAGGTAGTGATGAAGTGCCCCATAGAGTTGAATGGACTCCTCACACATGCAAATTTAAATGTCCTACCATTAGGATCTTATGATGCCCTAATTGACATAGATTGGTTGGAAAGACATAGATCCAAATTAGACTATTATGAGAAAGAACTTGAATGCATTGATGATGAAGGAAGGCCAAGGTTGGTAAAAGGAATTCCCAAGCAAGTTTCAGTAAGGCAGATTCCAGCCTTACAGCTGAGAAAGTTTTATAAAAAGGGTTTCCAATTATATGTTGTGCACACATCAAATTCATCAGAAGATAAATGACCAAGGTTAGAAGACTTTTAGCTGTTGCAAGAATTCCAAGATGTGTTTCCAGATGAAGTGCCAGGACATCCACCCAAGAGAGATATTGATTTTTCCATCAATCTTGTTCCAGGGGCAGCACCAATTTCCAAAGCTCCTTATAGAATAGGCACACTAGAATTGGCAGAATTGAAGATGCAGCTGCAAGAGTTAATGGAAAAGGAATATATCATACCTAGTGTATCTCCCTGGGGAGCACTAGCATTATTTGTAAAGAAGAAGGATGGGACATTGAGGCTGTGTATTGATTACAGGAAGCTCAATAAAGTGACACTTAATAACAAGTATCCATTGCCAAGAATTGATGACTTGTTTGAAAAAATGAAGGAAGCTAGAGTGTTTTCAAATATTGAATTGAGGTATGGGTACCATCAAGTGAGGATTAAGGATGAAGACATTCAAAAGACAACTTTCAGAACAAGATATGGCCATTATGAATTTATAGTGGTTCCATTTGGTCTTACCAATGCACCTGCTACATTCATGTGTTTCATGAATAGTGTCTTCAACAAGTATTTGGTTAAGTTTGTGATTGTGTTCTTGGATGACATTCTTGTTTACTCAAAGAATGAAGAGGAGCATAATGAACATTTAAGAATGGTGTTACAAAGATGAGTAAGTGTGATTTCTATCAGCAGAAGGTACAGTATTTGGGCCATGTCATTTCAGCAGAAGGAATTGCAGTGGACCCAGAAAATATTGAAGCCATAATAGACTGGCCTATTCCAAAGAATGTTGCAGATGTTAGATCTTTTATGGGTCTTACAGGATACTACAAAATATTCATTAAAGGATTCTCCAAAATAGCTCACCCAATTACATCATTGCAAAGGAAAAATATCAAGTTTGTATGGTCTGAAAAATGTGAGAAGACATTTCAATAACTGAAGGAATTGCTTACCAGTGCTCATGTTCTGAAGATTACAGATCCAAAAAAATATTTTGTAGTGTGCACGGATTCTTGCATTGAAGGGCTCGGTGGAGTGCTCATGAAAGAAGGATTTGTAATTTGCTATGAGTCAAGGAAGTTAAAGGAGCATGAGAAGAATCATGCCACACATGATTTAGAGCTAGCAGCCATAGTTCATGCTCTCAAGAGATGGAGACATTATCTCTTGGGAAGAAGATTTAATCTCAGGACATATCACGTGAGTTTTATCAATCAGTTCCTTCAACTGTGATTTTAACTCATTTAATTCCAATATGTTCATCCTATATGGAGCTTTGGAGTTCAGTACCGCACCCGGTATCAGCTCAATGGTAAAATCTAGATCCCTCTTCGGGGGTAATCCTGGAATCTCTTCTAGAAAAACATCCAGGAATTCTTTTAGGACAGGTATATCTTCTAGTTTCATTGTGTCCTCTTTTGTAATTGAATCCTCATGTACTACATTCACTACGAACATCTTACATCCTTTTCTAACTGCTCTTTTTACTTGCATAGCTGAAATCTGTCTAAGTGATGTCTTTCTAGGAATACCCTTCACTTCTACTATTTCCCCTTCATCATTTAGATAGGTAAAAATTTTCTCATAACAATTCAAAATAACATGATGTGCTTCTAACCAGTCCATTCCAATTAAGATTTCATAGGATCCTAAAGGTAAAACATTTAGCTTGGTTCATGTCTTTAACTGATTCATAGATAAAACACAACTTTCAACAAAATCATACACTTTTATTTTTGTTCCTGTTGCTAGTCTAACTAACCAGGATTTATTAATTTTTTCTGTTCTCAGATTAAAATTTTCTACAATATTTGGAGATATATAACTCAGGCTAGCATCCGGATCAATCAAAATAGAAATAGGGTGGTTTTGTAGTAGACATTCAATCTCTACCATAGAGACTTGATGCTCCGCTTGCCTGTTGCCTAGAGCTACATTAATTCTGGGCATCTCTCTTGTCAAGTCTCCCATAGTAGGTTCAGCTTGTATGTAGTGAATATTATTGGCAGTCCGCTTCTTATTGGGACAGTTTCAAGCATAATGAGGACCTTGACACTCAAAACATTTTATAGGTGTCCTCTAGTCATTAGTTCTGGTAACATTGGGTGTAATTCTAGGAGCTGTAAAATTCTGTTGTTGATTATTTCTAGGACTGTTTCCTTGGAAATTTCATTTTGGAAAGTTTTTCTTTTGAAAACCAGAATTTCCATTGAACCTGAAATTATTCTTCTTAAGCTCAAAGTTGCTGGGTTTATTATTTTTCCAGTTAGATATCCCTTCTCTTTTCCGGTTCTGATCATAGAAGAAAGTTGCTTTCCTCATGGCTTCTTCTAAGGTATTTGGATTGTCATACTCTATTCCGTCCTTGATGTTGAAAGGTAGACAACTCAGATACCTCTGAATCTTTGGTTTCTCCTCCACAAGGTATGGCACATACCTTAGCAAATTCAGAAATTTGTTGTTTAGCTCTTTCATGTTCATGGTTGCCAGTCTTAAATCATAAAATTGCTTGGAATTTTCTTCGTAATATTGTTCAGATAGGAACTTCTTCTTGAAGTACCGTTTAAAAGTGCTCCAATTCACATCCTTGTCCTTGATTCCCTTCACTCTTTTGATGCCCTTCCACCAAATGTCTGCCTTCCCGATCAGGTTGTATATGGCCATCTTTGCTTTCAATGATTTTGAATAATCATAAATTTGGAAGTATTTCTTCATGCCGGACAACCATGCTTCAACTCTCTCTCCTTTCTCAGTTTCACCATTGAAGTTTGGGGTTTTGATCTTCTTGAACTCCCCAGAAATCTACTCATACTATTTATGGCTTTTTCTTTTTGGTTTGTAATCCCCTTCGCTGCTATCACTTGAATAATTACGTTTCTTTTTACGTATCTCAATGACAGCTCTTGATGATGTTGAATTGCTATTATCATCATCAGTTTTCACTTTCTTACCCTTGTTCCGTTTAGGTAAGTATTCAATCTCGGTGGTATTTTCAACCCTTCTATCTTGTTCATCAGTTGGGCACTGATCGAACAATACTTGATTCAGTTCCTTTTGTGCCTTCAAAATTCTCTCATTATCTTGTTTAACAGATCTTATTTCTGCTTTCAACTCCTGAAATGCACGTAACAATTCTGATGAATTGTCATTCAATTCACCATGGACTTCTTCTTCATAATGTTTTCCAGTGTTATTGTTGGTATGACTGTTCGGTCGAAATCTGTCCTCCATGTGTTCATCTGATCCTTCCATACCTGTAATTTAGAAAACAATTTTCTGTATACAAAATAATTTAATTAGTAAGGATTTTTGCTGTCATAAAAATTTTCTGTTGTGTGTTCTTTGGACCTTTTCAGGCCGAGAGTTCGAACATGAGCTCTGATACCACATGTAACATCCCGAAAATTCACAAAAATTTAAAAATTTTAAAGTAGCATTAAATGTTGTACTTGCTAATGCAGAAATAAAATAAATGTTAATATATTTAACTAATAACTAAATATGATGGCGACACTTCATACTTCTTAACATAAAAATATGACATTAGTTTTGCTTGTGTTAATTATAAATCTATATGTTGTATTTAAACTCTCTTGCAATACAATCTTCTTAACACAATACTGACAGTTTGCTTTTGGATGATGATGAAGGGGTCCTATGGGGTACCCTGAGGTTTACTTAGCTATGTTAGCTAAATCATTTAAACTTGTTTCTTTGTGCAGATACGTAGGTAAGAGTATTACAACAATTCAAGTGCTTACAAGTAATTCTAATTATGTTTTTCAGTTAGCCGTCAATGCTTTATGATAACTCTAAGTACTTCCTTGCATAAGAGTTATTAATGGTATGTATCTCTGTCCTATTTCTGTAAGTGTTACCTTGACCATACTTACAAGTTGCAGAAGTCGTAACCATTAATATCTACACTAGACTCTTTAGTGAATCATTAAGAATCTAAATTCTAAATTATGTGCTAGATTACAATGTATAAGTGCTATTATGATCCTGTCATCATTTCTCCATTTTGCAAAGAGTGGTATTATCATGTATATTTATTACGTGAATGTTTTAACTTCTATGCTTCTCTACATTAGAGAAACATGATCCAAAAGTTTATTTTAAATACATGGATTAACTTGAAATCATAAACATAACTATAGTAGCTTATACATTTCTCAAATTATAATTTATGAATATCCATACTTTTGTAGCAAAGGTTTGATATATTGTTTTCCATCATGAATATGATGTTACTAGTATGGAATTATAATACTATAGGACTTTAAAACAATCCTTATTTAATATCTAAGCGATGGATTAATAATAATATAGCATTTTATACAAACGTGACAATGTAAACTATGTGCATTTTTATAAAGTTCTAAACTATAAACTATGTATTGAAAGCCTTCTAGGAAATGTGACCTATGTCATTTTGAGAAATATATGCAACATATAACAACCATGCATTCATTATAAATATATTACCAATACATTGGAATGTATTAACAAAAATAATGTGTCGACTACATACTTTGGATTATGAAATGAAATATGTGGTACATTCCTAAGTTTTTGTGCTGAATGTGATAATGACAGGACGTTGAATGTCTTGGTACTAACATGCTGTCATAATTGGTCTTTGGCATTTAAGTCCCCTTCCTTCTGCGTTGAGTGGAAGTCTTAGTGTATTCCATCGTGGCTACGGTTCACGTGATAGAATCACAAACTCCTACCAAGATGTCGAGTTGTACAATGCTTTTAACCTCAGGTTTGAAGAATTGAATGTCTTGGTGGATGTGATAATAAATAAGGAATTTAATATGAAAGTTTCCCGTTTCTCGACGTGCCTGGTTGGAAGCATCTCCATCGTCGATCTCGTAAGTTCTTGGGATTTGTAATGAAACCCTAGATTTCATTATACTTAGCGTTGAAATAGTTCTTTGGCCTTCATTTTGCTTTGGTGGTGGTAAGGTGGAGGGGCAGACCACCTGCTACAATGTAGGGTTTGGTAGTTACAATTTGGAGGACTCCTTCCTCGAGTTCGATCCCTTGACTTGTTGGGAAAACTTAATAGTTTTAGGTGTTTGTTTCCTCTTTTAGAGCCGAGTCATAATGCATCATTCGATGTGTTTTTAGGAAGTAGCTTTCAGAGTTTTTCTGTTGGTCTTTGAGAAGGAAGTTTGGATCATAGATCGATTCTCTTGTATGAAGAAATTAACAAGTGTTTCTCGGAGTCTGAATCTCTTCTTCGCTGCATTTTCTAGATGATTCTTACTTCGTTTGCTAATGGCATCTCAAGAATGGGAGCTACATTACACAGGTAATGTTTCAGTTAATGAAAATGATAATGATATTTGTGTTGTTCCAAGTTAAACTCTGCGTTTTCTTTGTTTAACCTCTCAATGGTTTTTATGGAAGGTGTAACTTCGTCGAATGGTTACTGGGTTTGAAATCTTGATGGAATACTGCTGCTCGACCACTGATAAGCCTTGGTGGTTCTTTCCCCTCATAGGTTCTCTTTACTTGGTGTGGCCGATGTTTGATGTTTGACGAGAGCTTGGTATTTGATTTTTGGCAAAGGTTTTTGGCCAGTGTTTGTGATTTTGAGGGCCAAAGATAAGTGTACAGAGGTTGGAATCCTCGGCTTTTCTTGTTATTCGGATCTACAGCGTTTCGATGTAACTCTTGCTGAAAATGTAAACTTGTTGATGATGTATTTACTAAGGGATGAACCCTCGATCATTTTAATGGAAAAAGACAGTGTTTAAGAAAACTTAAAAATAGTTTTTGAGTGGTTTCTATGTTTATATAAATTGATATTTTGACAGTATTGATTTTGGCCGAGAGCCGTGGGCTAACTTATTTCAATATCGAGCAACCCTGTGTTCGTGTTGTTTAAATTAAAGTTTGCAATGGTGACGAGACTCAGTTGTTGGTATTGAACCCTCACTTAAATTAATATTACGGTTGATAAAAATAATAATACTCTTGTCTGAATTTGTCTTGTATAGATAGCTATGGTAAATGTGATAGTTGAACAATAGTAATATATTTGGTTTTGGAAATCTGATGTAAGGATTTGATGTTTACGTTTTTAAGTGCTTGGCCTTAAACTGGCTGTATGATAGTCTTAGGGTTTTTTAATCAAAAACTATAAATGTCTGCAAACTCTGCTACTATTGGAATCAGTCTTATAAATTCTTTTGCAGAACGATAAATGTTTTATATAGAAGAAAATCAGTATCTAGGGATTCCAAAAGAAGATAATACATTCTGATTATTAACATGAAAGACATTCTTACTGCAAGAATTTGGAATACATGTAAGATTTAAATTCAAATAAATAAAATGTTGTGTTATAATATAGAAGACAATAACATTGAAATATCATAGATATTCTAAGTTGGTATTATAGTTATTTTTCAAAAGCCTAAGTGCCGTAAGGAGAGAAAATGAAAAGTGTTACGAGACTGTGATAATTGTTTTTACTTAGAGTCCTTTACAGTTTTTGAATGAAATGATAATAAAACGTAGTATGTGTATTTTGAAATGAAGTAGGTGTCCTAAAGGGTAAACCCTAGCTTTTTATACAAAAATGGAATACTTATTTTCTGACAGTAGGTAAAAGAAAATTATTAAAATTCCTGTATTTTGAAATGATATTTTCTATCCTAACTTAACAGAATATGCAATTCAGCTTAAACAATTTAGTCAATAAGTCTTCATTATCAAACCAGAAAAAAAAGGTTAGAGGTTTAATAAAATAACTTCACTTATTCAATTGAAAATAAACAAGACGGAACAGTAGAACCTGATGAAAGTAGGAGAAACAAACAACCCAAGGAGCCTGTTCCACCCAACCTACTCCTGAAGGCAGCCAAATTACTTGCCTTAGGACCCTCGAGCCTGTTCACTGAACCACTAGGAAGAAGAATCTGTAGAAGTTTTAGGTCATCAACTTGCAGCAACAATGTAGATCATTCAGTCATATAGACTTAGCAGTCAAAGAGACCTGCACCAGCACCTCTAGTTTCCTTCTCAAAATAATTTCAGCAGACTCATAATGCACTTCCACTTAGACTCCCTATTCAAATCTCTCAGTGATCACCTGATACACTTGAGGAATTATTTCTGCAGAAAATAATTATGGAGCTCCCTTCTTAATTCACATTTCCTTTTCTAGGTTGCCTAGGCCTTTTTAGTGGTTAACCTGGTCATTAATGAGCTAATAGCTCTGTTCCACCCACCTGGGGGATAATGCCACAATTTTAGGGGTAGTTGTCCCATAACCAACAGCTAGTGGTGGAGTTCAAATGATGACACCTATCCCATGCCTTCTAACAGCTTCCATTGCTCCTAGTGGGTCAGTGAACACTCATTTAACAGTTCCTTGGGTGTTTGTCTCTTGTTTTAATTTATTAAATAATAATAATATGTCATTACAATCATCCTTGACCAGATTTGGTCATAATTACAAAACTTTGTAATTATAATTTAATATAATGTTTTTGTAATAAAATAAATAGTCTCAAAATTTGGGTAGGTGACACTTGAGGGACTGTGCAGGAGAGAAGATGGCTTTCCTTGTGTTGGGTGAGGTAGGTAATGTGGGTTCCATGTTCGTTGAGTGATTTGAGATTCCTGTATCTCTATGGGTGATCTCACTGGCTTAGCAACATCCTCCTTGTTCCCTTGTATGCTTGATAAACCCAAATGAGAGATGGCTTAGCATTGGGATGAAACCTTGACTGTGAGAGAGTCCATTAGCCCTCCTTAGTGGATACACAACCCAGCTCGAGGGTGGTCTCTCAGCTGAAAGATTATAGGCTCGACAAAGACCTAAGGTTGGGTGGAAATTTGTCCTCACTTAGCCAGTTGCTTGGGAAGATTCATTACAAATATAAGTGTTCCTTGTGATGTTTAAATGATGATATTTCATGTGTTATGTTATGCATACTATGTTCAAGTTAATGATTAAATGATTACATGAAATTGACCATTAGGGAGCTATGCAGAATCCTGAGTATGAGGTTGAATTCATGTCTAAATACTTCATCGTTTGCATGAGTGTAATGTATGGCTAACCTTGCAGGTTGTTGATGTGTTTACTAGCTTAGTTTCATAGTATGTGTTTATTTATGCATTGCATTCACCCTTAAGAGGGATGGATTGGCCTCACCTGGACTTGGGGAAGGAAGTGGATAGACCCTGTGGTGTTTTAGGACCCCTATGTGGGTCAGGTGAAGGGAGAAGTCATGGCCAGAGGTGGGCAGAGTTCCTTGCAGAAGGGTAAAGGCACCTGGAAGAGGTTATGGTCAGAGTTTTAGTTGAAAAAATGGCAAGGTTAGATTGCTCATATGGGTTGGGGATCACACTAATGGATAGATCTCCCCTAGAGCTTTCCAATGGTATTGGACTTGTCCAAGTTGGACCAAGGTTGGAGGAGTTATCACTCTCAGAAGTTTTCCTTAGAAGTTGCTGGTGCAGGGGTCTGTGGTCCCGACCTTTCTACATCTGCAATGGGGATTGCGGATTGAGTAGGTCAGGGAACGACCGTTGGAGTGGCATGGTTGGACTTCCACCTTTTCGCATCTGCAAAGCGACTTGCGGATTGCAGAATTTGGAAGGGCAAGGGCCACAAAAATGCCGCTTGGGATTTCTGACTTTACGCATTCACAAAGCAGATTGCGGATTGCAGATATCGGAAGGTTGATTTCCACAGGGGTGGCACATTAGGTTTTCAACCTTCTGCATCCATAAGTAGGTTGCGGATTGCATATTGTGGGAGGTAATTTCTCCCATGATTACAAAATGAGGTTTCCGCTTTCCGGCATATGCAACGCGGGTTACGAATTTCGAAATTGTGGAGGAGTAAGACCTTCGAGACGGCGATTGGAGGATTCTGATTCTCGCGTTCCGCATACAGATTGCGGAAATGCGGATTCAGGTGGTTAATTCTGAGGACGTGGATTGACTTCCGTCTTTCGACTTCCACATTGCGGATTGCAGAAGTCGGGAGTGTGATTTCGTCGGAGGAGTTAATTTGAAAATCTGATTCTCGAGTTCCGCATGCGGATTGCGGATCGTGGAATGGAGATTGCGGATCGAAGGCCATTGCAGCTGTGTGCAAAATCAAAGAGATTTATCGAAAAAATGAAACGGTGGGTCTCCCATGGCCTCTGAATGCCACCAGGGAGGTCGGGGAACGTGACACCAAAAAAAAAACTTATTTTTTATGCACATAAGGGCCAATTCATGTAGAATAAATAAAAAAATAAGAAAAAAAAAACATATTCCATCTCTTAGATATATGCATACCTTCCTTTTCATTTTCTTTGAAACATCTATATATACTTTTCTTTTGCAAAAAAAACAAAAAAAAAGAGGATCAGGAGAACTCCAATGCTCAATATTTGTTTCAATCAAACCTTGCTCCACAACAACCAACAAAAGTGAGATCAATCTTTCTTGGCTCACTGGAACCAAGAAAAGTGAGATCAATCTTTCTTGGCTCACTGGAACCAAGAAAAGTTAGATCAATCTTTCTTCACTAATTATTTCTTTCAAAATTTTGTATTATTCTTTAACATTTTCACATTTCCAGTTAGGAATAGTTTTTAGATTGAGTTCTATTTGACACTTTCATAATTGTAATTTTAATTCTCATATGCATTGCATTAGTCTTAAAATTGTATTGGAACTGACATGAACATAGGTGAAAATCTAAATCCTTATTTACATACCCTATGTGTTATCGTTACCATGAAATAGTATCATATAAGTTTCACCATTTATGTATCTTTATAACTATTGCATGCTTCAAGAAACTTAATGATGGAGATTTTCCCCTCTCCTATAAAGATTCAAATAAATTAGATATAACCCAAGCAAAGGTAACTAAATTTTGTTAATTCCCTTGCTTGAAATAATAGATGTAGAGGAAGTGGAGGCAATTCATTGCATCTTGTGAATGACCCAAATACAAGCTATGCATATGATCATATGGTGTTATTAGAAAGTAAGAGGAAGGTGTTATTGGATTCAAATACCAGTGATGTTTGTTTTGATTGGAAGGTATGGAAGTCCATCCACGAAAGGGTTTCAATTTTGTATTTTTATGGAGTTTAACATATTAATCTTATAGAAAACATCAGCTCTATGTGGCTATACTTGTATTTACATGATATAAAATTGGTAGATTGCTAGGTTGTGGTGTGAAACATCTACAATTCTCATCTTTTCTAAGCATTTCACTGACTATTGGACTATCGTTCTTTTATATTCTTTGATACATTGATCTCTTGAATAGGTTTCATTTTACGCATTTTTCCTTCCCCATTACTATTTTGTTGGGTCTTCCATTATCCAACGCTACAAATTGATCATCCACCCTTGCAATCCCAATGGGATCATTATTAACATTATACTATTATTTTATTTAGCATCATGTTTGCTTATACTAAGATCCGTTAGGGATCTTGTTTGTTACAACATGATAATATGATATAAAGGGGGTATTAAAAATGCGTTGATACAAAATGGATACCTACAATATCTAGAGAAACTAGGGGTTTCCTTAATTGGAAAGGTATATTGGGAGGCGGGTTCAACAATACAATTTTAGGAGGAATTTTCCAATATTTAGTGAAATTAGGGATATTCTTTAATATCCTGTGAACGATCGTGCTATGTAACAAGTTCACTGAGTGAACCCCCTGTGGAGAAAACAAACTCTACCAATCAATTGTGATTTATAAATATATATGCTACGCAATGATTTAGGTTGCCTAGATTATAGAGACAATGGACTGAAATGTTAAGTCTAGACTCTATAGAGACGAAGCCTTGTAATGGGCCATACAACCCTACACAGTTTAATAAAGCATTTTAGCTTACACAGTTTGAGTGAAATTGGACTTCCAGTTGTACACAACACTAGAGCTATTGTATTTTCTATTGTACTTCTTTAATGTTATATAATAAAGTTACTACTTTTGGAAAAATGAGTGTAGAACAATAATTTGTGATAGTGTAACATACCCCTTTGCTGAAACATTTTATGTTTGAAGAAAACATTATCTTAACTTTTATTGTAAAGTTTTATATTTGGCCAAGTGGCCAAGAATGACTGTAATTGCACAATTTTATTATTTAAATAAAATAAAATAGGAGACACTCACCCAAAGAGACTGTTGAAAGAGTGTTTACTGAACCACTAGATGGAATGGAATCTGGGGTAGAAGGTAATGGACAAGTGGCAGCATCATGAACTCAGTAACTAGCTGTTGTTATGGGACAACTCCCTTGAATTGTGGTCATGGTTCCCTGAAAGATGGGACCAGAGCTTGAGGCTCATTTATTTGGAAAACTGACCACTAAAGACCTAGGCATCCTTATAAAGCCATCGAATTGGGAAGAGGCTCACACTTTTTCTGACGAGAAAATTTACCTTGTGGTTCTGTTGTATGCACACAAGAGATTCGATGAGGGGTAGCTATGCTTTGAGTTGAATTGTAAGTCGGTTTCACTTCTGCTGAGTGCGGAGAATTATTTCCTGCTTAGGGCAGAGGTTTGAGGTGTATTGCAAGTCTCCATTAATTGTTGGAAGTAGAACCTAAGTGCCTTGGTTCTACACAGAGTCTTCTACCTAGTGGTTCAGTAAACAGGCTCGGGGGTCCTAAGGAGCAAGTGATATTGGCTGCTTCTTCTAGAGAAGTTTGGGAGGAACGGGCCTCTTTGGTTGTTTGTCCACCCTATCTATAGTTGCATGTTCTACTTGTTATTTAAGTCCCTAAGTAGTCAAATTATTTTTTGTAACTGTTGATTTAGCATTCATTAGTTAAATATTGATAGTTATCATCATGCAGAAGTAATTGTTGATTTTTGATCTGATTATGATTTTGTAAACTGTTGAATGAGTATATGAAATGATAGAATAAATGTCTTCCGTGTATTTTTCCACATATTGTTTTTGTACCATATTCTAGTACATGGAAGGGAAAATTAAAATAGATAAATGATATCCAGTAATTGAATAGACTAATTCTGTTATGTCTTTCCTGAAATTTACCTTATCTGTTATATTCTGCAATTTAAATTATCTTATGTCTAGTCTCAGAAAAACATAACAACATTCATATTATACATACATTATAATATTTCGATAGCAATAGAAGTAAACATCTCTTATTTTGCACAAAACCTAGGGTTTCGTTGTAGGTTAACTATTTCCTTACAGTAGATAAATACTATACACTCTCCTATCATTTCTTTTCATACATTATAGTATTCAAAATTCAGTTAATTCATTCATCAATATTTATGAAATTGAACAGTTGTAAAACAAAACACAACTATTATTACAGAGCTGCTAAGAGATGATATTATCACCCACACCTTATAAAATAAAAACAACGGAACTATTGTACAGTACTAATACATCATCAGTCTTTCATTTATTTTTACAAAACAAATTCTAAATTTTGGACGACTGTCCCAAAGTTACAAACATTATACATCATTAGGTTAAACATTATATAGACCAAATAAATCTTCCAAATGAAGCCCGAGTGCACAAAGACCTTTCATTTACAATATGAAAATATTTTCATGGGTTTGAAACCCTCATCATCTCTATAAGTACAACATATTAACACTAGTAACTGAAACACTTTAAGAACATAGACGTCACTAAGCAGAGTTTTGAACTAAGGCACTATGCCCTATTTTTATATTTTAAAATGCAGTCACATCCTGTAACCATAACATAGAAAATTTCATTTGACGAAAGGGCTCATGGCCTTTAAACTTTAAAAATAGCCATTCTTTTGCAGAACAAGCCTGGGGTAATTAAACCCAGCTCTAAACAAAACAAAATAGACATGTCATAGTAGCAAAATCAACTACTTATCGATAACATTCTTTTATATAAACAAAACTGAGTGTGAAACTATAGTTCGAGGAACCAAGCCATTCAGCTCTCAACCCTTGAAACATTATTCAAAATCATAGTCATGCACAGAACCAAGGAATCAAGGCCATAAACAGTTGAACAAATCCATACATCGAAACAAAGTTAGACATACGAGACTAGGTCTCGGCTTTAAGAATCATATACTCAAAACTTTCACAATTATCCTTAATAAAAACTAGATTAGGGTTTGAAGTTACAAAATGAGGCATTTAGCCTTTGGCTCTCGGCCATTAACAAAACACAACAAGCATTAAATTAAAAGAACACAGATTCCTAGAGCATCACTCTCAAGTACAACTCATATACACAGTATTAAAACACAAGGACCAAAACCTTCTCATTTATCCAAATAGTCGAGGGTTTGACCCTTACGAAAATGTGTTACAATTATTAACATCTTGATACACAGTAAACACTATAGAGTACAATATAAAGGTAGGTCGAGGATTCAATCCTCCATATACATGCTTCACAGCTTACAAGCATTACAACGACAACCACACTTTCAGCCAAACAACAAAATCGAAAGCTCCGGCTAAAGCCAAGCAACGACCAACAGTTGCCAAGAGAAACCTACAGGAAGAACCACCGAGGCTTACTGTTTTCCAAGCAGTAGCTTCCTCATAGGCTTGAACATATAAACCTGTAGACGAGGAATACCTTCCATTAACATAGAGGGTGGTCAAAGACAGTTTCAAAACTTCAAACATTACTGACAACTGCAATATTACGAAGCATCGATAGGGACATTACCTTTTTAACTGTGGCTCGAAATCGACATCTCTTGCAACCAGCATTGATCCAGAGTCACTCAAACCTCTAAAGACAAATGCAGCAATACTCCCCACAGTATTGGATCGGCTCTTAAACCTTGTTAGTAACAGTTTTCCCCTTATAGGTCATGGTATCAAACCTTGGGAAGGAGTCCTCAAAAACCTATTTTCGAAACCCTAAAGAACTGTAGACCGGTCGGCCTCACTACACTCCACTCTTTGCAAAATGGTTATGCCATCGAAGTGGTAAGCCCGAAAGCAGTTAAGGTTGGCATTAGGTTCAAGGAGACCATGTGAAGAGCTACCACGGAGGTGCCAATAGACCATCAACTCACAAACACTTTAATGCACTTTAATTCCCTTAGCTACAATGTACGTTACCTGCCATCGCATGTTAACAAGGTTATGGTCCAATTTTTGTAAAGGGTTACCAGCATGCCATAGTGTGGGTAGGATTTTTAATCAAAAGTCAAACTGCCACTTCATATCCAAGTTTACGTGTAACCTGTCAATGCATTATAACTTAGGTTAGGGTTCGGTCAACCTTTATAAAATTATCATATATGGTTACGTAATATTATCATTGGCCAACTATTCGTATCATACACTAGGTTAAAGTCTTGATCATCCACTTTGGAAGAACTCATGAACATTATGTTATGGTTACATTTCTTCAACATCAAGCTATTATGGCATGTTGCCAATCCATGCTTATAAAATAATACGAAGACCACCTTTTTCTATATAGTATATAAACCATAACGGCCATGTCAACATTATTGTTTAGTCACAATGCTAAATATGCTCTACGCACTATATTTATCATTGATACAAACTATAGAAGAAGCACACATAGCATTTGGTATATAACTATAGATACTTTGACAATACTCTAGCATTAACATAATCATTACATTATGGGATAAACATATAATGCACATGATCAAAGGATAGACTAGAATTACATTAAGGATCTTCGGACTTAGGATATGATCCTCATACCATAGGCATTTAATACTCATTATAATTCCTTTAGGTAAGATTTGAAATACTTCACATTGTTTTCGATGCTCAACTTTGTACAAATACTTGTGTATTAAAATAATACCAATATTGAGAGTAGAATGTGATGACTATAAAGACATATAAATAACACGATATAGATTTTAACTGAAGAAATGATCAATATGGATCTCACCCTGATATATTTTGTATGCTATTCTACTTCTCTTTTTAAACTTGAAAGCTAACTGACAACATTTAGGACCTCCATATTTCACTTTAGAAATACTAACTTTCTCTTACCTGTGATCTGCAACAAGAACGTTCAAATGCTTTAGCTAATTAGCTAAGTAAGCCTCAGGGTGCCCATAGGACCGCTTCATCATCAAAAAGAAGAACAAACAATTAGCACATTTAATCAATAGCAAGTAAATGTATAAAGCATCGATAACAATTCGTAAGTAATCTAGGATGGACAACTAAGGCAAGACACATCCAATAGCATCCTAACCTAGATGTAATTACATTTCACGCACATCATAAAACAATACACATGCATAATCATTATAATATTTTATTTAAGCATGTCGTTTAAATGAACAAACAAGTATTTATTATTTTCCGCACAACAAGTATAGAATTTAATGCTACGTTGAAATTTTTTTAAATTTTGTGAATTTTCGGGATGTTACATGTGGTATCAGAGCGCGAGTTCAAACTCTAGGCCTGAAATAGGCTCACGTGCGCAAAACAGAAAATGAAAACAGAAAATCTAGTTACTAACTTTTATTTAAATTTGTTTCTGTACAGATGTTGCTTGGTTTTTCAACCAAGCATGTGCAAGGATGCACCTATTAACTCGTAATAGTAGATTCAATATAAAACAAAAACAACTATGAATAAACTAATCTAATCTAACATTAATATGTGTAAAAGAAATAAAAAACTGAGTTTAAGAACATAAGCAATAAGATCTATGGAAAAACAATAACTTGAAAAATATTTGATTTTGTATTACCTCAAATGGTGAGGATGGTGGGTGTTGAGCAACTCCAAGGTTGAGAAGCTCCAATATCCAATGGTTTCTTCTACTCCAAAGCTTCAATGGGGATCTTCAAACTTGAAATGGGAGGCAATGGCTCTCAAAGGGAATTTGGCAGCATAAGGATAGGATGAAATGTGGATGGATAGTGAGGAGCCCCTATCACCCTTTTATAGTTTTTGGTGATGGGGAATACCATTATGGTTTTAAGGAAACCAATTGTATTGGCCAACATGGTTTAGGTCTCTTTTTCCCTCTTTTTCCTTTTTGAATATTTTTTATATTTTTTATTCCCTTTAATATTTTTGGGAATTTTGGACCCTTTTTGAGGGTTTTTTTCAGGAAAAATATATCTTTTGAGGGGAAAAAAGGTGTATTGTGGTCTTTCTGGTGACCTTTTGATGGCTTTAGAGGCTCAAATGGTGGAAAAGTGGACAAATGGGTCATGTGAATAAGGGAATGAGCTAGTGAGCACTTTTTGGGTGTTAACAGATTGCCCCCTGATGTGTGAGGGTAGGAGCTCATTGTATGGCCGATAGCCATCATAGTTCTTTTGTCTTTTTCCTAGGGTTTGGAGAAGAGAAGAGACCGATTGGGGACTAGAACGACGACCCCTTGGAAGCTGCAAAAAAATGAAAAAATACATGGCCTCAAAATGAATGAGGAATAATCTCTGATAATGGACGAGGTGGGCATACCCATGCTCGTATCAAGACATATACATGACAATTAGGCCCAAGAAGGGGGACCTAAATAATACATAAAAATTTGCTGGTACATCATAATGGTCCAAAGGGGACACAATGCTGGGACATACTCATGGTCATACCATGATTGATCTCAATAACTGATACACTGGAGAAGAGCAACAACCATTCTGAATAAGGTTTCATAAGGGTTGATGAACTGCTGGAGCTGAAGGTGTCCAACATATGTGGGGATTCAATGACTGTGAGTCAACTTCTGAGGAGTATATGTAACTGTATACTTGAGGGAGTATAAAATTGCAGTACATCTGATAATTGTCGCCAAGTGCAACCCGAATATCCATAGGAATGTGTAACTAGTTGTTTTCTCAAAAAGACTCATAACTGTGGTAAAGTCAGGTGATATCCACGGTCTTCAACAAATAATTGAAAGGAACGATACCCTGTACGAGTCTCAATGATGCGATCAAGGTGTTTGAAGTTGAGCATGTGAGAAATAATCATTTGGAGAGGCAATGAGGGCTCCTTTCAAAATGATCCGTAGGCACTCATCATTAATGGTGATAAGTCCAAGGCAGAGGGACCTCTGGTTCTATCCTCTGGAATAGATTTGGTTGGCATCGATAGAGGGAGACCGACAACTACCAAGGCAATGATGTTTCCTTGATAGGAGCACGAGGTGTATAATTGAAGTGTGATAGTACTGATGGTAGGACTGACATACTGAGGGGATGGGGAATAATTGGGGTCATAGAGTGGGTGGACTCAAACTTCCTTTGTTCAGAGCATGATGACATGGTTGACCTGGCAGCATATGAAACTAATATTTAGGTGTGAGGATCATAGCTTATCAGTGGTATGTATTGCTGATTGGAGTGACTGTGGGGGGACAAGCTGATGGATGCTATTGAGAGACTCTCAGGGTGACATACTGCAGAATACTTTGAACAAAGGCGACCAGAATGGGGAAGCTGTCATATGAGTAGACATGATCTATTGTGGCGCCGAAAAGCACCATTGGGTCCTTCTTTGTGGTTTTAATGAGCTCCAAGAAGGGATAAAAGTTTGCTCTGAAATGGTACTATCTTGTGGATTTATGCGAGCCCGGGACTGTTCATGCTCGTGAGTGCTTTCATTTTTAAGGAGTTTGAAAACGATAAGAAGACTCTGAATTGGTGGAAGAGTACTTTCCTATGGATTTGTATGAGCCCAAGACGGTGATTGATCGTGGTTGCTTTCAATTTTAGAGAGTCTGAAAGTGATAAGTGGACTCCATTAGTGTTCTTTTTCATATGTTAGTCTCCAAGGCCCGAAAAAGTAAAAAATGATGCAGATGGAGAACTCTTCTAGCTAATGCGACTAGAGTATTCCTTTTTCATAATTAGTCTACAAGGTCCGGAAAATGGGTAAACTTATACCAGGTAGATGCCCTTTCAGATACTTTTAGAGAGCATGAAAGGAAGCAAGATTGCTCGGCGATCTTTTCATTGTTTTAGGAGTCAGAAAAGAGCTTAACAGAAACTCCCTAAGTGCCTTTTTCATAAAAGAATTGCTCGGCCCGAAAAGGGATAAAATTATACCGAACAAAAAGGTATTGGTGAGAGTGAGGAATGATCTTGAGCATCATCACGAGCGCGGAAAACTGAATTCGGTGACATAAAGATCGTCAAAAACAGGCAACGACCGATGTGGCATGCAAACCGAGGAGATGAGGGGCATTTTGGAGAAATTCCCAAAACTTATGGGGGTGAGAGCGAGAAGTGATCTCAAGCATCATCACGAGCACAGAAAACTGAATCCGGCGATATAAAATTCGTTCAAAATGGATAACAGCCAATGTGGCACACAAATCGAGGCTACGAGGGGCATGGGAAAAATGCCCGAAAAATATGGTGGTGAGAGAGAGAAATGGTCTCAAGCATCATCATGAGTGCAGAAAACTGAATCTGACAATATAAAATTCGTTCAAAATGGATAACGACCGATGTGGCATGCAAATCGAGGCTATAAGGGGCATGGGAAAATGCTCGAAAACGGGACCTAGTGGAATCAGGAAAAGGAGTGGACTATCATGAAGTTCTCGCTGCGCTGATTTCAATGGTACCAATGGTTTGAAAAATGGATGTCGTATGATGCTGAAATGGTTGATTGAAAATGGTCAAATTTCTATAAATAGCAAGTGGGCCCAATGTGACAAGTGTCATTTTCACTGTTGATTTTCATAGAGTAATTGAGTTGGGTCAGAGCATTTTCTCGATTTGTGGGAGATTTGACCATTGGTTTTTCATTCCGCGAGTTTCAGGTAAGCCTATGTGCCTTAGCCATTTAAATTATTTCCTTTCTAGTTAGCGTCGGGACCCTGGAGGCTGCGTAATTCCACGTTGGCTTCCCAACGCAGAATATCGCGGGTTTCGGCTCATTTTCTGCGATGCACATCGTGGGTATGGGCTTGATAGCTGCGATGTGCATCGCGGTGGTGGGTCCGATAGTCGCGATGTTCATCGCGGTTGTCGGGGCTTCTGGCCACGATACCCGTTGCGACTGTGGGGCTGATACATGTGATGTTCATCGCGGGTGTGAGGATGAAAGTCATGATGTTCATCGCAGCTAAGAGCCCGAAAGTTGAGATGGGGATTTTGGGGAAAAAATTTTGTTTTCTAAAAAAAATTTCTTTGTTTTTTTGGCAGGATGCTGAGGAGGCCGCTAGTGTCATGGAGGGAGAGGGAGATTGATGTGGGACTTATGGCTAGTATTCGGGGTAGCCCCCATGTGCGGGCGGCTTTGTATTTGGGAGGACTACTAAAGTTCACTCAGATCCCTCTTATGCGTTCAGTCAGGGAGCTGCAGAACAAGTTGGTGGACTTTTGGGATCCAGAGGAGTAGGCGTTCATGGTGCAAGGTGAGCGACTGGAGCTCACCTTGACTGATGTGTACTTTCTGATTGGATTTCCCCGCTTGGGAAAGATAGGGGACACCCAGCTGAGGATCCCGGCTGGTATGGACATTGAGGATCTTTTGGAGAGATTCTGCGTTCCAGGGGCTCATGTGCAGAACAGCGCACTGAGTCTCACGGATCTGCGAGAGCCAGAGATGCAAGTGGTAGCAGCTTGTGTTTTGAGGGTGCTTGGTGCACAGGCGCCCCATCGTTTGTCGGGGGGTGGGGGCAAACGATGATGGTTCATCGTGTTTTGACTGGGACCTACTTTGCATGGGGTCAGATGTTTCTCTCATGTGTTCGATGAGAGCTGAACAAGGTTAGGTGGGAGGGAGGTGAGTTCAGCTATGCCTCTTTCCTTCGTTGTTTCTTTTTTGAGCGAGTACCTACCTTGCGGCCACGTGTGCCAGTTCGAGATGGGTTGAGCAGTTAGCCGCGGATGGTGCGGTGGGGGGAGATGATGCCCGAGGGTGGTGGTGGTATCCGACGGTTCTCCTTGTCGGACATGTATGACCAGTGGGAGCAGGTGCCCGTTGGTATTGATGATTATCCGTATGTTGGTATGGACTTCCGGGGAGACCCTAAGATGTCTCGAGCTCAGGGACAGGATTGGGGGTTGGATGGTACATCTTTGTTTTTTATTTCTCTATTATATCATGTTTTGTTATGAGTATAGCTAGAGATGTTTTATATGATACTGACTTGATTCACTGTGGGCTTTTGCAGATGTTGGTCCTAGGCCTCCAATGGATCATATAGGATGTCGGGGACAGATGATGATGATGGTACCTCCGCCAGTGGCGGCACCATTGGTAGCGGCACCACCACCTCATGTATGAGGAGTTGTGTGTCCGCAAGATGATTCCCTAGAGGATGTATGTGATACCTTGGAGGCGCTTCTAGTGGGTGCACCAGAGGATGGTTGGAGGGATCTAGACCGGCCTACTATCAAGCATTGTTTCGATGCTCCCCATGAGTGGCGGTCGATCCTGCTCAGAGTAGCTGTGGTGATGGCCGAGAGGAGGGCTCAGGATCAGTATGATCCGGAGGAGCCAGAGGAGCCCGGTGATGATGATGATTAGGTGACCTTGTATCTGCCCCCAAATGCTGATGAGCATATGGGGATGTATTTTGTTGACACATCTTTTGTACGGTTGATGTACCTTTTGTATATTTGAGTGATGAGAGCACTGCTGACATTATGACTCTTATCATGATATATATATATATATGCATTTTCGTATATAGTTGTGTATGCACGTGGATGCACATCTTGTCTTTCGTTTATGTTATGTTGCACATGGATGCAATGTTTTGATTTTTGTATGCCCGTGGAGGCATATCTTATGCATGTGGATGCAATTTTTTGATTTTTGTATGCCCATGGAGGCATATCTTATGCACGTGGATGCAGTGTTATGATGATTTTTTAATGCCTATGTGATGCATGTCGTGATTTTCTACATGTTTTGGTTGACGTGCCAATCTAGAATGTTGTTAGCCATTTGGTCTACTACAGTGTTATGATTTCTTGGGACATGAGTGAAAGAGATGGATTCAAAGTGTCGAATCATTTGTTTTTTGCAAAGGAATTTTCTAAATAGACAGGGATCGCGTACCTGGTAACAGTTGTTGAGTTGGGAAACAAGGAGATGGGAGTCCAGGAAAACACTAAGGTGACTTATGCCCATTTGGAGAGCAGCAGTTAGAAGACCGGTCATGGCATCGTACTCAGCTTGGTTGTTTGTGGCAGCACCTATGCACACTCCGTCGAGTTGGATCAACTCATATGAAGGGGAATAAATTACCCAAGATGCTGAAGCAAGATTTGGAGACCAATGACTTGCACCATCGGCAAAGCCGATGTGATAGAGTGGAACAGGATCCATCTGTGTTCATGCAGGAAAAAAATGAAAATGTAAGGTCTAAATTTACAGCGAAAAAATTAATTAAAAAACTGTACAATATGGACCATGGTTTCCAGGAGATTTTTATGGGTAGAATATTTTGAGGTACAACCTGTTACGGGGGTTGGGAATGGGATTGACTTCCGAGTCGATCAAAATGTATGCTCCATGTCCAAGGCAAGTCTGTATGATATATGGGCCTTGCCACATAGATTGGAACTTTCCTTTGCCCGTTTTGTCATGGGCTTGGTCGTAAACAAGTACCAAGTCTCCTTCACTAAATGCTCATGGGTGAACATGTTTATTGTAATGGAGTTTAGATATGTTCTTTGCGGCTTCGATTGTTTGGAGAGCTGTGCGACGATCTTCGTCGGCCTGCTCTAAAAGAAGTAAGCGTTCTTCAATTAGTGAATTGTCGGGGAGAAGCTCTATGAAAATTTGTAATGTTGGTATCTGGCATTCAATGGGGAGGACAGATTCCACTCCATGAACTAAATGGAATGGGGTAAAGCCAGTGGTGGTTTTGGTCGATGTGCGGTAAGCCCATAATGCGGGAAAAAGCATATGATGCCAATTGGAATTATGTTTGTCGACAGTGCGCTGGAGGATAGTTTTCAAAATTTTGTTAACAGCTTTGACTTGGTCGTTCCCTTGGGGGTAGTAGGCGAAGGAGAAATGATGTTTAAACTTAAGGAGTATTGACAATTCTCTCCAAACAGAGTCCTCGAAGTGAGAGTCGTGGTCTGAGACGAGTTGCTTTGGCACTCCGAAACGAGCGATAACATGGTTGAGGAAAAAACTGGCTGCAGTGTTGGCTTTGCAATTGTAAGTAGGCATGGATTCTACCCATTTAGTAAAGTAATCGACAGCCACGATAATGTGTTTATGGCTGCCTACAGATGGAGGATTGCAATCCATGAAGTCGATGGCCCATTTGCAAAATGGTCCAACGGTGACGATTGGATGAAGGGGGGCGGGGGAGGTTCTTGCCTTGGGGGCAAAAAGCTCGCAATTTTGAAAATGTTTGACTGTTGTCATACAATCATTGAATAATGATGGCCAAAAATAACCTGCTCGAATTACCTTTTGGGCGGTGGCCATTCCAGAGAAATGGCCGCTGCAGGCACCGCTATGACAGTCGTTAAGGACTTGTTCTGCTTCGTCTTGGGAAAGGCATCATCGTAGTATTGTGTCGATGCCACGTCAATAGAGGACATCACCCAAAAGGAGATAATGGGGGGCATGGTGATGAATGCAACGACGTCCATCACGGTCGATGTTGGGTCGAAACTTCTGTGTACGAAGGTATACCAAAATGTCGTCGTACCAAGGGTCGTCAGACGAGATGATGAACAAATGTTCGTCGACTATATTAGTATGGATAGCTGGTGATGATGACGAAGATGGTAAATCCGTAATGAGTTGAGCGAGTGCTAATGCTTTGGTTCTCTTCGGGGTTTTAAAAGTTAGGTCATATTCTTGTAAGATAATCACCCATTTGGAAACAAGGCCTTGTAGAAGGCGACGATTCAAGAGATAGACCATTGGGTTGGAATTGGCCACAACCGTGGTATGGCTGAGGAGAATGTAATGGCGAAGCTTTTGTATTGAAAAGACGACGGTGAGGGCCATTTTCTCTTCATGTGGGTAGCGCAGTGGTGGGCCTAACAAGGTCTGGCTCACATAGTAAATGACATGTTCTTGACAAGCAGAGCCTTCTTGGACGAGTAATCCAGAAACGGCGTGATCTAATGCCGAAATGTAAAGGGTAAAGTCTCTTGTAAAATTCAGAGGGGAAATCAAGGGGGCGCTTGTAAGTGCTTTTTTCAGGTCTGTGAAAGCCCCTTCTGCTTGGTCATCCCAATTAAAACGGGTACGAAGGCGTAGTAAACAGAGGAAACCATGTACTGTGGTGGCATACTCTGGGACAAAGCGATGAAGGAAGTTGGACTTCCCCTGGAGGCTTTGTAGATATCTTATTGTACAAGGTGATGGTAGGTCTACTATGGTTTGGACCTTTAGAGGGTCGACGATGATCCCTTTTTCTGAAATGATAAACCCCAGCAGGTGGCCTGCTGGAACGCAAAAGACACACTTGAGTGGGTTCAAGAAGATTTTGTATTTTCGACAACACAAGAAGACTTGTCGAAGATCATCTAAATGGTCAGATTGTTTCTTGGATCGAGTCGTGAGGTCATCTAGATAAACTAATATGATATTATTTAGGTCGTGAAAACAATAAGTCATGGCTGGTTGGAATGTGGCTCCAGCGTTCTTGAGACTGAAAGGCATGACGTGATAGGCGAAGGTACCCCATGGGGTAGTAAAAGAGGTCTTGTATTGATCTTCTTTATGGATTTTGATTTGGTTGTATCAGGAGAAACCGTCCATAAAAGAAAGGACCTCATGCCCCACACATGCATCGATTAGTTGGTCAATAAATGGTGTGGGGAAGTTGTCTTTGGGATAAGCTAGGTTGAGGTCATGGAAGTCAGTACAGACGCGGATGGTGCCGACTTTCTTATTGACTGGAACTGGGTTTGAGACCCAGGTGGTGTATGCGATAGGGTATATAAAACCTGCTGCTCGAAGATTCTCAATTTATGCTTTGATGGCTGGAAGCTTGGATGGGTGAATGGGGCGTTGTTTCTGGCGGACTGGTGATATATTGGGCCAAGTGTTGATATGATGTTCTACGATGGTAGGATCAAGACCAGGCATCTCGGTATAAGACCAGGCGAAGACATCTCGAAATTATTGGAAGAGTTTCTTATAAGCTTGGGTTTCTTTTTCAGTGCATGATACGCCTAAAGAGATAGGCTCAGGTTTTCCGGGGGTGGTGGAGATGTCGATTTTTATAATGGGCGAAATGTTAGCCATGTTACCTTCTTCAAAGGCTTCTAGAGCTGGTATTGGATCTTTGAACCAATCAACCTTGGTTGGTAAGAAGTCCTTGGATTCAACGGATAATTGGTTCGCCATGGTGGACGTAGATGGCTCAGGGATGAAGTATGATCGATGGTGCATATCATCCCAAGGGTAATCCGGTGCAGTGACTGTTTCTAGGATTTCCTCATCAGTGCGGAAGTAGTGTGTCATTAAATCAGTTGGTTCGGGTTTGTAGGTAGTTGAAATCATATAAATGGTATTGATTTCTTCTGAATGGGACGATTCTGGGGGGAATATTTCCTCAATGAGCGGCAGGGATATCTCTAGGTTGATATTATTCAATTTGTATAGTGCTACTCTATAATCTAGGAGATCGGGGCAATGATGTGAATAATGGCCATAGATTCCGCATATCACACAAGGGTGGTTTGTGCGCAATGATTTATCGCGAGGCTGAGGGGGTAGTTATAGTTTGACAACTAGAAAATTGGTGTCGTCATCCAACATATTCATGTGTTCTTGAAGTGCCAATAGTTGTGGACATAGATGGGTAGCATGTCCTATATCGTCGCACAAGGAACATTTAGGGAGAACACGATTAGGGGGAATTTTAGTTAATTTGGGAGTCATTGGGGGGGTGCGAGTTGTGGGTCCAGAGTTTTAGGTTTGTGGACCTCTGCCCCCAGTGTGGCAGGATTGTGGGGGGACATAACTAGATGTTGATGTAGTGCCCCCTATCGGAGTTGGTCAGTTTTGGGGGTTTGAAACACCAGGTGGTGGGCGATTGTTGGGGTTCGGTATGCCAAGTGGTGGATGGTTTGAAATGTTCATGGGTTGTACTGGTTGTAAAATAATGGTTGGAGTCGGTGGGTGAGTTGAGGCAGGTAAGTACCATACAGGTAATCCTAATGTTGAACCTAGAAGGTTGAGTGTAGCCATTATTGGCGTGCTGAAAACTCATGAAAAAGGAAACAAGAATGGGATAGTGTGAATCGGTGTTGTTTCGATATGACTAGGCACAATGGGTGGTTGTGGTAGTGGTGGAGGTTGTTGAGGATGTTGTTGTTCATTGTGCGATAGGGTGAACAAATCAGATACTTCAGTTACCCGGAGAGGGGGTGGAATAGAAGGGAAAGTGGTGGTCATGGGATTATTCGAATATATCCCGGGTCTGATTGAGGAGATGAATGATGTGGGTGCACTCTGAACGGGTTGTTCGATCATGGGAAGAACATTTTCAGGCACTGCAGGGGCATTGGGATCATAGTATGTAATCTGGTTGATTTTGACTACGCGTCCTTCATGGGGGAACATCATGAGGCGAAAAACTGAAGAAGCGACAGCTTTCATTTTATACATGTAGCTTTGTCCCAGAAGGAGATTGTAATCAAGTTGGGTGTTAAAGACCTCTATATCTATGAGAACCAATTTTCCCCCAAGCTTTATGGGTACGTTCACTAACAAACCTTGAGGTTGAGCTGCACGGCCATCGTAAGCTCGCAATGCGATAGTTGATGGTTGTAGCATTGGGGATCCAATTTTCTGCCATGCGAAAGTCGACATAATCCAAGTGGAGGCACCTTCATCGATTATGCATCGATGAATGAAGAGGTTGCGAATGGACATAGAAACTTGAAAATCTAGAGATGAAGGCAGACAAGGTTCGGCTTGGTCTAAGTCAAAAGCCATCATGTTGGAGTCATTAGGGTCTATGGCACCAATGGTAGATAACAACAATTTTCTTTGTGTAGGACAATTTTTTAGGATTTCTAGAGCAGACATAGCAGCGAGGGACTGAGCTAAATCCTCTACAATGTTATGTTAAATTTTGAGCATTAATTCACAATACTCTTGGATCTTTACTGAGATAATAACATATACAATATATCAATGCATAACAATCACAATAAGCATGACAAGCATCACAAGAATCAAAAGCATGAGAGACAAGAGACACAAAGTTTCCCTGGGGAAATCCCTAAGGTGAAAAATCCCACAACTTCCTCAGAGATAGAGTGAGCAATGGCTCAACCAAAGTACAACCAAAATACAATGAGATAGTCTCCTAGTAGCAGATGATCCTCCTCCTCACTAGTGCACCACTTTCTGAGTGAGAGAAGTGTGACTTTCTGAATAATCCAAATAGAGATCTCCCGATCTCTATTTATACTTAACCTGTTTGCCTAGTTACACTATGGGGCCGACTTGTCTATCTAGATACATCCACAATATAATATATATTTCAGGGTCGACCCCACACATGGTGGTCTAATAACCCATCGGCAAGTACACACACTTGCGACACTTATCAATCCACATGATGACACTTCCTTATAGAGGAATAACACATCTCTAATAAGGGTACAATAAATATATATGAAATACAGAGATGAAATACATTCCGAAGTTACATATACATCAACACTCCCTCTTAACTAGGAAGGTATTTCTTGACACAGATCTGCTAGACAAGTCTTCTTCTCGGGATCATCGTCATCGATGCATCATCATCATCGTTGTCACTGCTGCTGCTATCTCAACCAATCTCTGACTCTACTCATCATAGGAAGTTCTACAGAGCCAGTCCTTTTTCATACTGGATGTAGGCCCACCACCTCCAGGTCTTCGTCATCACTGGCAATACTGTGGAATCCTCAAGACTTATTACATGCGTCACAAAACCTCGAAAGAGCATCCTAGGCTGTTACGAGCACATGGCTCTACCTATAGGATCTCCTAGGGCCATATTATATGTGACCTCACCACAAAACCTCGCAAGAGCATCCCAGGCTGTTACGAGCACAGAGCTCTACCTATAGGATCTCCCAGGGACAGATTATATGTGGTCACCACAAAACATCGCAAGAGCATCCCAGGCTATTACGAGCACACAGCGCTACCTATAGGATCTCCTAGGGACATATTATATGTGGTCATGGCAAAACCTCGCGAGAGCATCCCGGGACTTATTACGAGCACACAGCTCAACCTATCGAATCTCCCAGGGACATATTATATGCCATAGGACAAAACCTCGAAAGAGCATCTGCCAGATATCCCAAGGCCAGATTATATGCCATAGGCAAAACCTCGAAAGACTATCTGCAGATCTCCCAGGGAAAAATTATATGTCCTCCCAGAGCAAAACCTCGAAAGAGCATTTGCCAGATATCCCAGGGCCAAATTATATTTCATAGGAAAAACCTCGAAAGACTATTTGCAAATCTCCCAGGGACAAATTATATGCTCATCTGCACAACCTGATCCACGGCCATAGAGTATCAACCTGATACTCACCATACATCATCCTAATGTACACATGATCATCCTGATCATCATCACTGCAACATCCTGCTGCATGTCATATGGAGCAACATCCTGAAGCTCGTCATCCATGATCATCCTGATCATACAATGCATCTACCTGATGCATACCAAGTATCTACCTGATACATATCATCATACATGATCCACCTGATCATACAGTGTATCCACCTGATACAAATACAAATACATGATACATATCACCATACATGATCCACCAGATCATACAATGTATCCACCTGATACATATACAGATACATGGTCCAAGCATCCAACATGAAGCATATACAAAATACATACAAATGATCCTACTGATCATGTCCAGCATCCAACATGATGCATACATACATATAAATGATCCAACTGATCATATCCAGCATCCAACATGATGCGTACATACATATACATATAAATGATCCAACTAATCATATCCAGCATCCAACATGATGCATACATACATATAAATTATCCAACTGATCATATCCAGCATCCAACATGATGCATACATACATATAAATATGATCCAACTGATCATACAAAGCAGAAACCAGAACATCATCCTGATGCTCATCATCCAGTGCTTACATCCACAGCCATGTGAAGGATCCTCCTTCCAACATGCTTGGAATGGCTTCAGCAAATGTGTCCATCACTTCTTCCTCGAAGTGTCATCAATCCGAAGAACACCAAGCCTCTCTCTGAAGTACTTGAACTTCACCCTGGCTAGTGGCTTCGTCAACACATCTGCAATATGCTCGTCCGTCGCAACATACAGGAGCTTCACAACTCCTCTCTGCACCATATCCCTGGTATAGTGATATTTGATCTCTATGTGTTTCGACCTGTCATGAAACATTGGGTTCTCAGACAGCTTCACACAACTCTGGTTATCACGGAAGATATCAGTAGCATCCAATGGGAGATCAAATAACTCAGACAGTAGCTTCCGTAGCCATACTACCTCACAACTAGCTGAACAGGCTGCAACATACTCTGGCTCAACTATACTCAGTGCTATGCAGGACTGCTTCCTGCTAAACCAAGAGATCACACCTGATCCCACACTGAAGCAGCACCCAGATGTGCTCTTCCTATCTACAACACTGCCAGCCCAATCTGAATCAACATAATGCTGCAGGTTAAACTTTTGATTCGCTTCATACTTGAGCCCATAATCCACTGTACCCTTCAGGTACCTCAGAACATGCTTTACAGCAACTAGGTGAACACTCCTCGGATCCATCAGGAACTGGCTCAATGTGTTCACAGCAAATCAAATATCTGGTCTCGTGTTTGTCAGGTACATCAAGGACCCAATCATCTGACGATACATAGAGACATCAACCGACTCAGATGAAGCATCACATAGAAGCTTCAGATTCGATGCCATAGGTGTGGCCATGGCTTTGCAATCCATCATCCCGAATTTCTTCAGGATATCTACTGTGTACTTCCCTTGACCGAGGAAGATCCCACCTGCACTCTGCCACACCTCCATACTTGGGAAATAATGCATCATTCCCAAATCTTTCATATCGAACTCGGTAGCAAGCTTCCACGTAGTATCTGCAATCAATCTGTCATCTCCTCTTACAAATAAGTCATCCACATACAGGAGTAGAATCATAGGATTCCCTTCCTCAACCTTGTAGTAAAGGTTGGAATCCGCTTTACTCTTGGTAAAGCCCAAACTAGATAGGAAACTATCTATCCTACCATACTAGGTTCTGGGAGCTTGTTTCAAGCCATACAAGGCTTTCTTCAATCTGCACACATATGACTCCCTATCATGTATTTAAAAACCGAGTGGCTGCTCCACATATACTTCCTCTTCAACTACACCATTCAAGAAAGTAGTCTTGACATCCATCTGGTGTATTTTCCATTTCATTGCTGCAGCCAGGGAAAGTACTGTTCTGATGGAAGTATACCTGGCTACAGGTGCAAAAGTTTCTTCATAATCTATTCCCTCTTTCTGAGAGAAGCCACAATATACGAATCTTGCCTTGTATTTCTCTACACTTCCATCAGCAGCATGCTTGATTTTGTAGATCCATTTGGAAGTCATAACAGACTTCTCTTTAGGTCTTGGGACAACATCCCAAACATCATTCTTCATTATTGATTGGTATTCCTCAGCCATGGCATCCTTCCATTCTTTCTTTTTGGTTGCTTCTTCATAACTGGAAGGCTCTTTGTTCATAATGTCACAGAGTAAAGCAACATAGCTGGTATGTGATCTGGTTCTCTTCTTTGCTCTGTGTTCTTCTTCTGGAATGCCAAATCTTTCTGTATCTTGAATGATCTCTCTAGCCCATGCAGGTTTCCTCTTGTGAGAGTTATCCTCACGGGGTGGATCTATAGGTTCTTGCAGATATTCAAACTCATGAACAACTTCTGGAACTGCTTCAGTCATGGTAGTGTCTTGAAATCTAGTTTCCTTAGGTTCTTCATAAACTTCGATAGGTTCCTTTCTTGATTTGATGAATGCTGAGTTTTCATCAAATGTTACAACCCTGCTGACATCAATCTTCTTGAACCCTGGAAAGTATATTCTGTAAGGCTTCGACCTTTCACTGTAACCCGCAAAGATACCCTTCTTTCCTGAAGGATCTAGTTTAGTCCTCTTTTCCTTTGGGACATGAGTGTATACTGGACAACCAAATATTCTGAGATGGCTGACTTCAAATTTCTTACCAGAAAAGACCTCTTCTGGTGTCTTGTTGTGCAATATCTTGTGGGGTGTTCTATTCTGCACATATACAACTGTTCTAGCTACTTCTGCCCATAGATGCATAGGTAGATCCTGGTCATGCAGCATTGCCCTTGCTGCTTCCATGATAGTTCTGTTCTTCCTTTCTGCAACTCCATTCTGTTGAGGATTATAACGAGCAGTCAACTCCCTCTTAATCCTTGAATCACTACAAAGCTTCTTGAAGTCACCTGAGGTGAATTCTCCACCATTGTCGGATCTGAATGTTTTGATATTCTTGTCAGTTTGATTCTCCATCAAGGTTTTGAATTCCTTGAACTTATCAAACACCTCATATTTGTTCTTCAAGAAGTATACCCAAGTCTTCCTGGAGAAATCATCAATAAATGAGACATAGTAAACATACACACTAAGAGAACTGGATGGCATAGGACCACATACATATGAGTGGATGATTTCCAAGATATCTTTTGCCTTGCTTTCACTGCTTGGGAAAGCCTTCTTAATGTTCTTACCTTTTGCACATCCTTTACAAACACCTTCATGTTTGGTCTTGATTTCAGGAAGACCCTCTACAACCTTTCTTGCAATTGGAAGTGCCCTATAGTGCATATGAGCAAGTTTTCTATGCCAAAGTTGACTTGGCTCCATGGATTCATGTATCATGGCATGTTCAGGTTGACCCTTCAATTTATACAAACCTCCCTCTTTCTCTCCAATCACTACTGCATCATCGATTGTTTTACCCTTTGGCCACATTAGGACTTGGCCATCCACAAATGCAACCCTCATACCTTTTGCATCCAATGCAGAGATGGAGAGTAAGTTCTTCTTGAGCCCAGGTACATAAAGGACTTCTTTCATCTTCAAAGATTTTCCAGAATCTAGGTTGTAGGAGGCTTCACCACTTCCTTTGATTGGGTATTGATAATCATCCCCAAGTTTCACCTCATGGGGTGATTCATGTTCAAATAGATTCACAAAATATTCCTTAAACCCAGTCATGTGTTTGGAAGCCCCACTGTCAATCAACCAATCATTACAACCATGGGAGATAGTACCTGTGAGAGCAGAGATTAGAACATACTCTTCTTCACTTGATGAGTCATCATCACTATCATCACTTTCTGCCGTAGCCTTCTTCTTTGGAGGTTCATCATCCTCAGCAGCATGAGCATGGAACTTTCTTTTGCTACCCTTCTTCTTCTTGTTGGAGTTGTTCTTATTATCCCTTTTGTTCTTGGGACAATCTGAAGCAAAGTGACCCTTCTCATTGCATGTGAATCATCTTAGATCCTTCTTATTCTTTTGATAGGATCTATTGTAGCAAGAGTGCTCCTTCTTGGGCTTGCTTCTTTTGGTGTGAGCTACAAGAGCTTGATCTTCACCTCCCATCTTTTCCTCACAAGCTGCAAGTCTAGCTTCTTCTTGAGAGCATTCTTCCCACAATCTGTTGAAGGATACCAACTTCTTTCTTGCACAAATTCCTTGAATGAAGGAGTCCCATGACCTAGGTAGGCCATTCAGAGTGGTCATAACAACTTCACCATTCTCCACCATTTCATCTACTGCTTCCAGTTGTTCCTTAATCTGGGAGACCCGAGAAAAATAAGATTGAATGGTTTGTCCATTCTGAAACTTTACTCCTTTCAATTTGTTTCGCAGGGTCATCTTCCGATTTATGTTCTTCCCTTCAAATAGCTTGGTCAAAGAGTCAAACATCTCCTTGGGTGTCTTTAGAGAAGGCACATGGGGTATGAGATGGTCTTTAATAGAATAAAAAATGATTCTCTTTTCCTTGACCAAGTTCTTCTTATGCAATACCTTGGCCTTTTCATCCTTTGGGATAGGGATGTCTTCTTTTATATATGAGTCCAACTCATTCTCTTCCAGGATTAACCCAATCCTATACTTCCAAGTTCAGAAGTTATCAGCCCCTTCAAGCTTATGCTCAAGCTTGGTGTGGTGAGACATCTTAAAGAGTACTTCAAATGGAAATAGAAAATATTTAGGTCTTACCACTTGAAATGTTGAAAACTGGATCTGGTCTCGTATTAGGGTTTCTCGGAAAAACCCTAAAAATTCAAAATGTGAATTTCAACTTTCTGAAAGGATAGAAAGATGCACCTTGATGAGCTGATCAGCTTGGTGCATTCAGAATTTGAGATCAGCAAAGTTTTACCCTTCAGATTTGCCTTTTTGTCCTCCAGGGTTCACTAGGGAGAGCCCTGAATTAGGGTTTGAGTTTCCCGGAGATCTACCCAGCCAAAAATCTCAATCCAAAGCTCTAAACTTAGATTTTTGCAAGGAGCTTCCAGCTATGTCTTCAGATTCCAGAAATTCCTATTTTTGTGAAAACCCTAATTTTTAGGGCCAAATTTGAAAATGCTCAGAATTGAATTCTAATTGGACAGATAGATTCTCCTTGATGAGTAGAGTCAATCTACTATGCTTCTTTTCCAAAATCTGTGGAGAGAAACCCAATAAACAAGAAACTCAAGTTTCCGTCACTGCAAAATGTCTTCTTCTCAGGTTAGCTCTGATACCATGTTAAATTTTGAGCATTAATTCACAATACTCTTGGATCTTTACTGAGAGAATAACATATACAGTATATCAATGCATAACAATCACAATAAGCATGACAAGAATCACAAGAATCAAAAGCATGAGAGACAAGAGACATAGAGTTTCCATGGGGAAAACCCTAAGGTGAAAAACCCCACAACTTCCTCAGAGATAGAGAGAGCAATGGCTCAACCAAAGTACAACCAAAATACACTGAGATAGTCTCCTAGTAGCAGATGATCCTCCTCCTCACTAGTGCACCACTTTCTAAGTGAGAGAAGTGTGACTTTCCGAATAATCCAAATAGAGATCTCCCGATCTCTATTTATACTTAACCTATTTGCCCAGTTACACTATGGGGCCGACTTGTCTATCTAGATACATCCACAATATAATATATATTTCAGGGTCGACCCCACACATGGTGGTCTAATAACCCATCTGCAAGTACACACACTTGCGACACTTGTCAATCCACATGACGACACTTCCTTATAGAGGAATAACACATCTCTAATAAGGGTACAATAAATATATATGAAATACATTCCGAAGTTACATATACATCAACATGTTATAGTTGGAAGCTGCACGAGCATTAGGGTTATTGTTAATTCGTCTCAAAGGGAAACGAGGTGCTTTTGGACCCCCGTCCATGGGCATATTGGGTATACGAAGTGGTTGATCGGTTGGGAGAGTACTCGAAGATGTGTCGGTAGGTGTGGCCTCAAGGGCAGAGCCATATTGATTTCGATGGGTTTGAATATTGACATCATTTGATGACATCATTAGCAAATGGTGAGTGTTGGACTATGTATGATGGTAATCGGCTACTGCATAGGTAATTTGTTGTTGTGTTGCAGCAGATCCTTGAGGGGGATCATTTGGACGAGTATTTACCATGCCTTGGTTTGGTAGGGGGTTTTTCAATATCATGGGTTGTGGCTCAGGAGGGGGTGCTGGCTGTGCAGCATGTCCTTGTCATTGGGCGTCGTCGGTCCAGAGTTGATGTGCTCGATCTAAATGGGGGCAATTATGCGTGTAATGGCCATAGACCCCACATATGGAACATGGGTGGTTTGTTCTCAAATTAAGATTTTTTCCCTGTTTTGGTAGACGATCAGGGTTTTGATATGCAAGAGCAACATTGTTATTATTGGGAGGATTAGGTGGCTGTCCACCTTGGTTTTGTTGTTGGTTATTTCCACGGTTTCTTCCTCTTTCGCGATTTTGTTGACCTCCTTGATTACGCTAGTTGTTCTGGTTTTGAGGTTGGTTTTGTTGTGCATACACATGCCCTTGGGAAGTAGGTGGTTTTGAGGTTGTGCAGTCTCTAGAGCAGGTTGCCGTGGGTAGTAAGCAGGAGGGTTGTGCGGTGGACCTGGTGCTTGTTGTGGTTGTGGGTAACCTTGAGCTACTGGAAGTGTTGGAGCAAGAGGTGTTGCCTGTTGAGGATAGTAACCCAATTAGGCTTGTGGCTGAATCAGAGTCTGGCTGAACTGGAGTCTGATGGGCCTATTGGTTATAATATGGAGGTGGTGCATAAGCTGATGGTGCTTTCCCATAACACTATGGTGGACATGAGGGTCCATGAGTGTGGTGGGTGTGTATTACTGGAGCATACGAAGTTGTAGCTCCAGAATGAGATGTAGCCCTAGAAAGGTTGGGGGTGTTGTTTGTACTCATCATGGTAAAAGGTTTGTTTTGTACCATAACCTGGCCAATAATACCATCAGCGGCATGGGATGCCCCCGGTGTGTCATGCCGGGATGGATCGCCGCATGGGGCGTTAGGTAAAATGGTGTATATATATCCAGACTGGGCATATATGAGGTCGAACTGCTGAGCTTTTAAGATGGCTTCTTCTTCCGACTGGGGTCATTCAGAAGCTACATCTTTGGCTATGAGAGGGAGGAGTGATTTGAGGAACCAATCCAAAAAGATACAGTCATCAAGCTTTATCTTGCAGAGACTACGGCGCTTACGCCACTCATGGATATGATCGGTGATGTGTGTAGCAATGTTCTGTCTACAAGAAAAAAGTATTTCCACTCCTGCATCATAGCGTACAGGTAGTTGAAAGAACTAAAGGAAAGTTTAGGCGAGGGATGTAAACGTGGGGTGCGTCCCATATGGCTGCTCAATGTACCATTTGGCTGCAGAGGTAGTGAAAGTTCTTTGTAAAATTCTGAGCCGAATAGAATCATCTACTATGGAGTTTGAGGAACACCATAGGTGAAATGACATGATACGGTTCTGAGGGTCTTCCCTAGCTTTCCCTTCAAACTTTGGGATGTCTGAGGGGAGCTTTGTGGGCATGGGGGGCCAAGTAGGGTTATGTCAGATGGGATCATTTGTTAGCCTAGCCAAGTCTGGTATGTTAAGGCTAGCCATAAATGGAAAACTGGCGGAGGGGTGTGATGTTGTCATGGGGGCATAAGTGCTAGTGGTGGAGTTATGTACTATGCCACTGCCCCCCAGGGGGATATTTTTCATGGGAGGTATGTGCCATCCACCCATAAGAGTGTGAGAGGGGCCCGCGCCACCAATTGCAACGGGATTCATAGATGGGTTGGGAAGATGTCCAAGAGGTGTTGGAATGTGAGTGGTAGAGGGGATAGTAGGTATAGTTGTCGTGGAGGGCATGCCTAAGTTAGGTGGGGGTCTTGTATTGGGCAGAGGTACCATGGTAGGCATACCTAATGTAGGTGTAGGTCCCAAATTAGGCATCCCTAAGGGAGGTGTGGCTGTCGTGATGGTCGTTGTGGTGGCGGGGGTGGATGATGCCCCACCAACAACCCCTGCGAAAAAGTTGTCGTAATGCGAACCATCCATGGGGCTAGTGGGTGTGGTGTATGTGGGATTTTCAGATTCTGCCTCAGAATCTGATGTGAAATGAGGCATGTTAGAATCGGATGACGGGGCTCTATTTCAATGACGTGTGGAGTCAAGGGAACTATACTGGGGGGGTCTCCCTGGAAACGCCGAGAACGTCTCGGGGAATCTATGGTGACATTTTGTAAGTAGACTACTAGCCAGTGGTGAGTGGAAAGCTCTAAAGCCCTAATGCAATTGTGTGTGCAAGAGGGGAGCGTAAAAAATAAATGGAACCCAGGCCAAAAACCAACCTCAAAAACACTGACTATCACAGTTGTGCTATAGTAAGTGGAGTAATAATAAATAAATAAAAATGTGGTCAAGAAACCAACATGCAAATAGTTCCTAAAAATAGAAAAAGGTATACTCTATGACCAAAGGGAGGTAATGGAGCATGCAAACACCTAACTAAAAAGTATTATGACTCGACAAGGTATATCCTTTGCAAGGTGATGAAATCCAAGTCAGACAATATAAATTGTAGAATCAAAGGCTAGATATCCCCCTACCGGGAGGGATACCGGGTAGACAATCCTAAAAGTTAGGCTACTAAGATACCCTGTTCATGACACGTTCGGTTGGGTGAATCTGCAGTTTGGTTCTATCGCCGTTGTACTCCCATAAGGGTGGTACAACGAGAACTGCGAAAGGTATCCTTCGATTACTGAATGGATAGCGGTATTCCAATCAGGCTTCTGGAACCAGTCTGGCTACTTCAACCCTCCTAAGGGAGAGGCCTTCCCAATAAATTAGTGTTAAACCATTTCAACAAATAATAAGGGATTTTTGGTACCCTAAATGTCAATGACTATGTCTCAACATGAAAAAATGAGTGAGGGGTGTTATTTGGATACTTATCCCCTCAATCCTACCTAGCTACAAAATTCTTTTTGTGTTCCCCAAGTGGGGTTAGAATGTTGTTTGAGTTAAGGTAACTTTTAATGCTCACTTGAAATTATTGTGACAGATTGTGTGCTGGTGTAGGTGTATAACAAAACAATGTGCCTCACATGGGCGATTTAATCACAAACTAAAATAATGAATTCAATTTGCGAAAAAGATGAAAGACGTTTCAAATTTAAATTCTTTAATAACCTTTTCAAAAAATATGGATTCTTTAAAAAGTAAAGCAAATAAAAGATGTAAAAATAAATGGATTTTTAGAGTCTTTCTTTGGGAAAAATATTGAGAAATTTTTTAGAAATATGGTTCTAACTTTGCAATGTATAAACTTAGAATCTCAGAAATACTTAAAAAATATTTCTTTCAATTAACTGAAAATTTTCAAAAAGATAAATGAAGTATCTAACTGAATATCAATTTAATAATGTTGCAATAATGACACACTGGGCTGTAAAAAATTGCAGAAATTGATACTGGAAAAAATGGGTTGATTGGGCGAAATTTTTTTGAAAAAATTGGCCGAAATGAACAGGAAATATCGCGGCTGTCGGGTCAAAAGTCACAATGAGCCGCGCGGCTATGTGGGAGAAAGCCGCAATGTGAATTGCGGCGCAGTGGTCAAAAGTCGCGATGGACCGCACCGAAAAAGTTCGCCCAGCCGCGATGAGCAGCACGGGAAAAAGTTGAAAATTCGCGATGGACCGCACATAAAAAAGGCTCACAGTCACGATGGACCATGTGACTATGGGTGCCGAAAGTTGCGATGTATGGACGAAAAAACGGTCGGTGAAAAACAAACCCAGAAATTGAAATTTTGGGCTGTTTTGGGCTGCAGAAAGGGCCAATGGCTAGGGTAGATCTACAGTTTTAAATGGAAAAAACAACTAAAATAAAGATCTAAAGCAAGAATTTAAAATTCGAAAACCAACGGAGTCGCCAAAAACTGTTGCTTGGTTTTTCAACCAAGCATGTGCAAGGATGCACCTATTAACTCGTAATAGCAGTTTCAATATAAAACAAAAACAACTATGAATAAACTAATCTAATCTAACATTAATATGTGTAAAAGAAATAAAAGACTGAGTTTAAGAACATAAGCAATAAGATCTATGGAAAAACAATAAGTTGAAAAATATTTGATTTTGTATTACCTCAAATGTTGAGGATGGTGGGTGTTGAGCAACTCCAATATCCAATGGTCTCTTCTTCTCCAAAGCTTCAATGGGGATCTTCAAACTCGAAATGGGAGGCAATGGCTCTCAAAGGGAATTTGGCAGCATAAGGATAGGATGAAATGTGGGTGGATAGTGAGGAGCCCCTATCACCTTTTTATAGTTTTTGGTGATGGGGAATACCATTATGGTTTTAAGGAAACCAATGGTACTGGCCAACATGGTTTAGGTCTCTTTTTCTCTCTTTTTCCTTTTTGAATATTTTTTATATTTTTTATTTCCTTTTAATATTTTTGGGAATTTTGGACCCTTTTTGAGGGTTTTTTTAGGAAAATATATCTTTTGAGGGGAAAAGAGGTGTATTTTGGTCTTTATGGTGACCTTTTGATGGCTTTAGAGGATCAAATGGTGGAAAAGTGGACAAATGGGTCATGTGAATAAGGGAATGAGCTAGTGAACACTTTTTGGGTGTTAACAATAGAACAACTTCACGTTTAATTTACAAGAATGGACATACCAGAAGAATTAGCAGAGGACAGATCTCCTCATAATGAACGTAATAATGACGAACATGAGAATATTAATGAAGAAATCTACATAGAACTTAATGATCAATCATCTGAATTATTACGTACTGTTAAGGATTTAAAAACTGAAATAAAAAGTGTTAAGGAAGAAAACGAAAGGATTTTAAGAGCACAAGAGGAATTAAATCAGATTTTATTAGATAAGTACCATCAAGATGAAAAAGATAAGAGAATAGAAGAAAAAACTGAATCTGAAACAGTATCCTAAAAACACAGAGATAAGAAAGCAAAATACTATAAAACTGAAAGTAATTCTTCTTCTTCTGAATCAGATGATAAAACTTATCACAGAAAATATAATTCTGATCAGGACAGCAGTGATAGTGACTGTGGTCCTGAGAAAATACGTAAAAATTATGAACAAATTTCAGGAGAGTTTAAAAAGATAAAACTTCTAACTTTTAATGGCGAGAATGAAAAGGGAGAGGCAGCTGAAGCATGGTTGTTCGGAAGGAAGAAGTATTTTAAGATTTATAACTATTCATCTCAATTAAAAGCTAAGATGGCCATATACAATTTGATCGGAAGGGCAGACATTTGGTGGCAAGATATCAAAAAAGTTAAAAATCTTAAGGACAAAGACATTAAATGGAGTACATTTAAGAACATGTTTAAGAAAAAGTTTTTGTCCGAACAGTACTACAAAGATAAGTCAAAGGAATTTTATGATTTAAAGATGGGTTCTATGACCATGAAGGAGTTATGTAGCAAATGTCTCAGCTTGTTAAGGTACGTACCTTACCTAGCTGAAGAAAAACCTAATATACAAAGGTTTCTAAGATGCTTACCCTTCCACATAAAGGACATAATTGAATATGATAACCCTTCAACTTTAGAAGAGGCCATGAGGAAGGCTAATTTCTGTTTTGAACAAAACAAAAAAAAGAGAAGGAATATCTGGCTGGAGAAGTAATAAGACTAATAATTTTGAGCATAAAAAGAAAAGTTTTAATCAAAATTCTGGAAGTTTTAAGAAAAATTTTAATAACATAAATTTTCCGAGTAATAATTACAGGGGTAATGCACCGCAAAATTTCACAGCTGCAAGGAATGTATCTGGTAATAATAGCAATAATAATAATACCATACCACCTTTAAAATGTTATGACTGCGGTGGACCACATACTTGAGCTAACTGTCCATGCAACAGAAAGACAGTCAGCAACATTCACACCATGCAAGCAGAACCGATAGTTGGCGATGTAGCAAGAGAAATTCCCAAGATTAATGTAGCACTAAAAAATCAACAAGCGGACCATCAAACTTCTATGGTCGAAATCGAAGGTATGATACAAAACAAATATATTTCAATTTTAATAGATCCAGGTGCAAGTTTGAGTTACATTTCACCTGATTTAGTGAAAAGCTACAAGTTAAAGGTAGAAAAATTTGATAATTCATGGTTAGTTTAGCTAGCAACAGGCACTAAAAGAAAATTTACAGAATTTGTCAAAAGTTGTGATTTCCTTATGAGTCAACTGAAAACGCAAGCTAATTTGAATGTTTTTCCATTAGGGTCATATGATGTGTTAATTGGCATGGACTGGCTTGAACAACATAGAGTAGTACTTAACTGTTATGAAAATTCTTTTACTTGTTTGAATAATGAAGGTAATACTAAAACAGTAAAATGAATTCCTAGGAAAACATTTGTAAGACAAATTTCTGCCCTACAAGTAAAAAAAGCTGTAAGAAAGGGCTGTAAAATGTTTTCTATGAATGTGATTAATGATGAATGTTCATCTAAAGAAGATAAGATAAAACTAGAAGACATACCTATTCTTAAGGACTTTTCTGATGTATTTCCGGAAGAAATTCCAGGATTACCTCCGAAAAGGGAACTTGATTTCACCATTGAGTTAGTACCGGGAGCGGTACCAAACTCAAAGGCTCCTTACAGAATGAATATTCTAGAGTCAAATGAACTAAAATCTCAACTGAAATAATTAATAGATAAGAACTACATAAGTCCAAGTGTGTCTCCTTGGGGAGCACTAGTTATCTTTGTTAAAAAGGACGGTACTTTGCGACTGTGCATAGATTACCGTCAACTTAATAAAATGACTATTAAAAATCAATATCCCTTGCCCCGCATTAACAATCTATTCGACCAGGTACGTGGAGCAGAGATATTCACTAAAATTGATTTAAGGTATGGATATCATCAAGTTAGAATAAAGGATGAAGACATATTCAAAACTGCTTTAAGAACTCGTTATGGACACTACGAGTTTGTAGTTATGCCTTTTGGTCTAACTAATGCACCGACAGTCTTCATGTGTTTAATGAATAACGTTCTACATAAGTACCTAGATAAGTTTGTTATTGTGTTCATTGATAATATTTTAATTTATTCAAAAACTAAAGAAGAGCACGACGAACACTTAAGAATAATTCTGCGCAAGTTTTAAGAGAACATCAGCTTTATGCTAAGTTCAATAAATGTGACTTTTATAAAGATAAAATACAGTACTTAGGTCACTTAATATCTAAAGACGGAATTTATGTTGACCCAGATAAAATAAGAGCAATTAACGAGTGGCCTGTCCCTAAAGACGTAACAGACGTACGGTCATTTATGGGAATAACAGGTTACGACAGAAATTTTATTGAAGGATTCTCTAGAATTGCGAATCCCATAACTTCTTTGCAGAAGAAAGGGAAGAAATTCGTCTGGGATCAAAAATGTGAAGAATGTTTTAAGAAGTTAAAAGAGTTATTAACAATAGCACCTATATTAAAAATTGTTGATCCTGATGAAGACTTCGTTTTATGCACTGATGCATGTAACAATGGATTTGATGGGGTCTTAACTCAAGAAGGTCATGCAATAGCTTTTGAGTCTAGAAAGTTAAAAATCCACGAAAAGAACTACACAACTTATGATCTAGAGCTGGAAGTCGTGATACATGCACTAAAAATGTGGCGCCATCACTTAATTGGAAGAAATTTTACACTAATGACAGATAATAACGGCTTAAAATACTTGTTGGATCAAACAAATCTTAACGCAAGGAAAGCTAGGTGTCTACCTTTCCTTAGCGAGTATGATTTCGAAATTCAACACATTAAGGGTAAAGAAAAGAAAGTTGTTGATGCCTTGAGAAAAAATGCCAAATTAAGTTTTGTGGCAGCAATCAACACATTTAAGACAGATTTGGAAAATCAGATCAAAGAAGGAATTAAGCAAGATGAAAATTATCAAAAATTGCATGATAAAGTTGCTGAAAATTTATTTGAAAATTTAATAATAGATTAAATCATTAATAAAAAGGGCTTAATGACTTATAAAAACAGAATTTATGTACCTCATGTGTCAAAATTTAAACGACTAATTTTGGATGAATTTCATAAAAGTCCTTATCCGGTACACCCTAGTTATCAGAAAATGATAACTATGTTAAGAAATGATTATTTTTGGCCCAACATGAAGAATGAAGTGGATGAATACATAGCTAGGTGTTTTGAATGTCAGACAATTAAGGCTGAACATCAACACCCAGCTAGCCTATTGCATCCATTGCCAATTCCAGAATGGAAATGAGAAATTATAAGTATTGATTTTATAACAGGTTTACCTAAGAATCAGAAATAGAATGACTCAATAATGGTGGTTGTGGATGAACTTAGTAAATCTGCTCTTTTTATTCCTATTAAGACTACTTTCAAAGCTGCTAACATTGCAGATGTGTTTATGAAGCAAATCTTCCGCTTACACGGAATTCCAAAGGTCATTATTTCTAATCAAGATTCCAAGTTTACTGGAAATTTCTGAATAGCATTGTTTAAGGGTTTAAATACTAAATTAAATTTCAATACTTCTTTCCATCCACAAACTGATGGACAGACTGAAAGGGTTAATAAGATTTTAGAAGGCATGTTAAGAATGTATGTTAAAGATCATCCAACTAAGTGGGAAGACTATTTGCATTTAGCTGAATTTGCGTACAATAATCATTATCAAGAATCTGCTAGACTTAGTCCATTTGATATTTTATATGGGAGAAAATGTTGTACTCCTATTTCTTGGGATAACCCTGTTGACAGATTAATGTTAGGACCAAATTTGTTAAAAGAGATGGAGCTAACCGTGAAACAGGTACAAGGCAACTTAAAAGTTGCACAAGATAGACAAAAAAGTTATGCAAACCTGAAACGCACTGAAGAGAATTTCAAGTTGGAGACCATGTCTTTGTAAAGGTAAAACCCAAGAAAAGTTCTTTTAAGGTTGGCAGTTGTGCTAAACTAGCACCAAGGTACTGTGGACCATTTGAATACCTATCAAGGATTGGATCTGTTGCATATCAGTTGGCTCTGCCATCTAATTTAAAAATCCATAATGTTTTTCACATTTCTGTTTTAAAGAGGTATGTGCATGATGCTAATCATGTGCTAAATTGGAATGACATATAGGTGGAACCCGAAGGATATTTTCAAGTGGAACCAGACTGTATTCTCGACAGGAGGGAAATTATGCTCCGGAATCGTACCAAAGGGAAGGTAAAGGTGCAATAGAAGCACCTTAGCCCTGATGAAGCTACCTGGGAACTGGAAAGTAACATGCGGGCAGCATATCCAGTTCTATTCCAGGGAGGCTCCGAGGAAGAATCAGCAACATCAAGGACGATGTTGAGCTTAAGTGGGGGTGTTTGTTACATACCCCTTTGCTGAAACATTTTATGTTTGAAGAAAACATTATTTTAAATTTTATTGTAAATTTTTATATTTGGCCAAGGGGCCAAGGATGATTGTAATTGCACAATATTATTTAAATAAAATAAAATAGGAGACACTCACCCAAAGATACTGTTGAAAGAGTGTTTATTGAACCACTAGGTGGAATGGAATCTGTGGTAGAAGGAAATGGACAAGTGGCAACATTATGAACTCAATAACTAGCTGTTGTTATGGGACAACTCCCTTGAATTGTGGTCATGGTTCCCTAAAAGATGGGACTGGAGCTTGAGGCTCATTTATTTGGAAAACTGACCACTAAAGACCTAGGCATCTTTATAAAGCCATCGAATTGAGCAGAGGCTCACACTTTTTCTAACGAGAAAATTTACCTTGTGGTTTTGTTGTATGCACACAAGCGATTCGATGAGGGGAAGTTATGTTTTGAGTTGCATTATAAGTCTGTTTCACTTCTGCTAAGTGCAAAGAGTTATTTCCTGCTTAGGGAAGAGGTTTGAGGCGTATTGCAAGTCTCTATTGATTGCTGGAAGTACAACCTAAGTGCCTTGCTTCTACATAGATTCTTCTATCTAGTGGTTCAGTAAATAGGCTCGGGGGTCCTAAGGAGCAAGTGATATTGGCTGCTTCTTTTGGAGAAGGTTGGGAGGAACATGCCTCTTTGGGTGTTTTTCCACCCTATCTACAATTGCAGGTTCTACTTGTTATTTCAGTCCCTAAGTAGTTAAACTATTTTCTGTAACTGTTGATTTAGCATTCATTAGTTAAATATTGATAGTTATCATCACACAGAAGTAATTGTTGATTTATGATCTGATTATGATTCTGTAGACTATTGAATGAGTATATGAAATGATACAATAATTGTCTTCCCTGTATTTTTCCATGTACTGTTTGTGTACCGTACTCTAGTACAGGGAAGGGAAAATTAAAGTAGATAAATGATATGCAATAATTGAATAGACTAATTCTGTTATGTCTTTCCTGAATTTTCCCTTATCTGTTATATTCTGCAATTTAAGTTATCTTATGTCTAGTCTCAAAAAAACATAACAACATTCATATTATACAGACATTATAATATTTCTATAGCAATAGAAGTAAACATCTCTTATTCTGCACAAAACCTAGGGTTTCGTTGTAGGTTAACTGCTTCCTTACAGTAGATAAATACTATACACTCTCCTATCATTTATTTTCATACATTATAGTATTCAAACTTCACTTAAGTCATTCATCAATATTTATGAAATTTAACAGTTGTAAAACAAAACACAACTATTATTACAGAGCTGCTAAGAACTAATATTATCACCCACACCTTATAAAATAAAAACAACAGAACTACTGTAGAGTACTAATACATCATCAGTCTTTCATTTATTTTTACAAAACAAAATCTAAATTTCGGACGACTGTCCCAAAGTTACAAACAATATACATCATTAGGTTAAACATTATGTCAACCAAATACATCTTCCAAACGAAGCCCAAGTGCACGAAGACCTTTCATTTACAATATGCAAATATTTTCATGGGTTCGAAACCCTCATCATCTCTATAAGTACAACATATTAACACTAGTAACCGAAACTCTTTAAGAACATAGACATTGCTAAGCAGAGTCTCGAACTAAGGCACTATGCCTTATTTTTATACTTTAAAATGCAGTCACATCCTCTAACCATAACACAGAAAATCTCATTTGACGAAAGGGCTCAAGGCCTTTAAACCTTAAAAACAGTTGTTCTTTTGCAGAACAAGCCTAGGGTAATTAAACCCATCTCTAAACAAAATAAAATAGACATGTCACAGTAGCAAAATCAACTACTTATCGATAACATTCTTTTATATAAACAAAACTGAGTGTGAAACTACAATTCGAGGAACTAAGCCATTCAGCTCTCAACCCTTGAAACATTATTCAACATCATAGTCATGCACAGAACCAAGGGCTCAAGGCCATAAACAGTTGAAAAAATCCATACATCGAAACGAAGTTAGACATACGAGACTAGGTCTTGGCTTTAAGAATCATATACTCAAAACTTTTGCAGTTATCCTTAATAAAAACTAGATTAGGGTTTGAAGTTACAAAACGAAGCATTTAGACTTTGGGTCTCGGCCATTAACAAAACACAACAAGCATTGAATTAAAATAACACATATTCCTGGAGCATCACTCTCAGGAACAACTCACATACACAGTATTAAAACACAAGGACCGAAACCTTCTCATTTATCCAAATAGTCTAGGGTTGAACCCTTACGAACAGGTGTTACAATTATTAACATCTTGATACAAAGTAAACACTGTAGAGTACAATATAAAGGTAGGTCGAGGATTCAATCCTCCCTATACACGCTTCACATCTTACAAGCATTACAATGACCACCACACTTTCAACGAAACAACAAAATCGAAAGCTTCGGCTAAAGCCAAGCAACGACCAACAATTTCCAAGAGAAACCTACAGGAAGAACCACCGAGGCTTACCATTTTTCAAGCAGTAGCTTCCTCATAGCCTTGAACATAGAAACCTGTAGATGAGGAATACCTCCCATTAACATGGAGGGTGGTCAAAGATAGTTTCAAAGCTTCAAACATTACTGACAACTGCAATATTACGAAGAATTGGTAGGGACATTACCTTCTTAACCGTGTCTCGAAATTGACATCTCCTGCAACTAGCGTTGATCCATAGTCACTCAAACCTCTAAAGACAAATGTAGCAATAATCCCCACAGTATTGGATCGGCTCTTAAACCCTGGTAGTAACAGTTTTCCCCTTATAATTCGCGGTATCAAACCTGGGGAAGGAGTCCTCAAAAAACTGCTTTTGAAACCCTAAAGAACCGCAGGCTGGTCGGCCTCACTACACTCCACTCTTTGCAAAATGGTTATGCCATTGAAGTGGTAAGCCCGAGAGCAGTTAGGGTTGGCACCGGGTTCAAGGAGACCACGTGAAGAGCTTCCACGGAGGTGCCAATAGACCATACACTCACAAACACTTTAATGCGCTTTAATTCCCTTAGCTACCATGTACATTACCTGCCATCGCATGTTAACAAGGTTATGGTCCAATTTTTGTAAAGGGTTACCAGCATGCCATAGTGTGGGTAGGATTTTTAATCAAAAGTCAAACTACCACTTCATATCCAAGTTTACGTGTAACCGGTCAATGCATTATAACTTAGGTTAGGGTTCGATCAACCTTTATAACATTATCATATATGGTTACATAATATTATCATTTTTCAACTATTCATATCATACCCTAGGTTAAAGTCTTGATCATCCACTTTGGCAGAACTCATAAACATTATGTTATGGTTACATTTCTTCAACATCAAGCTATTATGGCATGTTTCCAATCCATGCTTATAAAATAATACGAAGACCACCTTTTTCTATATAGTATATAAACCATAAAGGCCATGTCAACATTATTGTTTAGTCACAATGCTAAATATGCTCTAGGAACTATATTTATCATTGATACAAACTATAGAAGAAGCACACATAGCATTTGGTATATAACTATAGATACTTTGACAATACTCTAGCATTAACATAATCATTACATTATGGGATAAAGATATAATGCACAGGATCAAAGGATAGACTAGAATTACATTAAGGATATTCGGACTTAGGATATGATCCTCATACCATAGGCATTTAATACTCATTATAATTCCTTTAGATAAGATTTGAAATACTTCACATTGTTTTCGATGCTCAACTTTGTACAAATACTTGTGTATTAAAATAACACCAATACTGAGAGTAGAATGTGATGACTATAAAGACATATAAATAACACGATATAGATTTTAACTTAAGAAATAATCAAAATGGATCTCACCATGAAATGTTTTGTAAGTTATTCTGCTTCTCTTTTTAAACTTGAAATCTAATTGATGACATTTAGGACCTCCATATTTCACTTTCGAAATACTAACTTTCTCTTACCTGTGATCTGCGACAAGAGCGTTCAAATGCTTTAGCTAATTAGCTAAGTAAGCCTCAGAGTGCCCATAAGACCCCTTCATCATAGAAAAGAAGAACAAATTGTTAGCACATTTAATCAATAGCAAGTAAATGTATAAAGCATCGATAACAATTCGTAAGTAATCTAGGATGCACAATTGAGGCAAGAAACATCCATTAGCATCCTAATGTAGACGTAATTACATTTCACGCACATCATAAAACAATACACATGCATAATCGTTATAATATTTTATTTCAACATGTCATTTAAATGAACAAACAAGTGTTTATTATTTTCCGCACAACAAGTATAGCATTTAATGCTACGTTGAATTTTTTTTAAATTTTGTGAATTTTAGGGATGTTACAGAGAGATTCTGTTTACTGAGTATCATTGTTCTTTGAGATTGTAGAAATATCAAATACAAGTGCAAACCTATGAGTGTAACTGTGCTCTAGTGTAATGGAGTTAATAGTTTATAAGAAACACCATTGAGCTTCGCAATTTGATGGATGCATTAGTGTAGTTCTGTTCTTAAGATCAAATACCGATAAGATTTTATGTTCTTAAGATCAAATTGTCACCTACCCAAATTTCAGAAATTATTATTTTATTAGCAAAATACTTTATGTTAAATTTAATTACAAATTTTTGTAATTATGATCAATTTTGATCAAGGATGAATGTAATTATTGATTATTATTATTTAAATAAATTAATTAGGAGAAAAACACCCAAGGGGACTATTAAATGAGTGTTCACTGGCCCACTAGGAGGAATGGAAGCTGTTGGAAGGTATGGGACAGATGGTAGCAATTGCGCCACACCACTAGCTATTGGTTATGGGACAACTACCCATAAAAATGTGGCATTATCCCCCAGGTGGTGGGAGTGGGTAGGCAGCTCATTTAATGACCCAGTAACAGTTGAAAAGGCCTAGGAAGCCTACATAAGGCAAATTTGAATTGAGCAGGTAGCTCTTACACAATATTTCTGCAGGAATATTTCCTCATGTGCATTAGGTGGTCACTGAAAGATTCAAATAGGGAGGATAGCTGTGAGTGTAATCATAAGTCTGTATACTACATTCATTAAGGAGAACCAGAGCTGCTGGAGCAGATCCTTTGGATTGCTAGCTCTTGAGGATTAGACAGTATTTGCTACTGCAAGAAGAGATCCTAAAGTCCTAAGTTTCTAACTCCTGGTGGTTCAGTGAACAGGCTCGGGGGTCCTAAGGCAAGTACTTGACTGTCATTAGGAATTGGTTGGGTGGAACAGTCTTCTTGGGCTATTTGTTCCCTACAGATTTATCCAAGTTTTACTGTTTCCTATCTATTCCATTTATTTCTGTTTAAAAGTTTGAATGTTAAAGTTTGATGATGAATCAAATTGATAAACCAATATCTACATTTTTCCACATGTTGTTTTATGCATCGTACTCTAGTGTAGATAAGCAAATTAAGTATAGATGAATAGATAGGAAAACTGGCATTTGATTTGATAGATAAAGTACAGTGATTGAATTATGTTTTCATTTTCTGCCCTATAGCTAATAACAATAGTATTTACTATACAGTGTTTATTACAATAAATAATATTCCTTTGTTTTCATGAAAAACAAATGTTGTATATTCACTGCATAATTACATTGTGTTTTCCTATCCCTATTATTTACATGAGAAACCATTGCAATATGTAGTTCTGTATATCATATTTAGAAATAACTATTATTGATGCAAATAAATAAGAAGTGTTATCTATGATCATAAGCTAGAAATTACAGTCAACATACTTCTCACTCACACATTGTATTTTCCTTCATAAATTCACTATAGAATACTTTATTCATAATCATTTCAGTATTATTAGAAACTGTAAACAAAAGACTTGCAAACCCTATTTTTATCTTACTCTTATCATTCTCCAATTACAATCATATGTATTATTCTTGTTGAGTGTTGCTTTATCTATTATTTTACAAACTGTAGATAGTACTAAAACATAGAATCATATCAACTGTAAAAACCCTAGATCACATTTTCTAGGTTTCCATTATCTTTATCAACAGTAACATGAACACAATTTGTTTTACATCCACAGTTAAATTACAATACAAACCCTAGTTCAACACAAGGGTTATTTTAGAGTTACATGAATAATATCTTTTATGTTTCAATAACGAAACTAGAATTCGAGCGTGGCCCTATTCTTTCTCTTTTCAAAACAAAAACCATTACATCGTTTAAAGATTTACAGAGTTATCATCTACGTTAAACATTTAGACTCTAGCCTAGCTCGAAAGCCATGATATCAACTACATTTTTCACATTCATTAACAAGTGCAATATACACCATTTTATACAATAGACACCAAACCAAATAGCACCAAAAAGAAACAATATTTTATCATTTCCGAGAAGCAAAGTTTTATCCACAAGTTAGACGAGCTTCAGCTCCACTTCTTTTCCACATAACATAAATCAACAGGTGGATTGTTCAAATGTTTTCAACCATTACAATTTCCATTTTCAAGAAAGACTAATTAACAATTCTCAGCAATGAAAATTTACAACATGTTTCCAAACAAAAACCGCACAGGTTTATTCCCAAGTATAAACATTCATAAGTTTAAGGTTCGAACCAACCCTAGTTCAAGCTTCACGAAGGAAGCAACATTCACAGTCGACATTACATTTCTGAAAATGAAAACCCCACAGGGTTTTATCCCCATCATCTATGAACTCTTAAACGCGAGTTTTACATTTCCAACTGGAAAAAACTAGGAATCAAAAATAAATGCAGAGTAACTAGACGAAGGTCTTTCGCCGTAGAGTTTTCACTCCAACTTAAAAATCTTCTTAAAAGATCAACCGACAGACGACACTGAAACATGGCAAGACTGGTTACTCACTGTTGGAAACAACCACATCAATCAAGACCGAAGGAGAACCTACGAGGGTTTTGGAAGACCCGGAGCTTACCAGGAATGGAATGTGGCCATCCTTTTCCAAACCCTGGTGCGTGTTCCCTTTTCAAAACTAGCACTTCCCAAACAAACACACAAGCGTTAAACATCATACTTATTAAAACTATAAACCAAACATTACTATAAACTCTGAGTTGAGAAGTCACTTACCTTTACAGTTGAAGGCCAAGCTCGGTACATACGCCTGTACACGATGAACTCCCTTCCTCAGACGAGAACATACCACCATTCAAATTTGGTTACAGGAAGATATCTTTCCACTAAAAACTCAGAGAAAGAAATATCTAATCTAACAACTCGACAGAGTTGCAAACCCAAGACTCGACAAATGTTTACGCCATTACAGAAAGACGAATCCTGCACTATTTCAAACCTAACTACAGGTCGCATGGTCGAAACCCTCCTGCATTATATTCTAAACCTACAAAGCAGCGGCCTATCGGCCTTACTACCAAAACCATCGTAACAATGATCTACTTTCACTCCTCGTCAAACCAAAAACATTGACACAATTCTAGGGTTACATCCAATGGCTAGGATCAAGTCGATAAACGATCGCAATTGCCAATGCTTTTACATTGGGTATCGCATGGCCCTTGCAATTATGGATTCATTCATTTCCATAGCACGAACTTGCCACATCTAGCTTATGTTGGATGCATCGACAGCCAGCTCGGATGACCATTAATAAGAAATATTGCATGGCAACTTCACAGTCACCGTATGCACTAGTTTGAATTTACGTAGAAGCTAGTTAAGTCCTCATCACCTTGATATTATGCGAGACCACTAATGCAGACTTGTATCCCGATCACCAATGCCGGATCGTATCGCATTCCAATCATCGACCTGTCAATCAAATTTTAATGCATGTCAGCACTCCTTTATTACAACGTTATAATTTCAAACGTATGATGCATAACATTAGAACATTATGTGTCGTGTTAATCCAAAGTTCATTTGGTTTCCAAGTTACGATTACAACACATATTATTGTGTTATTTTGACCAACGACTATATATATATACATATAGTTCCAACCCTATGTCGTATGTAGATTCATTTCCTTATGTAGATTAATATTCAAAGTTTATATAGTTCTAAGGTAAGAATTGTAGTTTTTAAATAATACCAATTTGGTTTGTGTAATAGTTGTTAGTGCGACAATAGTCATCAGATTGACATTCATTATATGCAATTTATACAATCAATGATACTATATATATAAGCCCTTAAAAGCTTATAAGTATCACATCTAGTTAAACATGGTAGAATTATGGTTAGTACAAACCATACATAAGAAATTTGAACATTACCATTGTAACATTGGTTGAGTTCATGTAATTTCTAATTTTGCAATTATAAAAATAAATGGTTTATATGGTAGATATTTCAATGAATCCATTGATAAATAATTAGCATGAAAATTAACTAAATGTTATGAGTTTCTTACCATATTTTCTCATTACACACATTTAACGATTTTGCGGTACATCTATCCCATTAGTAATATGAAGATAATTAATTATCTTAAGACAACGACAAAGCCAGCTACAACAACGACAAGGATTACAGCGACAAACCTATCAACATGATGAGGTTCATAGATGACTATGTTTTAAACATTGTTGAGTTGTAGGACAGCATTTGAAAACAGTATTTATATCTATGTAATTCATACCTGCATACTTATGGTGAGTCGCAACATATTTCTAACAATCTATTTATCTACGACGTTGAAATTGAACTATACACGAACTTTGAATTTACGAAGTCATGAAACTTCTTACCTGTCGTCTGCACATATAACATTCAAATTGCTTTAGCGTTGCAGCTAAGTAAAACCTGGGTACCTCGTAGGACACCCTTTTCATCATAAGTCAAACTGTCAGTGTCTTGTCAATATTACAAATTTCACATCATAATTATGACCTGTCCATAAATTTAATTACATTAATCAGATTGACAAATGTGTGTTAAAGTCGTCATTATCATAATGCTGCTAATACAGAAATTAAATTATGCTTAATACTGACAATCCTTAATCATTTCTGTTGTGCTCAGACAATTATTATTTCCGCAATTATAATTATCGTATTTAATGTTATTTTCAAAAGTTTTAAATTTTTATGAAAATTCGGGATGTTACATGTGGTATTAGAGCTCATGTTCGAACTCTAGGCCTGAAAGAGGTCCAAGAACACGCAGCAGAAAATTTTATACAACAGAAAACTTTACGAATTTGAATTTGAATTATGATGTTATCGAGAAATTATTTTTAAGCTACAGGTATGGAGAATTCAACTGATCATATAGATGACAAATTTCAACCAAACAACCACAGCTCAGGACAGCACTATGAAGAAGAAGGTCATGGTAAATAATAGTTCGTCAGAATTGTTACGTGCTTTTCATGAATTAAAGGTAGAAATCAGAGCTGTGAAACAAGACAATGAAAGAATTCTGCAAGTACAAGAACAATTAAACCAAGTGTTGTTTGAATAGTGCCCAACTGAGGAGCAAGAGAGAGATAATAAAGATATCTCCAAAGCTGAGGATCTGCCTCATGGTAATAAAAATCAGAAAATGAAAACCAATGAGGTGAAAAATAGCTCAACCTCATCAGGAGATGCTATTGAAGTGCGTAAACAGAAACATAACTACACCAGTGATAGCAATGAAGGGGATTTCAAACCCAAAAGGAAAATCCATAAGGAGTATGAGCAGATTTCTAGAGAGTTCAAAAATATTAAACCTCCAACTTTCAATGGAGAAACTAAGAAGGGCGAGACAGATGAAGCTTGGCTCTCCGGTATGAAGAAATACTTCTAGATCTATAACTATTCAGAGTTCTTGAAGGAAAAAATGGCTATATATAACTTGACCGGAAAAGCAGATATTTGGTGGCAGGACATCAAAAGAGTAAAAGGCATCAAAGATAAAGATGTCAGATGGAGTACTTTTAAACGATATTTTAAAAATAAGTATTTATCTGAATAGTACTATGAAGAAAAATCCAAAGAGTTCTACTATTTGAAGCTGGGAGGTATGAACATGAAGGAAATGAACAGTAAATTTCTGAATCTACTAAGATATGTGCCATACCTTATAGAAGAGAAACCAAAAATTCAAAGGTATTTGAGCTGCCTACCTTTCAATATTAAGGACAGAATCGAGTGCGACAGTCCTACAACTTTGGAAGAGGCTATGAGAAAGGCAGTTTTCTATTATGGCACCAATCGAAAAAGAGAAGGATTGTCAAACTGGAAGAATCATAAGCCCAACAACTTTGAGTAGAAAAAGAAAAAATTTAGATTCAGTGGAAATTCCGAGTTCCAAAGGAAGAATTTTCAGAATCGGAATTATCAAGGGAACAATTCCAGAAACAGTTCACAGCAGAATTCTACAGCACCCAGAAATGCACCTAATAATACCAGAACTAATGAGCCAAAGGCACCTATCAAATGTTTTGAATGCCAAGGTCCTCATTATGCATCAGAATGTCCCTTAAGGAAGCGAAAAGCTAACAACATCAACTCTATTCAGACTGAACCTACTGTTGGAGACGTGGCGAGTGAGATGCCCAAAATTAATGCAGCACTTGACAACAGCCAAGCAAATCATCAAATCTCCATGGTAGAGATTGAAGGTATGCTACAAAATCATCCTGTTACTATTTTAATTGACCCAGGTGCTAGCTTAAGTTATATATCACCAGATATTGTGGAAAATCTTAATTTGAAAACAGAAAAGTTTAGTAAATCTTGGCTAGTTAGACTAGAAACTGGAACAAAGAGAAAAGTATCAGATTTTATAGAAAGTTGTACCTTATCCATGAATCATTTACAAACACAAATCAAGTTGAATATTCTACCTTTAGGATCTTATGATATTATAGTTGGGATAGACTGGTTAGAAGCCCATCATGTCATTCTGGACTGTTACAAAAAAAAATTTACATGTTTAAATGACGAAGGAAAAACTGTAGAAATAAAAGGCATCCCAAGGAAGGTAACCCTTAGACAGATTTCAGCCATGCAAGTTAAGAGAGAAGTTAGGAAAGGATTCCAGTTGTTTGCAGTAAACATAGTAAATGATGAGTTTATTGGTAAAGAGGACAAATTGAAATTAGAGGACATAAATGTCCTAAAGGATTCTAAGGATGTATATTCTGAGGAGATTCTAGGATTACCTCCTAAAACAGATTTAGATTTTACTATCGAGTTAATGCCAGGAGCAGTACCAAATTCAAAAGCTCCATACATAATGAACATACTGGAATTAAACGAATTAAAATCACAGTTGAAGGAACTTATTGATAAGAAGTATATTAGACCCAGTGTGTCTCCTTGGGGAGCACCTATCATCTTTGTTAAGAAGAAAGATGGAACCTTAAGACTGTGCATAGATTATCACCAGCTTAATAAGATGATGATCAAGACTCGGTATCCATTGCCCCATATAGACGATCTATTTGATCAGCTGTGTGGAGCAACGATATTTTCAAAGATTGATCTAAGATCAAGATATCATCAAGTACGGGTTAAGGATGAATATTTTCAAGACAACTTTCAGAACTCGGTATGGACATTACGAGTTCGTAGTCATGCCATTTGGCTTGACTAATGCCCCAGTTGTATTTATGTGTTTGATGAATAATATTCTACACAAATACTTAGACAGGTTTGTTGTTGTGTTTATAGATGGCATTTTGCTATATTCTAAAAGTAAAGAAGAGCATGATGAACATTTACGGATTATCTTACAAGTTCTGAGAGATCATCAACTATACACTAAATTTAGTAAGTGCAACTTTCATAAAGACAAAATTCAGTATTTAGGACACATCATTTTGAAAGAAGGAATCTCAGTTGACCCCGACAAGATAAGGGCCATTAATGACTGGCCGGTTCCTAAGGATGTGTCGGATGTAAGATCATTTATGGGCATTACTGGATATTACAGAAAAATTTTCGAGGATTGCCAACCCCAGAACTTCTTTGCAAAAGAAGGGGAAGAAATTTGTTTGGGATCAGAAATGTTCTGACAGTTTCAAGAAATTAAAGGAATTATTGACTACAGCACCTATCTTGAGGATAGCAGACCCTCACAAGGATTTTGTAGTTTGAACAGACGCATGCAATGATAGACTCGATGGAGTCCTGACATAGGAAGGGCATGCAGTGGAATATGAATCTAGAAAGATGAAAGTACATGAAAAGAACTACTCTACCTATGATTTAGAGTTATTGGCAGTAATTCATGCCTTAAAAATGTAGCGTCACCACCTTATTGGCAGAAAATTTATGTTATTAACAGATAACATGGGTCTGAAATATTTATTAGATCGGACAAACCTGAACGCTAGACAAGCTAGATGGTTCACTTTCTTAAGTGAGTATGATTTCGAAATTCAACATATTAAAGGAAAGGAGAACAAGGTTGCAGATGCCTTGAGTCGTAGGACAAAGCTGAATTTTATTTTAGCCATCAGTACTTATTCAACTGATTTGGAAAATAGGATTCTTGAAAAGAGTGAAACAGATGAAGAATACAGAAAAATAAAAGAAAGAACAACAAACAACAGTTTTGAAAATTTTATGACAGATTACAGCATGAAGGAAAATGGGTTATTACTGTATAAAAACAGATTGTATGTACCAGACATACGAGAAATAAAATTTCTGATATTAAATAAGATGCATAAAAGTCATTATTCTGGTCATCCGGGTTATCAAAAGACCATTACTATGCTAAGAAAAGAATACTATTGGCCTATAATGAAGGATGAAGTAGCAGAGTACATAGCTAAATGTTTGGATTGTCAAAAAGTGAAGGTTGAACACCAACATCCTGTTGGATTGTTACAACCATTACCGATACCAAACTGGAAATGGGAAGTGATCAACATAGACTTTATTACTGGATTACCTGAAAATCAGAAACAACATGATTCTATCATGGTGATAGTGGACAAACTCAGTAAAGCAGCACATTTTATACATATGAAGACTACTCATAAAGCTCCAGACATTGCAGAATTTTTTATGAAGTAGATTTTTCGACTACATGGGATACCGAAAGTAATAATTTTAGATCATGACTCTAAGTTTATCGGAAACTTTTGGAGGTCATTGTTTAAGGGGTTGAATACAACCCTAAATTTCAGCACAGCATTTCATTCACAAACGGATGGACAGACAAAAAGGGTAAATCAAGTTTTAGAAGACTTATTAAGAATGTATGTTAAGGATCAGCCTGGTAAGTGGGAAGACTACTTACACTTAGCAGAATTTACTTATAATAATCATTATCATGCATCAGCCATACTTAGTCCTTTTGAAATTCTTTATGGTAGGAAATGTGATACACCTGTTTCGTGGAATGACCCAGTAAATAGAGTTATTTTAGGACCTGAATTATTGCAGGAGTTAGAACTAATTATGAAACAGGTACAAGGACATTTAAAAGCTGCCCAAGATAGGCAAAAGAGTCAAGCAGATTTAAAAAGGACTCATAAAGAGTTCCAGGTTGGTGAACATGTATTCCTCAAAGTAAGACCGAAAAAGAGTTCATTGAAATTGGGAAGCTGTGCCAAGTTGGCACCCAGGTATTGTGGTCCTTTTGAAATATTGTCCAAGGTTGGACCAGTGGCATACCAACTAGCCTTGCCACCAAACTTAAAAATACATAATGTTTTTCATATATCGTTTTTAAAGAAATATGTACACGATGCTACTCATGTTGTAAACTAGAATGATGTACAGGTTGGACAAGACAAATATTTTCAGGTGGAACCAGACTGTATCCTCAGAAGGAGTGAAACTATTCTCTGTAATTGCACCATTGGACAAGTGAAGGTGCAATGGAAGCACCTTAGCCCAGAAGAGGCAACCTGGGAGTTAGAGAGTAGTATGCAGGCAGCATACCCAAATCTGTTTCAGGAACACTCAAGGAGTGATTAACCAACATCGAGGACAATGTTGAGACTTAAGGGAGGGTGTATGTCACCTACCCAAATTTCAGAAATTATTATTTTATTGGCAAAATACTTTATGTTAAATTTAATTACAAAGTTTTGTAATTATGATCAATTTTGATCAAGGATGAATGTAATGACTGATTATTATTATTTAAATTAATTAATTAGGAGACAAACACCTAAGGGGACTGTTAAATGAGTGTTCACTAACCCAGTAGGAGGAATGGAGGCTGTTGGAAGGTATGGGACAGATGGAAGCAAGCGCACCACACCACTAGCTGTTGGTTATGGGACAACTACCCCTAAAGATGTGGCATTATCCCCCAGGTGGTGGGAGTGGGCAGGAAGCTCATTTAATGACCTAGTAATAGCTGAAAAGGCCTAGACAGCCTACATAAGGAAAATTCAAATTGATCAGGAAGCTCTTACACAATATTTCTACAGGAATATTTCCTCATGTGCATCAGGTGGTCACTGAGAGATTCGAATAGGGAGGCTAGCCGTGAGTGCAATCATAAGTCTCTATACTACATTTATTAAGGAGAACCAGAGGTGCTAGAGCAGATCCTTTAGACTACTAGCTCTTGAAGATTAGACAGCATTTGCTACTGTGGTTCAGTGAACAGGATCGGGGGTCCTAAGGCAAGTACTTGACTGTCTTCAGGAATTGGTTGGGTGGAACAGTCTTCTTGGGTTGTTTGTTCCCTACATATTTATCCAGGTTTTACTGTTTCCTATCTATTCCAGTTATTTCTATTTAAAAGTCTGAATGTTAAAGTTTGATGATGAATCAAATTGATAAACCAATATCTACATTTTTCCACATGTTGTTTTATGCATCGTACTCTAGTGTAGATAAGCAAATTAAGTATAGATGAATAGATAGGCAAATTGCCATTTGATTCGATAGATAAAGTACAGTGATTGAATTATGTTTTCATTTTCTGCTCTATAGCTAATAACAGTAGTATTTAGTATACAGTGTTTATTACAGTAAATAATATTCCTTTGTTTTCATGAAAAACAAATGTTGTATATTCCCTGTATAATTACACGGTGTTTTCCTATCCCTATTATTTACATGAAAAACCATTGCAAGATGTAGTTTTGTATATCATATTTAGAAATAACTATTATTGCTGCAAATAAATAAGAAGTGATAGCTATGATCATAAGCTAGAAATTACAGTCAACATACTTCTCACTCACACACTGTATTTTCCTTCATAAATTCACTATAGAATACTTTATTCATAATCATTTTAGTATTATTAGAAACTGTAAACAAAAGACTTGCAAACCCTATTTTTATCTTACTCTTATCATTCTCCAATTACAATCATATGTATTATTCTTGTTGAGTGTCGCTTTATCTATTATTTTACAAACTGTAGATAGTACTAAAACATAGAATCATATCAACTGTAAAAACCGTAGATCACATTTTCCAGGTTTCCATTATCTTTATCAATAGTAACATGAACACAATTTGTTTTACATCCACAATTAAATTACAGTACAAACCCTAGTTCAACATAAGGGTTGTTTTAGAGTTACATGAATAATATCTTTAATGTTTCAATAACAAAACTAGAATTCGGGCGTGGCCCTATTCTTTCTCTTTTAAAAAAAAAAACCATTACATCGTTTACAGATTTACAAAGTTATCATCTACGTTAAACATTTAGACTCTGGCCTAGCTCAAAAGCCATGATATCAACTACAATTTTCACATTCATTAACAAGTGCGATAAACACCATTTTATACAATAGAAACCAAACCGAATAGCACAAAAAAGAAACAACATTTTATCATTGTCGAGAAGCAATTTTTTATCCACAAGTTAGACGAGCTTCGGCTCCACTTCTTTTCCACATAACATAAATCCACATGTGGATTTTTCAAACGTTTTCAACCATTACAAGTTCCATTTTCAAGAAAGAGGAATTAACAATTCTCAGCAACGAAAATTTACAACATGTTTCCAAACAAAAATCGTACCGGTTTATTCCCAAGTATAAACATTTCATAAGTTTAAGGTTTGAACCAACCCTGGTTCAAGCTTCACAAGGGAAGCAACATTTGTTGATGTATATGTAACTTTGGAATGTATTTCACATATGTATATTGTATTCCTATAGAGATGGTATTATTCCTCTATACATAAGTGTCATCATTTATATTGTAAATGTCGTAACTTATACTTGATGGGTTATTAGACCACCTTGTTGGGGTCGGCCCTATATAAGTCATGTGGGTCAAAGGGTTATTAAACCACCCTATTAGGGGTCAGCCATGTGGGTCGAAGGGTTATTAGACCACCCTATTGGGGGTCGACCCAGTCAGCATTATGTTATGTGGTTAAGTTCGAGCCTACATGATTTATGTAAAAGGCAAGTCAAATCAAGTATAAATAGAGTGCGGGAGGCACTCTATTTGTTCACTCACTTCTCACTCATGCACTCAAGGAGGAGTGGCGCACTTATGGAGGAGGAGGATCTGCTGCTAGGTTATGTCTATCTCTCATGTTTGGGTTGTATCATTGCTCTATCTATCTCTGAGGAAGTTATTGGGGTTTTTCACCTTTATGGTTTTCCCCAAGTAAATCTTTGTGTCTCTTGTGTGCTTGCATTATTGTCTCCATGATTGATATGATGTAGAGATGATGTACATGTTCTCTCAGTTAAGATCCTAGATTAGATTGAAGTAAATTCTGAAAATTTAACATGGTATCAGAGCTATCCTGATAGAAGGCATGATATGGCATGTATGACACTTGTTGCACTTACGATGCTAGGGCTTGATATAGCAAAAACCAGTCGTCGTAGAACTTTCGCTATAAATCCTTTTTGGCAATGTTTTCAGATCTGAAACCTTTATAGGTCGAAGATTAAATCCCCATGTACCTTGTGTCCAAAGGACAACCTCTAATTCGTTGTACTTTGTGATTTATGATCTGTACAATATAGGGTTTCTGCCTCTTCCAGATCTGAGTCAAAATCAGGTGACCTTGGGAAAAAGGTCATAACTTGGGCTAGGAATCTCCAAATGAAATTTCGTAAAAAGTTATAGAAAGTAAACAGAATTTACTATCTCAAGAAAATTTTTCAGAGGCCGAAGTTGAACCAGTGATACATGGCACCCCGTACAAGTTCACTCTCCTGTATTATCCCATAAATAGGTCATGTTGCAACACTTGGCATAACTCTCTCTCAGAGAGTCCAATTGAGGTCAGACCTATCAGGATGGAAAGATAACAGGTCGATATATCTCAAGAAAAATGTTCAGAGGCCGAAGTTGAAACGGTGACACGTGGCACGCCGTACAAGTTCGCTCTCATGTATTATCCCATAAACAGGTCACGTTGTGACACTTGGCATAACTCTCTCTCAGAGAATCCAATTGAGGTCAGACTTGTCAGGATGGAAAGATAGCAGTTCGGGCTATCTCAAGAATATTTTTCAGACCCTATGGATCAAAAAGTTCGGAGTTACGCCAGAAACAATCAGGTACATATTTTTGTCAAAACATAATTATTTTTTAGTACCTTCATTCATGGATTCCGGAATTTAGGGCTTCGGAGAAAATTGAAATTTTTGTAATCAGAGACCACGGATAGATGCTACTCATCAAAATTGAAATTTAGAGACCAATATCAGAATTTTTGGTTGGGCAGAAGGCCGAGCTTGATCATACCCTAGTTCGGAACTTTGATCAGAAAAGTGGAAAATTAGGGCTTCTGCAAAAATGGGAATTTTTAAAATCTATGACCATGGCTGGAAGCTCCTCATAAAAATAGACGCTTAGAGCTTTGGATCAAACCTTTTGATGGGGCAAAAGAGTGGGATTCATCAAACCCCAGTTTAGGGTCACGTCGAGTGAATCTGAAAGTTTCAAAGGCAAAATTGAGGAGTGAAACTTTGCAGTTTTCAAATTCTGAATATACCAGCTTGATCAGCTCATCAAGGCACATATTTCTATCCTTTCGGAAGTTTGAAATTCAAAGTTTGATTTTTTTGGGTTTCTTTGACAAACCCTAATCCAGCTCCAGGTCCAATTCTTGCAAATCAAGTGGATTGGTTTAATCCTAGAAGAGGATGGATTGGTCACCTGCATAAGTGAAGAAGTTCCTGTTTCAGAGGGAGATGAGGCTAAGGCCTTACATATGAAGATTTCAACCAATCTCGACAGGTATGACTCATCCAGGTATGTCTCGATATTTGTTCATGATTAAGTTTATGATATGTTTGTCTTCATGTTATTACGGTTAAAACAATCTTGATTTTAGACTTGTCGTATCACCTTAACAAAATTATGAATGCATTCATTAGGGTGTTGACACTTATGATTGTACTAATGCATTATGGTGTTGTATGAGGTTTATGTTCTCCACTAACATGAAAGGTACACCAAGAAAGACAAATCATGTTCTAGTTCAAGATCATGATGACATGAAGACAAAGATTCATCCATTGTCATGGATCACATAGAAGATCCATTTACGAGGTATGTATAACTTGGTTCTATAATGGTTAACCTATGAGATATGCAGGTTACTAGCACAAGTCACTGAAGAGAACCAGAAGACATTATGCGGGTATGTTAGACATAACTAGCTAGCATACTAATCCAGGTATGTTTTTCTTATATCAAGTTAGAATCCTACCTTGGGTTAGGATCTTATATTGTTCTGTTGTTGATCATGATTATTCATGAAGTCATAAGTTTTAATAATCATGGGTATATGCATATTGTGTGTCTTACCTTAATTAATGAAATGACTAACCCGAAAAGTCATAGGTTTGAGTAATTATAGGTTTAGACATGTTATGTTTCTTATGATTTGACTAACCATAAGAATCCTACATAAACCATGAATGCTAATGCTTATGATTTATGTTTGAAATGATCATGACTATACATGCTTGAGATTATTGTGTTTTAATAGTATACTAATGAATGTATGATTTTATATGAGATCACAAGGATAACACAATCATGATACTAATAAGCATGCATAGGGACCAAGGATGAATATGAGTTCAAGGACAGATAATCCAGGAAGCAAAGATCAAGAGGGAGTACACTCCAGTGGTTTATGCAAGGATGCAGATATTCAGAGGGAGTTGACCATCTCTCTACACTCCACAACAGAAAGGTGTAGAAGAAGCTACTTCAGATTAGGACTCCAGCAGCTCCTGCAAGGAAGCGAAGACTCAGAGGGAGTCCACCCAATGAACAAACAAAGATAAGTATTTTAATTATCATTTCTTGCATATTTGTTTGTTTAAATAAAATTGTTCAATAATGTATATGCTCATGTTCCTAGACTTAGGATATGTATTGTGCATATTAGAATAGTTGCATTGATGAACAATATACTACTAATATACATGGGTAAGTGGCCTATGGCACTGTACAACATTCCATTGCTACTTATCTAGAATGAAACCTCTTTGCTGACATGTTGGGAGTTGTGCACACTCTTAACAATGTTCTAGTAGAGATTGCAAGGCATCTAGAAAGTTACGGGATATGGATAAATGTTCTATTGAAGCATTGGCTAAGATAATTGCATGACTGTATGCCATATTTCTTTATGTGTAAGAATTTGTTCTGAAAACTATGAGATGTTTTCTAATCATGCAATTTAACTTGTTGTGTAGGAAAGATCGTATGCCATATCCTATAAAAGAAGAACTACAACATTTGTTCATCAACAAAATTATCTATTGAAGATATTGAAGTTCCCAGGATCTGGGATGAAGAAATGGAATGCCATGATCCATCGATCATGAAGAATGATGTTTGGGATGTAGTCCCAAGACTTGAAGGAAAGTTTGTTATGACTTCCATATGGATCTATCAAGATCAAGCTTGCTGCAGATGGCAGCATAGAGAAATATAAAAGTGATGAAATAGAAGATACACCAGATGAATTTCAAGACAGCATGGTGTAATCATATATGTGCAGAACTTGGTGTGGTAGGATAGGAAGCTTTCTATCCAGTTTGGTCTTTACCAAGAGTAAAGCGGGTTCCAACCTTTAATACAAGGTTGAGGAAGGCAATCCAGTGATACTACTATGTGGATGAACTGTTTGTATCAAGTGAGGATAGTTTGATTGTCGACACGCAGCGAAAGCTTGCTGCCGAGTTCGAGATGAAGAACTTGGGGATGATGCACTATTTGTTTTTGGAATGGAGGTGTGGCAGAGTGATGGAATCTTCCTTGGACAAGGGAAGTATGCAGTAGAGATCCTAAAGAGGTTGAGGATGATGGACTGCAAGACTATGGCCACACCTATGGCATCAAACCTGAAGCTTCTGTGTGATGCTTCTGAGCCAGTTGATATCACTATGTATCGTCAGATGATTGGGTCTTTGATGTACCTGACGAGCACAAGACCAGATATTTGCTTTGCGGTGAACACATTGAGCTAGTTCCTGATGGATCCGAGGACTGTTCACCTAGTTGTTGCAAAGCATATTCTGAGGTACCTGAAGGGTACAGTGGATTATGGGCTCAAGTATGAGGTGAATCAAAAGTTTAACCTGCAGGGTTATGTTGATTCAGATTGGGCTGGCAATGCTGCAGATAGGAAGAGCACATCTGGGTGCTGCTTCAGTATGGGATCAGGTGTGCTCTCTTGGTTTAGCAGGAAGCAGTCCTGCGCAGCACTGAGTACAGCTGAGGCAGAGTATGTTGCAACTTGTTCAGCTAGTTGTGAGGCAGTATGGCTATGGAAGCTACTGTCTGAGTTATTTGATCTCCCGTTGGATGCTACTGGTATCTTTTGTGATAACCAGAGTTGTGTGAAGCTATCCAAGAACCCAATGTTTCATGACAGGTCGAAACACATAGAGATCAAATATCACTATATCAGGGATATGGTGCAGAGAGGATCTGTGAAGCTCCTGTATGTTGCGACAGACGAGCAGATTGCAGATGTGCTGATGAAGCCACTAGCCAGGGTGAATTTTGAGTACTGCAGAGAGAGGCTTGGCGTTCTTCAGATCGAGGACACTTCGACGAAAAAGTGATGGACACATTTGCTGAAGCCATTCCAAGCATGTTGGAAGGAGGATCCTTCACATGGCTGTGGATGTAAGTGCTGGATGATCAGCATCAGGAAGATGTTCTGGTTTCTGCTTGGATATGATCAGTTGGATCATTTTTATATGTATGTATGCTGGATATGATAAGTTGGATCATTTTTATATGTATGTATGCATCATGTTGGATGCTGGATATGATCAGTTGGATCATTTTTATGTATGCATCATGTTGGATGCTGGATATGATCAGGTAGATCATGTATATTGATATGTATTAGGTATGATCAGGTAGATCATGTATGTTGATGGATACATTGTGTGGATCATGTATATATGTATCAAGTGGATACACTATGTATGTTGATATGTATCAGGTATGATCAGATAGATCATGTATGTTGATGGATACATTGTGTGGATCATGTATCTATGTATCAGGTGGATACACTATGTATGATGATATGTATCAGGTAGATACTTGGTGTGCATCAGATGGATGCATTGTATGATCAAGGTGATCGTGGATGACGAGCTTCTCCAGATGACATGCAACAAGATGTTGCAGTGATAATGATCAGGATGATCATGTGTACATTAGGATGATGTATGATGAGTATCATATGATACTTTGTGGCCATGGATCAGGTTGTGCTCTGGGAGGACATATAATTTGTTGCCCTAGGAGATCTGCAGATAGTCTTACGAGGTTTTTCCTATGGCATGTAATTCGTTGCCCTAGGATATCTGGCAGATGCTCTTTCGAGGTTTTGTCCTATGGCATATAATTCATTTCCCTGGGAGATCCGATAGGTTGGGCTGTGTGCCCATAATCAGTCCTGGGATGCTCTTGCGAGGTTTTTCCATGACCACATGTAATTCATGCCCTGGGAGATCCTATAGGTAGAGCTGCGTGCTCGTAACAGCCTGGGATGCTCTTGCGAGGTTTTGTGGTGGGGTCACATGTAATAAGTCCTGGAGATCTGGACAGGATGAAAAAGGCCTCGGATGCTCTTTAGAGTTCTTTCTAGTCAAGAGACTCTTTTAAGGTTTTGTGACGCACGTAATAAGTCCTGAGGATTCCACAGTATGGTCAGTGATGATGAAGACCTGCAGGTGGTGGGCCTACATCCAGTATGAAAAAGGACTGGCTCTGTAGAACTTCCTATGATGAGTAGATTCAGAGATTGATTGAGATAGCAGCAACAGTGACGATGATGATGACTTGATGACGATTATCCAGTGACGATGATCTAGAGAAGATGACTTGTGCTAGAAGACCTGTGTCGAGAAATACCTTCCTAGTTAAGAGGGAGTGTTGATGTATATGTAACTTCAGAATGTATTTCACATATGTATATTGTATTCCTATAGAGATGGTATTATTCCTCTATACGGAAGTGTCGTCATTTATATTGTAAATGTCGTAACTTATACTTGATGGGTTATTAGACCACCTTGTTGGGGTCGGCCCTGTATAAGTCATGTGGGTCAAAGGGTTATTAGACCACCCTATTGGGGGTTGGCCATGTGGGTCGAAGGGTTATTAGACCACCCTATTGGGGGGCATCCCAGTCAGCATTATGTTATGTGGTTAAGTTCGAGCCTACATGATTTCTGTAAAAGGCAAGTCAAGTCAAGTATAAATAGAGTGCGGGAGGCACTCTATTTGTTCACTCACTTCTCACTCATGCACTCAAGGAGGAGTGGCGCACTTATGGAGGAGGAGGATCTGCTGCTAGGTTATGTCTATCTCTCATGTTTGGGTTGTATCATTGCTCTATCTATCTCTGAGGAAGTTATTGGGGTTTTTCACCTTTATGGTTTTCCCCAAGTAAATCTTTGTGTCTCTTGTGTGCTTGCATTATTGTCTCCATGATTGATATGTTGTAGATATGTTGTACATGTTGTTCTCTTAGTTAAGATCCTAGATCAGATTGAAGTAAATTCTGAAAATTTAACAAAATTCACAGTCGACATTACATTTCTGAAAAATGAAAACCCCATAGGGTTTTATCCCCATCATTTATGAACTCTTAAACACGAGTTTTGCATTTCCAATTGGACAAAACTAGGCATAAAAAATAAACGCAGAGTAACTAGACGAAGGTCTTTCGCCATAGAGTTTTCACTCCAACTTACCTTCTTAAAAGATCAACTGATAGACGACGCCGAAACATGGCAAGACTGGTTACTCACTGTTGGAAACAACCACATCAATCAAGACCGAAGGAGAACTTACGAGGGTTTTGGAAGACCCGTAGCTTACCAAGAATGGAATGTGGCCATCCTTTTCCAAACCCTGGTGCGTGTTCCCCTTTCGAAACCGGCACCTACCAAACAAACACACAAGCATTAAACATCATACTTATTAAAACTATAAACCAAACGTTACTATAAACTTTGAGTTGAGAAGTCACTCACCTTTATAGTTGAAGGCCGAGCTTGGTACATATGCCTGTACACAACAAACTCCCTTCCTCGGACGAGAACAGACCACCATTCAAATTTGGTTACAGGAAGATATCTTTCCACTAAAAACTCAGAGAAAGAAACAACTAATCTAACAACTCGACAGAGTTGCAAACCCAAGACTCGACAAATGTTCATGCCATTATAGAAAGACGAATCCTGCACTATTTCAAACCTAACTACAGGTTGCAGGGTCGAAACCCTCATCCATTATCTTCTAACCCTACAAAGCAGCGGCCTATCGGCCATAATGCCAAAACCATTGTAACAATGAACTACTTTCACTCTTCGTCAAACCAAAAACATTGACACAATTCTAGGGTTACATCCAACGGCTAGGATCAAGTCGATCAACGATCACAATTTCCAATGCTTTTACATTGGGTATCGCATGGCCCTTGCAATTATGGATTCATTCATTGCCATAGCATAGCCTTAACACATCTAGATTACGTTGGAAGCATCGACAGCCAACTCGGATGACCGTCAACAAGAAATATTACATGGCAGCTTCACAGTCACCGTATGCACTACTTTGCATTTATGTGGAAGCTGGTTAAGTCCTCGTCACCTTGATATTATGGGCGACCATTAATGCAAACCTGTATCTCGATCACCAACGCCGGATCGTATCGCATTCCAACCATAAACCTGTTAATCAAATTTTAATGCATGTCAGCACTCCTTTATTACAACGTTATAATTTCAAACGTATGATGCATAACATTAGAACATTATGTGTCGTGTTAATCCAAAGTTCATTTGGTTTCCAAGTTACGATTACAACACATATTATTGTGTTATTTTGACCAACGAATATATATATATACATATAGTTCCAACCCTATGTCGTATGTAGATTCATTTCGTTATGTAGATTAATATTCAAAGTTTATATAGTTCTAAGGTAAGAATTGTAGTTTTTAAATAATACAAATCTGGTTTGTGTAATAGTTGTTAGTACGACTATAGTCATCAGATTGACATTCATTATATGCAATTTATACAATCAATGATACTATATATATAAGCCCTTAAAAGATTATAAGTATCACATCTAGTTAAACATGGTAGAATTACGGTTAGTATAAACCATACATAAGAAATTTGAACATTACCCTTGTAACATTGGTTGAGTTCATGTAATTTCTAATTTTGCAAGTATAAAAATAAATGGTTTATATGGTAGATATTTCAATGAATCCATTGATAAATAATTAGCATGAAAATTAACTAAATGTTATGAGTTTCTTACCATATTTTCTCATTACACACATTTAACGATTTTGCGGTACATCTATCACATCAGTAATATGAAGATAATTAATTATCTTAAGATGACGACAAAGCCAGCTACAACAACGACAAGGATTACAACGACAAACCTATCAGCATGATGATGTTCATAGATGACTATGTTTTAAACATTGTTGAGTTGTAAGACAGCATTTTAAAACATTATTTATAGCTATGTAATTCATACCTGCATACTTATGGTGAGTCGCAACAGATTTCTAACAATCTATTTATCTACGACGTTGAAATTGAACTATACACGTACTTTGAATTTACGCAGCCATGAAACTTCTTACCTGTCGTTTGCACATAGAACATTCAAATTGCTTTAGCGTTTCAGCTAAGTAAACACCGGCTACCTCGTAGGACACGCTTTTCATCATAAGTCAAACTGTCAGTGTCTTGTCAATATTACAAATTTCACATCATAATTCTGACCTGTCCGTACATTTAATTACATTAATCAGATTGAAAAATGTGTGTTAAAGTCGTCATTATCATAATGTTGCTAATACAAAAATTAAATTATGTTTAATACTGGCGATCCTGAATCATTTCTGTTGTGCTCAGACAATTATTATTTTCGCAATTATAATTATCGTATTGAATGTTATTTTCAAAAGTTTTAAATTTTTATGAAAATTCAGGATGTTACACAAATATCGATAAGATTTTCCAGAAATTTAAGTTAACAAAATGAAGCCTAAGATACTAATAATTGCTATTTGAAACCCTTGGGCATTAAAATTTGAAATCCGTTCTTATGATCTAACAAAGTGTAGTTTCCATATTTCAAATAAACAAAAAAGTAAAGAAAATTGTTAATTTTAAAGGTGGTTGATGAGTGATATTAGTGCCTTGCTTATCCTTGGACATATGGGGTCATGAAATGCATAGACATGCCACAATTATTCTAGACTCCTGGAATTAGATGCAAAATTTTCCCATGAAAAGGTCTCTATAGAGATGCTCCTTTGGACTAGAAACTTGATATAAACCTTAAAAAAATGGTGAGAATAAACATGTAATTACTCCTTAGATTCATATTACAATAGCTACACCAAATTGCTAAAATTTATAAGAAGAAACTAAAAAAAAACATAAGTTGTCTGTCAACCTAGCATACCTTACTATTCAAATGAACCAAGTTGCTAACATTTGAATGAGAAGAGTTGAGTACCAAATCCAAGTCTTTTATTGCCAAAACATTTGCCTCACACTACAAGATAATCTCTACAAGTCTCCCAAAGCCTCTTTCAAATAAGATGGATCTCTCAAATGTTAATCAACAACAACAATAGCTAAGGGGAGGTGTCTCTAATATGGATTTTCTTGGTTAGACAACCCTCCAATAAAATAATAATATCCTTGGCTACAACCCTAGATCTATCCTAGGGAGGAGAAAAGATTAATATCCTCCACATGACATGGTCAATCAACACACAAACAATGCTCAAAACCATAACCAACCTTATCAAGAAAGGGGTTGTACCTCTAAGAGAGAGAATATGCCTTGACAAGGTCAAAAAGTCTATCATGAGTACAAAAGATACCCAAGGAGGTTGGGAGCTGTTATGAACATCATAATAATAATAATAATAATTAATGAAGAGACATCATGAAAATGTTGAGCTTAGTTAATTAATGGATGCATTAGTGTAGTTTTGATCCATATATGTGATATTTTGCAACACCATTGAGCTTCCCACATAGTTTGTTTTGAGTCCTTGTTAATCTTTTATTCCTCTCTTTAAGAGTGGAATCAGTGCAGAAGCACTTGGAGATTAGTTGCAATAGTTGGAGACTTACATTTTAGACAATCAATTTTAGGATGAAAAGAGAACTCCCTAGATATTCTAGGAGAGCATAAGTAAGGTCAATAGTATCTGCAAGTTGAATGGGACATTACTCAAATCATATTTTGAAGAATCATCTAATAGAACCTCCCCCACAACCCTCTATGTAATTTGTGTCGATAATAACTGTATTTTGGATTTTAATTAGGAAATATTCTAACTACTTCTTTCTTGACTCTTCATGATATCTTAATTGAACCTCAAGTGTACTACATTCTTACATTTTATAAGTATCTAAAATAAATGGTAATCTTAGTTACAAAGAGCTATTGCATATAAGAGGTAGTTACAAGGAGCTATTGCATATATTTGACCTTATCTGACCTTCTATCTCTTTGGCATGTCAAATAAGAGGTAGTTACAAGGAGCTATTGCATATAAGAGGTAGTTACAAGGAGATATTGCATATATTTGACCTTATTTGACCTTCTATCTCTTTGGCATGTTAAATAAGAGGTAGTTGCAAGGAGCTATTGCATATATTTGACCTTATTTGACCTCCCATCCCTTTGGCAGGTCAAATAAGAGGTAGTGACATGGAGATATTGCATTAGGTATGGGGAATTGAGAGTGATGTGAGGGGGGGGAGGGGCCATAAGATCTTCCACCTTCACGTGGTTGGCCCTGTTCAGTAGAGAATATTAAATTATTCTCGAAACAAAGAGGAGCTCAATGAATGTCTACGATGCTACCTTTCTACAACCCACTCACATGTCATCTAAATTTTGACAATTTCTTGGGGCTTGTTATGAAACTAAAGCATCTTATCATACTTTCCAAGCCTCTAAAAAGGTAAGGAAAGTTTTTGTGCTAACGTGGACAAATGTGTTATCTAAGTGGCACATAGACTTGAAATTTGAGAAGTTGGTCATTCAAGAATAATTGAGATATTTCTCAATGTATCAAGACCTAGAAAGACATCATTTTCTAAGCCTTCGACCAAGTCAAATGGTTCTGAAAAGGATAATCTATAGGGTTCCACACAACTGGTAGACTCTATTGAAATCCCTAACAGAGAGAATTTGTCTCTACCTCAGGAGAAGATAATTGTCTATTAAGTGGAAATTTGGTTTCAGAATGGTTTGTTCTTCCTGCAATGGAACTCACTACCTCTCACGGAGTATACCACATGCTTCCCACAACCCATCAAGTTAGAAATCGCAGGTTAAATGGTGTTCAAGGCCCTTTATTTCAGTTGAAAACTAAATTGAAGAAGAAGGAGATATTAAATGTCACTCATGGAACTAAAACAGATAAATTGGTGGTTGATAGAGACGAGGGTTTCTCCCAACTATTATGCTCGCTTGCTATTGTGGAAGATATTAATTTTGGTGTCCTGAGTCATGAATTGATCATGAGAAGATTTTCTCCTGCTTAAATACAACCAAAATCTCCTCCCAAACAAAAGGAAGGAGGAAAATACTCGAATGTCTCTATCTCTGCTTGCAGGTTCTGACTAAAGTTCAGAGGATGCACATATAGAAGTGAGAGAAGGTAAGGCCACTTGACATTATTATTTGGTAGTCTCAGTTATGCTATAGAAGAGGAAAATATGCTTTAAAAGGTATCGATGACCTTTAATTTATGTATCTAACATTACCCTTCAATTTCCTAACACAACTATTCAACTTCACACCTCATATTTCTACTTGTCAGGCTACAAATAAATTAAATCATTTTCATATGATAAATATTATCATACATTTGACCATTATATATTTGTTCCTAAAAAATCTCCTTAATTGTCACCATGACTTGTATATGTTATCACCTGATCCTTAGTGAAAAATCTCAAATTTTATTTCAGAGAAGAAGGGTCAAAGAACAATCACACCACTTGAACTTGCTGCTACCAAATCAAATGTATCTCCTACCAAAAAAACTATGTATTTCTTGTACTCTCCAACAATGTATCTGGAACAAGCAATCAAGTAGTCATCACTTCCACATATCCTCATGCTGAAAGCAGAATCCTCCTTAATAAAATGGGTTTATCTTATCTTAGGACATTTGATATACTTTCTCTTAAAGACTTAATGATGCAATCCATTCATATGCGACACACAATTGGTTCATCTCTTTTATTTTCTCCAGATTAATTTTAAAAGCACACAATTGATCCCTCTTTTTCTTTTCCTCGTAGTAATTGCAAACACACTTGAGGATATTTATTATCAATATCATTATCCCCAAGAAACCCCATAATAGTTTTTTTGACGAGTCCTTTCAGTTTTGTTCCTATTGCAAAGTATTATGATCTAGTTCCCAGTGTCATATACAATCCCTTGAACATATGCTTCCTGGTTCAATCTTCTTACAAATCACCTAGTTCCTTGCTTGTATTTATAGATTCCCTTTTATTGGTCTAAGTCTATGCTGTTGGGAGTGGGAGCAGAGCGAAAAGCGAAATTTTCAAAAACTCATGTTTCGGGAGCATTTTTTATATATTATATATTTGGATGGATTTATATCTAATAAAAATGTAGGATGTTTAATTAGCTATAGAAAACATGGATTAAACCATATAACATCAATCATCTAGTAGTTATAACTTATAACAGTGTCATCAAATGATCAACAATAACAAATTTTGTAGGAGCTTGGCAAATAAAGGGAGGTACCATAACATTGTCATGAAATGATCATCCTAGTATCAGAGCTTTTAGTATAGTAGAGATAGGGTGCACCTCAGGAATGCACTCCCAAAACTGGGAGCATTTTGGGAGTGAGCTTCCGAAGGAAGTGAGCTTTGGGAGCGGGGGTGCTTCTTTTAAAGTGTTTTTGGTTCTCCAAGGACTTGAATGTTTGGATGTCCATCAAATTGCTTGATATTGCTGATCCGGAAACAACTTGGCCATTATACTCTTTCCAAAATCACTGTCCATGTCTACTACAATGCTCACACTGAGTTACATGCTTGTTCTCTTCTACTGGACTGTTCAATGGGGTGCTACTGTCCTTTTGAACAAATACCTTTACTTGTCCTTAGAGTGGTCTCAGAAAATCAACAGCAACTCAGAGTGGTGGCAATTCATAGCATTCATTACTTGTTACAGTGCACCGAAGTTCCTCACTCAATAATTATCTACAAACTAGGAAAGATGCATATCCATCAGAATACATGTAACTCAAATCCATTTTAAGCCACAAGTCTCGGAACTCAGAAAGATCACAAAGGTAAACATCATACAGATTATACTCTCAATGTCAATGGCTGATATTCTGATGTTCAATGAACAAGGGTGGAAATGTTCGAATAGACTACCTTTTTCAAATCCCAAAGACTATTCTAGCATGGTTGTGATACAACTTGAAGAAAGCAAAGAGTAGCAGAAACATAAAACATCCAAAAATTTGCACGTAGAGAGCAACTTATTCAAAATTGCTACAATGTTTCATTGATGTAGAGGTGTTGATATGCATGCACAGTCCATGTAAATAGATGCCACTACACAAGAGTCTGCTTGCAATTTTTAGGACTGCACTATTATACACCTGTGGCATTTTCATATGTGACACATACCGTTAATTCCATTGTATTAATTACACACACACATGCACCTTAGGATATTTAACACCTCATACATATGTAACACTTTGTGAGTTGTGACATTTAAATGTACTTAACCATGACCATACTAAAATGATCATTATCCCCAAGATTCACCCTACATGCAACAATTCAAAATGACAACTCCTATTCAAAATGACAACTCCTCACTAATAATAGCATTAACATATTCTTAATGAATAACAATTTTATCCTTTCTTGTTCTCTATCCCTCTCATTTAAACTTGTTGCACTAATTTTATGGTTCCAACCAACATGATCTATCATTTCACATTAATAACATACCCTTCTATGTTTGTACCAATCTCATTTTTGACTTGTTAATTTTCTCTTATCCTTGTAAGTTGTAGGTTTGTAACTTATTTTAATGTAGTAGAAGGGAGAGACATAAGAGACAAAAGGAGTGCCTGTATGTTTGTAACTCTTGTTGATGTTGTAAAAGCATGGACTTCTATTGATGTAGTAGTTGCTACATCTGTGTTTTCTTTTTTGTAGGTCAATGTAGTTGTAGATTGTTATAGATATTTGTTTGTAATAAATATGCTCTATCTCTCTAGTATGCTTGGCTTTCTATGCCAATTTCTAGTGTAGTAAACCTTAGTGAGGGCTTATATATTGAATATATCTTGCTTATTAATTTGTGAAGTAGGTTTGATATGTAATTTATGTCACTTGGAATCCACAACTCATTCTTTAAAAGTCCACTAATTAGTGTTCTGTTTATCTTTATATAGGCCTACAAAAGAGTTGGGGACATGATTCATAGTGCAGATATGGGTCACGGAGTAATTGGGGTTATTGATGTGACTGAAATTATTGTAAGCTATTAAATTCATGACTCAAGTTGTTCTATTTAGTCATGATTTCCTTTGGTTTCAGTTGAATCTTTATTTAATAGTTAAAATTTCAACTCGAAAATAGCTCCCTTATTCAAAATCCCAATGTTTCCACCCCAACCTAGGAAACTAGTAGATTGGTGGAATTTTATCTTTTGAGATTTATTTGAAAGGGGACATTACAATCCTCCCCACCCAAGATTTCTTGTCCTCAAGCAATTTCAAACATGTATGTTGAAGAACCTACTTTCTTTCCAAAACTTTCTTTCCCAAATTTTTTTGAAACCAATGAGACTAAAAATTATTCTAGGGCCCCATTGTTTGTATTGCACTCCAACAATTAGGAGTGCTCTCCAACCCATACCATCAGGCAAGATAATTCCCAGATCCCATTTCCTTGTATGCATTCTTCCAATCATCATAAGTACAAAATATAGATCATCAAAGTACATAGCAGCATAATAAAAATGTACATCAAGGAGGTGCCTCATCAAAGAATCATGAAGGTGCTTATACCTCCAAGCAAGTAGACCACCATTTGCCAAGTGCATATAAGAACCAAGTGACCAATCAAATCCGTTGCAATGACATAGGTGAGTATCCCATGTCCTATAATGCTGCTCCAAAAGGATGTAAGATGCATCAAAACAATAAGCCATGTGTCCTTTCATCCAAGAAGTGAATGAAGAACCTCCACTAAAATCTGAACCAAGTAGGGAGCAAAGAAAACAATGAGCCTTCAAGGGGCTCACATAAGTACCATTTATGCATCCATGGATATGTGTATCATCAATAAATAACAAAGGATGTTGCTTCCATTGTAAATAATAAGGTGCTCTAGTCATGTCATCATCAAAAGGAGAGATAGGAGTTTCATACTCCTCATGTGGCACCATTAGAAATAAACCTTTCACCCAATTTTCATCCCCAATTGATGTGGTTGAAAAAGAAGTAGGGGGTGAGGAATTATGAACCAACATTAACTCTTTGCAACTCTTACCCATCGAAATATTTAATTCATCTTCTCCATAATTGGCTGGTCCAACTATTGTGATATCATGTGCCTCCTCCAAGGCTTTGCAACTCTCTCCATGAGGCAACTAATAATCCCTCTGAACAAAGACAAGTGCCTGTATTTATTCTTGTTTGAGTGTAGCATCTTCAATCACTTTCATATCAACATGTACCTCATGTTCCACCATTACATGAGGTTCCTCCTTTGTTACATAAATTCTTTCATCCATTTCCTTCTTTTCCTCGAAAGGAGAACCACTACTCCCTCCTATTGCCAATTTGCTTCCAAATTGACTAGCCAACAATTCGAACCCTTGCATTAGCTATTTTTTCATGTCTTCAAAGAATGGTTTCAAGAATTTTTTAAACTCCTAATTCTCCTCTAAGGTTCCTTTCTCATCCTTACTCATGGTTACCAAAGAATGTACTTCTTCTCCTACTTCTTCCCTTTCACCAAAAGTACTTCCAGTTTTAGTTTCTAAGGGTGGGGGATGATTTCTTTGACTTCTTGTCCTCATGAATGGTAATCCATATCAGTTTCAAGGACCATTCTCTAATACCACTTGTAGTGTCCCTTTTTAACAAATTTGGTAAAATTGGAAAAATTGCAAATTTTGGCCAATTCGACCCTTAGACTAGTATTGACCCAAATGCCTCCAAATGGCTCCAAATGCTTCCAAATTCGTTCTGAATGAGTTTGGAAGGTATTAATACATAATATTGTGACTTATGTATGCTTGGAAACTCTCAAAATAATTCTTCAACATTCAATTATAATCAAGGAAAGACAGGGAAATTTACTAGTTAAATCGAGGTTCAAATCCCTCAAGGGTAGTGGTCAAAGATGGATCTCCAAATGTTGTATGAAATTCCAAATTTTCAGAATAGAGACATGGTACTGTTAAAGGACTTCAATGGTCTTCCAAATACATCACTAATCAGTTCCTAAAGGATTCTACAACTTCCATAATTCAGATGTTTATATACTAGCTTCAACATAGGGGGAAATGATAGTAAATCTTCACAAATGGTTATGAAACTTGAGAATATTGCTCCAAATGCTTGTCTAATGAATATGAAACTTATTCATCATATTAATGGTGCTCCATACAACAATAATATATCATATTTTGACTAAACCATTCGAATTTGATACCACTTCAAGTGCTTATAACAAGGTATTGGGGAAATGGCACCATTTAATCATAGTTTAGCATTTGTACATAAAATATCTTGGAGTTTCGATATGAAAGTATTCTGAGTAGTAACTAAATATTATATATATCATATTACAAAAATATGGGGCCTCAATATCAATTCGAAAGAGGTCATCACCTCACCAAGTGTGCCCCTCCTCAAGGAGCAAGAATATGACAAGAAATGGAAGAATAGTTGTAGAAGCAAGCTGAAGGAGATGTGATCAAGAGCTTCCCTATAGCTTCAAACTGAAACAAATGAATCCACTGTATCTCCAAATGAAATTTCTGAATGGCCTCTCCAATTTCCAATTAGGATGGGAATCTTTCACCCTTGAAATTGGTACTAAGGAAAGTAGAGTAAACACTCCACAAGCATGGAAAAGATATGCTCTCCAATATGAAAAATGATAAATGACCAAAAGCCACTCTCCTTCCTTCCAAAATCCTCATTCCAACTCATGTTGGGAAGAGATTCCAATGTGTGCCACTTGTCCTACAATTCCTAGTCTCCATCTTCCCTCAATTCGAATGGGTGTCTCTTTGGCTGCCCTAACTCCCTTGTGTGCCTTCTTGGAGGCTATTTTTAGCCCTGACATGTCATATATGTCAAATGTCATCATTCAGGTCTGATTTGTGTCATAAGTCTCATAGCATCTTCATCATTGTTGTTATAGAAGCTAGGGAATCTAGCCCAAGTGTCTCAATATCTCTTAAATGCATCTTCCTCTTCCATGGGAGTTACTCTTCCACTCCAATTCGACCTTCATTGAGTCATGCCAATTATATTGACCTCCAAACTCCCCAAGAACATTAGACTCCACCTTGGATTTAAATGGGTGAGAATAGGATGCCATGTGGCATGAGGAATCTAGCTTTATGTGGGTCCCACACCACCAATGTGTCTCCATGACCAAGTGCCACCTTATTTTCCTATCATAAATATTTATTTAACCCCTTTTAATATATTTATGTCAATCTAATGTCCATTTGGGGTTTATTAGCTCCCTTATTCAAAATCCCAATGTTTCCACCCCAACCTAGGAAACTAGTAGATTGGTGGAATTTTCTCTTTTGAGATTTATTTGAATGGGGACATTACAGTTAGTTGGTTTAGATAGTTATAGAGAGGGTTTTGACACTAGAGATTTTTCTTAGATTTGGATTGGATAGAATGCCTTAGAAGCTTCACCCTTATGGAATGATAGACTCATCTCAGGGGTGGCCTATGTCATAGAAAGGATAAGTGTGACAAAGTACCTAATGTTGGGAAGAACATCCTTCATTTGTAGCCAGTTGGAGGATTATTTCTTTCAAAAAGCTAAGTCCTCAATTGTGTTCCGAATTATTGTGCTTACATTTTTGTTTTGCATGTATTTATATTACTATCTATGTAAATATGTGTGTATAGATTCAATTGTTATACTTATGGATGAAAACATGTTAGGAATGCATACATATTTTGGGATAGAAATTATTTAATTTAGCTTATATAGTTTTACTTCCTCTATTAACATTTTTATAGTGAGTCAATGAAAATCAAATTATGTATTAGAGTGAAAAACTTATTGTGAAACTGATAACAATACTAATAAATTTAAAACAATCCATAATATTAATAAATTTAATAACAATTATTATATTTAACCCTAATCAACCTAAAATTACTCTACTTGAGCTTGATAATATTAAATTTTAGATTAGTCTTAGAAAATATACTTTAACTAAACAACCCCAATATTATCAACATTAATGAAATTATGACTAAATGGATAGAAGTAATATTTTTTTCATTTAAATTAGCATAGAATTTAAATAGTTATTAATTATATTAAGAGACTATAGGGGCAATAAGATTAAATTTATAACCTAGCATTATCCTTAGTAATATAATTTAGTTTTTCTAAATATTTTTAAATATTTTAAGATAAAAAACTTTATTTAACTACTAAATCTCAAAACCCTAATCACCCATGGCCGACCTTTACTTATCTCTGCAACTAATTACTATATAAATGAGATCTTTTGCTCCTCATAAAAACTTGACTATTCGTCCTGAAGATGGATCCTGCTATGGATTCGAAACGTCGATTAACTAATTTGGCTACTGCGGTTTCTCCGAGACCCTCCGACAATTTAGAGAATGTTATTATGTATAGGAAAAGGAAAAGTTATACATTTTATACATGTATTTGGGAAGGTACAAAAGGTTTGGATTCGCAATGAATGGCTTCGAAATGTTGAACCCATAAAAGCATAAGAACTATATTTTTATTATATATTTTATGGATATAATTAGATTTAACTTTGACATGATTCTTGAATATGGTGTGATATATCCATTCCAGGTAGAGATAGATAATCTATCTCTCCTATCAATAACTAACTGTAGAAACATATGCAATTTATGATTATTCACTTTAAAATGATGAACTATCACATCTTTTTAATGACAAATTTTCACGTTGAAACCATTTACATAAATTAAAGGATGAAGATGAAGTTATAGAGGAAAAAAAACACAAAATTTTAAAGTTGCAATACATTCTATAAATAAAAATATCATAATATAAATCTGAATATGAAAATCAAATCTACACATGACATGGTTAGATGGAGGTTAGGGTTTATTAAGCTACACATTTCCATGTTATAAGGAGGATAAGTTATGTGTGGAAGAAGTGTTGTTACTTGTAAATGTATATCAAAATCATGACTATTTTTTGTGATTGAAATTAGGTTGTATTATGTTTTTAGACTTGGAGAATTTCAATCTCAATGAATTTGAGACACTAGAAGGTAGCTCTAACCATACTTCCTCTACATGGATATTATTTTGATGAGCATGAAGTTTATTCTCAAATTGATGGGTTTAACCCAAAATCCACAAATCGTGTTAAAGTAGTTGAATTTTAAAAAAATATTGATGTCCAAATGGCCATATCCATTCATGTGAGATATTCATTAATGGTTAATGCAATATATTTCAATATCATGAATGAATTATGGGATAAGGTGAAGTCTTTGTACGAGTCCTTTAACACGTTAAGGAAAATGCTTTTAGGAGGCAACTTGAATCTTATTGGAAGTTAGATGAAGAAAGTGTTTCATCAAATATTTTTTAAGTCAATGAGATATGATATCAATTTCATGACATTATATATAAAATCAAAGATGCAAAACTTATTTCCATAACCTTAAAGATGCATTATCTAGAAACTATGAGGTGTGTTACAAAGCACTAGCATAGATAAGGTGCCTACTCTGAACAATTGTATGAGACTTTATGGTTATCTAAAGAGATGTGAAATAAGGATATGAACCAAAGGGAGGTTGATAGTGTTATATTACTTTTAAAGACCAAGTTATATAATTAGAAGGAAAAGAAGAAGAATTTTGGTAAGGACCATCATCAACCAAGCAGTGGAAAATCTTCATCCAAAGGAATCTATTATAAGTCTATAATGACATGTTTTCTATTTTCATTAGATGGGACCACCATTAAAAATCATCCTAAAAAAAAGTTTGATAAAAAGTGAAGACACGATCAAAAACATGGTGAAGCTCAATGTTTCCAAGGTAGGTAATCCTACCTGAAGATGATGAGCTATATAAATAAGTAGTCCTACCTGAAGATGATGAGCTATATAAATAAGTAGTCTTAAAGGGTTAGAGAGAATTGAAGATGATGAGCTATATAAATAAGTAGAGTCTTAAAATATTAGAGAGAGTATTGATTACAGAAATCATGGCTGTGTCTAAGCTTTTTAATATGGTATCCTATAAAAAAAACATTGTTGAAGGTTAACACTAAATCTTTAGTAAGCATTGAGAGTTATAACACCTCCTAGAAGGTACTCTAAAATTAAAGTTCAAAATAAAAGGTATGGATCTATGAGTATCTTCGTTTATTCTAATCCCAAGACTATTTATGAAGTGTTATGTTCTATACAATGGGTTTTAAACATGCAAAAAGAATATGACAACATCATGAAGAATGATGTATGACATTTTATATTTATACCTAAGGTGAATAGGGTTTTGTATTTATGCCTAAGGTGAATAAGGTGATTAGTAGTTGATGAATTTCGGATAATTTTAAAGAAAGATTTATTGTGAATGATTTTAGCTATAAAAAAAATGTATTTGAATTAAGACGATATTTTTGGTCCAATTTCTAGATATATTATCATTAATTGTATTATTTTTTTTAGCTTATTTTCATGGTTGGAGTATTCATCAAATGAAGGGAACCTTACTTTTCTTAATAGTGTTTTGTAGATTCAATTTATATGCAACAACAACAAGATTTTAAATTTGATGATATGGAGGATATTGTGTGTACATTAAAAAAAATTATGGGGTACTATTCACTAAATAGTCAATAGTATATCATGTGAGTTTATATTGGGAGGTTTAAAATTCTAAAAAATGGAAGTAATATATCTCTTACTATATTTTTAAAATGGGTCTACGGGCATTTTTAATATACTAAAAAAATATTATGGAGAGATTAGAATTAGGAATCATGGGTTTGAATTAGGTATTAAGAGGTTTAACTAGGTGTAATGCATGTGAAGGTGGTGTGGGTCTAACTATGTGTGCACTCGAAGTAGTGTTTGTATATGTGTGATTTATGTTTGAATTTAACCATGCATGAAGTCTCAGAGTTGTGTTTGAATAGGTATGCTATGTGTGTGAAGGTGATATGAATTCAATTGAAACAAATGTGTGTGAATCCAAGTTGCATTCGAGGTTTTCTTCCACATCTCAAAATATATACTCCTGCCAAGGTTTCATATTGCACCGTATAGTATTCCAAGTCTTCTAAGGTTTGTGCCATGTCACATGCTAATTGGGGGTTAGATTTTATTTTAGATTAAGGTTTTTCTCCATCCTAGCATAAGTGACAAACTACATTTAAACAATAACAAAATAATATTACGAACTATTTAAATGTGATGATTTTACATTTATATATTAAATTGAAATTTTTGAATAAAAACTACTATAAATGAGAGATATTCCATAAAAAATGTTGAGTGCTAATGATGTCAACCTCCCTCTTGCTTGTCCTCATTAATTCTAGGTTGAATAAAAAACAAAACATGCACATGGGTATATGAAGAAGACACCAGGGTAGGTAAATAGAGGACAAGGTCATGGTAAAATAATGGAGAAGAAGACACCAAGGTAGATAAATAGAATACATGGTCACATTTTTTAAATATTTTGTTACACACAGGGATGTGCATGCATTATCAATGTATGCACACCCTTAAAAATGAGCATATGTTCCTAATATGTGCACTTTTTTGAAATGAAAAACTTATGTGGATCAAAATGTCCACGAACAACTTAAATGTGTGTAGGTTCAACAAGGGTTAATGCTAGTTAAATTTGAACATTTGCATGTATTAAAGAAGGTGTACATTCCTTAAATTCACAATGAATGCATTCTCCCATTGAAATGAATTTGAGAACCAACTTCATGCACCCATCCTTGGCTAGAAATAAAACAATATTTCAAAACAGAGAAATTATTCCAATACAAGTTAGTCATAAGATCAGATATTCCTACATAGGTAGCTGTCAATATGGGAAGATAAATAAAAAAATGAATTCGGAGGCTTCAAAAGTATAAATGTCAAAGGAAAGTGGTTATTTTAATGGGGCATGCCAAAGTAATCCAAGTAAATGTAGAGTTGGAGGATATTTTATTACAAAGGATTTAATCACATGATCAATTTTAAAGTTATAGAAGGAGAGGAAGTACAAATAAATCTTATTCATAGGCACTTTCGTTATGTTAAATTAAGATGCAGCTTCAGAAGATATTCTTATTGTATCATATTGTATTTGTCATGTATTTTCTATGTAAAACCCTAAAAGAACAGTGTTGTATTGTACTTGTAAAAGTTGTAATGTCGAATCAAGAAGATTCGAGAATAAATGTAAAATAAACACTATTATGTTCTCCCCTAGAGAGGTCGGCCCCAGTGAGCTAGTGGGGTCGGCCCCATAAGGAAAAGTCACCCAAAAAACTAGTATATATAGGAGGGTAACCCTCCTCATTTGGAAATACACTCACAACAAGCAAATTCGCTCAAGCAAAGAAGAAGAAGATTGTTTTGGGATGTAGAAGACTTGGAGGACATCTATCTCTTGAAATAGGGTTTGATCTATGCTTATTGTTGATACTGTGACATTGTACTTGGTTGACGAATCTATACTAGAATTTATGCTGGTTTTTTCTCGTGAAAGGGTTTTCCCAAGATAAATCTTTGTGTATTTGTATCTACTGTTGAATGTCTTTCTTTCAATGATCCTAATGTATGCAATTATTGTGGTATGATACGCTAAATGATTAAAAGTCTAACATAATTGCTTGAAATTCAAAATTCTAACATGGTATCAGAGTCATGCTGAAAGAATTCATTGCTACAACTGCAATTGTTGGATATTATGGGCTATTTTTTCAAGCTCTTCCATCCATATATCAAGATCGACCTTAGCACCATTGAAATCTCCCTAGGAGGGTGCATCTTTCTATGGAGGTAGAATTTAGATCTGAGAAATTTCAGTTTTGACCTAGTTACTATCGGATCGGAAAAACTAGGGTTTCCAATTTTTGTCTATTCTATCCATAGATATGGAAGAAAAGAGGGTTTTTTAAAGTCAACTTGAGGAGGAACATCCTTCTAGTGGATCATATCCTCCATTGAAGAACTTTCAATTTTGACCCTCCTCCTGCTAGGGTTTCCAGAATCATATTTGTCAAGATGATAAGAAACACCAAGGTTGTTGAGAAGCTTGAAGGAGATGATAACTTTAGAACATGGAAGTATAGGATGCTCCTCATCCTAGAAGAGAATTACTTGGAAATATGTTACAGAAGAGGTTGCAGATCCAGAGGGAGATGAAGATAAAGCAATGCACAAGAAGAACATGGTTAGGGCAAAGAGAATCATTGCAGATTATATCAAGGACGATTTGATCCCTCATGTCTCATCCTCAAAGACTCCAAAGGAAATGTTTGATGCATTGAAAAAATTATATGAAGGAAAGAACATCAATCAAAAGATGACATTAAGGACTCAACTCAAGAATGTGAAGATTTAGAATTCATAAACAATCCATTCCTACTTCACAAGGGTAACTCAAATCAAGGAACAACTTGAAGCTATTGGAGATACAATTGAAGAAGTTGAAATAGCGATGAAAACATTAAATGGTCTCCCAAGGTCATGGGAATCATTTATTCAAGGGATTTTCTCTAGAAAGAAGCTAACAAACTTCAACAAATTATGGAAGAATGAACTCAGGAAGAAGCTAGAAAAGTAGCAAGAGAAGAGAAGTTGGGTAATGATGAAGATCAAGCACTAGCTACTTGTACAAAGAAAGAAAAGAGTAGAAAAGAAGTTCATCATTCTAAGAAGTCTCAAAAGTTTCAAAGGACTAAAAATACCCCAAAGGACTACTCAAACTTCAAATGCTACACTTGCTCGAAGATGGGACATATTGCAAGAAATTGTCCTCAAGGAAAATATCAAGTCAAAAAAGGAAGGAATAAAAGGCATCATGCTCATGTTGCAGGAGAGGATGAACTAGTTCAGAATAAATCAAGAGAAGACGATTCAAGTGAAGAATAATATGTCCTAATATCCTCTCTTATAGGAACAATCACTCATGGAAGTGATACATGGCTTGTTGATAGTGGTGCTTCTAAGCACATGACTGGTTACAAGGACTCTTTCTCAAATTTGAAGTTATTTAGTGATACTTCACCAGAGACAGTGGATGCCACCATGTATAGACAGATGATTGGTTCGTTGATGTACTTAACAAACACAAGGCTAGATATGTTCTTTGTTGTGAACAATTTGAATTAGTATATGTTTGAGTCGATACGTGCTCATTTGATTGGTGCAAAGCATGTGATGAGGTACCTGAGAGGTACGATTGATTACATAATCATATATGTTTCAGATTGTGAGATTAGACTGCATGGCTATGCTGATTTAGATTGGGTCGGTAGTGTCATCGACAGGAATAACACTTCAAGATGTTTCTTCGGTTTGGGGTTAGCTATGATTTCATGGATCGGTAGGAAGAATACTAGTGTGGCTCTCAGTATGGCCAAGGAAGAGTATATAGCAGCATGTACAGCCAGTGGCGAAGCTATGTGGCTTTGAAAGTTGCTTGCAGGTTTGTTTGATCTCGAGTTAGAGGTGACTTGTATCTATTGTGACAATCAAAGTTTCATAAAGTTGTCATAGAACCATGTGTTTCATTACAAGTCCAAGCACATCGAGATCAGGTACCATTACATTCGTGATATGGTACAGAAGGGAGTTGTGAAGCTCCAGTATGTTGCGACAGACGAGCAGATAACTGATGTGTTGACCAAGCCTCTTTCAAGGGTGAAGTTTGAGTACTTCAGGGATAATATTGGAGTGGTCCAGAGTCCCTTGTGAGAGGGAGTGATGTGTTACATATAAGATTCCAGGAGTCAATAGCACACTGAGTGTGGTAGTAGCGGGTGGTCATTCACAGACATGTTACCGACTGAGGCACTAGTCGTCCTGACCTCGCACAGGGTCAGGGGTACCCAGTCTTTGGGACTGGAAGACTAGGTCATGTGGACTGGTTTATGCCCATCCTTCGGGATGGAGGGCCAACTTGAGTGGGTTGGAGGATTCCTATCCTTTGGCTAGATGCCTACTGTGTGTGCACTAGATCGCCTAACCTTCAGGGTTAGATGCCCATACTATGTGTGAGTTGGATGCCTGATGGTGCAAACTAGGGTTTCCTAGTTCTGTGTGAGTTAGATGCCCAATTCTGTGTGATATGGATGGTTTCCTAGTTCTATGTGAACTAGATGCCTAGTTCTATGTGAGCTAGATGAAAGTCCCGTATGATGTAATGTGCACTCCTGGCCTGCTCCAACTAGTGAGATGCTATGATGCTATGATGCTATGATGAGATCCTGGATGCATGATGTGACTGAAGGGATTGCTTGAACATAACTTCTAGTGATGGATAGATTCATGAAAAAGTCAACAAGTGGTCAAGTACAAGATAACATAAGTAGTGTTGAAGATTGTGTCAAAAGAATACCATCCTTGCTGAGAGGGAGTGTTAAATTAAGATGCAACTTTGGAAGATATTCTTATTGTATTTGTCTTTTTGTATCATATTGTATTTGTCATGTATTTTCTATGTAAAACCCTAAAAGAACAATGTTGTATTGTACTTGTAAAAGATGTAATGTCGAGTCAAGAAGATTTGAGAAGAAATGTAAAATAAAAATATTATGTTGTATCCTATAGAGGTCGGCCCCAGTGAGCTAGTGAGGTCAGCTCCATAAGGAAAATTCACCCAGAAAACTAGTATAGATAGGAGGGTCGCCCTCCTCATTTGGACATACACTCACAACAAGAAAATTCACTCAAGCAAAGAAGAAGAAGATTGTTTTGGTTGGTAGAAGACTTGGAGGACATCTATATTTTGATCTAGGGTTTGATCTATGCTTCTTGTTGATATTGTGACATTGTACTTGGTTGAGGAATCTATACTAGATCTGTTGTTGGGTTTTTTCCCATGAAAGGGTTTTCCCAGGATAAATCTATGTGACTTTGTATCTACTATTGAATGTCTTTCTTTCAGTGATCCTAATGTATGCAATTATTGTGATATGATATGCTAAATGATTAAAATCCTAATATAATTGCTTGAAAGTCAAAATTCTAACACGTTATTGTTAAAATTTTCAATGAAAAGAGGTCTAAATAAGTTGCAAGTAATAGGAGACTATAAACTCATTTTGGAGTGGACAAATGGAAAATTTAGGATAGTAATATAATAATTTCCCCTTTAATGGATAGAATTGAAGAGGCTATAGCTCATTTTACTTTTATCACCTTCCAACATATCTACAACCCAAGTTTAATGAAAATTTTGACTTGTTGTCTAAAGATGCTCTTAGGTTGCAACCTTGCATGAGAAAGTGATGGAAATGGATGAAGAAATTGATGGACATAACCCTCTAACCATAGCCCATTCTATCAATGTTTAGTCTTAATGTTATAGGTGTCTAAAGAAATAAAGCATTTGAAACATAATTGGATATTAATTTTCACCAACAGGTTAAGAGAAATTTTGTAACACAAGGGTTTCACTTGATGAACAATATCCTATCATTTTCATTCACAAAGAGGGTTTTTAAATTATAAAAAATGAACTCAATATATTATTTCATATTAAGGAGGGGTATATTTTCAACTAAAGAAAGTTTTAGATATAGGGGGAAGGGGAAGTTCAGGTATTGTGTGATGGTTTGTTGGGAAATAAATGAGTGCACAACCAACAATGGCTTGTTGGAAAGATGGGTCCCATCCCTCAAATGAAAAAAATATCCTTGCTTTTACTTCCATAATTAATCTTAAAATATGAAAAAGCATAACACAGTGATATAGTACAAGGAAGAAATGAATCATTTCTATCTAAATGATAGTGAGAATTCCCCTAGGTCAAATTGACCATTGGGATCGCAATCTCTTGCATCTCTCATAATGAGACTGCCTTTGAGTCTAAATGATAAGAGAATTAGAATGTGTTATTGAGTATGTCAATTTGCTAAAGATTATTGCAAAGACAAAATAGATAGATAGATAGATAGATAGATTGATATATTGATTTATTTTAAATGTTCACAAAACCATAGATCTAAGATACAAAGAGTTATGAATTGAAGCAGCCCATGTACACTTGTTTGCTTTTGGGGGGTTATTTTTGTGATTTTTGGGTTTATAAAAGTTTTGTCATCTCTAAATACTAGGGTTAGAGTTAAGTACTAAATTTAGATTTAACAAGAGTATTAAAAATTATACGGAAAATTTTGATACTTACGATAACTAATGGAAGGGGGTTCAACAAAAAAAATTTAGGAAGTATTTTTCAATATCTAAAAGAATTAAGAGTATTTTTAATATATCCCATGAATGAGAACAAAACTCTTCAATATTTTAATTACACCATCTTATAAATGTCATCTTACATAATCCTATTTAAAGCAACTACTAAATTAAAAAAAAATACACAAGGGCATGTGCAAGCTAATGAGGGTCACTTTTGGCACGTTAGATGCAATAGAAAGCTGAAAAATCAGGCAGCCCTCAACTTACTTGGTTTTTTTGAGATGCTTACACAAGATATCTTGCATTGAGTAAAAAAGATGAAACATAGGAAATTGAGTAATGTTTCCGAATATATAACTTTTAAGTATTGAACATTTACATAACTATGTCAAATTTCATTTTTTCTAACAGTCACTTTTTTTTTGGCAAATGATAAGGTATATGTTTTTGTGGGTGCAGTCTTTCACTACCTAAATGATGGTTTCAGGCTACAAAATCTGGTATACATGTATAGAACCCGTAGCACTAGTGCAGCGCTATTTTTCCAAAATTAAATGTTTAATTTTTTATATTTTTTTTATGTAAGTGGGAAAACCTTGAGAACGGTACGTCAAATGTGGGTGCATCCTTTGAAGGTATTAATGTAGTTATTTTGACTTGGATTTTTTATAGCATGTAGAGGTCGGTGTCCTCTAATGCAGCATACAAGTTTTTTTTTAAATGGTTGTGAAATGAAAAAGTTACAGAATAAACACTAACAGTATGTTTTTTGACCAACGGAATGATGACACAAGAAAATTAGGAAATAAATAGAAAATCTCAATAGTTTTCTAAAAACATTACATATTTGGAATCTACATAAAAAATTCTATCTATCCCTAAAATTTCGTCACTAATGGTTAGGTGTGTCATGCTGTAAAGAGCGGTGGAAAACAGGCATACTCAGAAAAATACTGAAAATGTCAAATTAGCTATGGTCTAAAAATTCCTTAGCACAAGTTTGGTAAGTCTGAACCAGCCACATAGGTCAATGGCTGACACGTGGGCACGGGAAGAGCGGGTGATTAGGTGCTAAGGAACGCCCGCGCGTTATGTTTAAATTCAAATAACGAGTGCACGTTATATTTAAATTCAAATTTTAGTGTTTTGGCGCTCAATGTTATAAGCAACGCGCTAGCGTTATGTGTACATAACGCACTCGCGTTATGGGATTCAATAACGCGCACACGTTATAATCTTCACAAATTTATGTTTTGAAGTATTAGATTGGGTGAGATAAAGATAACGATAATGAGGATGATGAAGATGAAGATGATGATGGTGATGAAAATGAAGATGATGACGGTGATGAAGATGTTGATGGTGATGATGATGTTGATGATGATGATGATGACGACGCAGATGATGATGAAGATGATGATGATGATGACGCAGATGATGATGAGGATGACGCAGATGATGATGATGATGATGATGATGAGGATGATGATGATGATGATGATGATGATGATGACGTAGATGATGGTGATGATGATGATGAAGATGATGGTGATGACGACCACAACGATGATGATGAAGATGAAGAAGATGACGATGAGGATGATGATGATGATGAAGATGGAGATGACGATGACGATGAGGATGATGATGATGATGATTAATATGGAGATGACGACGACGATGATGATGACGTACTCTCTCTTCTATGGTTTTACATCTCTCTTTCTCTCTCTCTCTCTCTCTCTCTCTCTCTCTCTCTCTCTCTCTCTCTCTCTCTGTAAACCCCCTCTCCCTCTCCCTAACCTCTCCCCCATCCCTAACCATCTTACTCTTTCTATCTCCCTGTTACTCCCCCTAGCCCAAAACCCCCTCCTCTCCCTAGCCCTTACTAACCCAGGCTCTCTCAATCTCTCTCTCTTCCCTACACCTCCACCTACCTCTAACCACACCTTCCATCTCTCTTTCGCAGTCCCTACAACCAACACCCTCTCCTCTCTCACTCTCTCTCTCCCTCACCCCCCCCCCCCCCCCCGCAACCATTACTAACGCCCTCTCAATCTCTCTCTCTCTCTCTCTTCCCCTCACTAACACCCGTCCTAGCCCCTTACCCCTAACTATCCCCCCCTCTCTCACTCTCTCTTCCTTACTTCTACACCTCTCTCTCTCTCGTAATCCCCCTTCCCCTACCGCTACATGATGATTATGATGATGATGATGATGATGATGATGAAGATGATGATGATGATGATGGTCATCATCGTCCTCGTCATCTCCATCATCATCGTTAGCATCCTCATCATCTTCATCAGCATCCTCATCATCCTCGTCGTCATCATCATCATCATCATCATCACCATCATCATCATCTGCATCATCCTCATCCTCATCATCATCCTCATCACCCTCATCACCAACTTCATCTTCATCATGATTGATGATTGATCATCATCATCATTAGCATCATCATCATCAGCATCGCCATTCTCTTCTTTATCATCACCATCATCATCCTCATCACCATCTTCATCATGATTGATTCATCATCATCATCATCATCATCGTCATCATCATCAACAACAGTAGCATCATCATCCTCTTCTTCATCATCACCATCATCATCATCATCATCATCCTCATCATCCTCGTCGTCATATTCATCATCTTCTTCATCATCATCATCATCATCATCATCCTCATCACCATCTTCATCTTCATCATGACTGATGATTGATCATCATCGTCATCAACATCATCATCATCGGCATCATCATCATCATCATCATCACCATACTCTTCTTTATCACCACCATCATCATCCTCGTCACCATCATCACCATCATCATCCTCATCACCATCATCACCATCATCTTCATCATCCTCATCGTCATATTCATCATCATCTTCATCATCACCATCCTCTTCTCTATCATCACCATCATCATCATCGTCGTCATCATCATCATCATCATCATCCTCGTCATCGTCGTCATCGTCGTCGTCATCATCTCCATCATCATCATCATCATCATCATCATCATCATCGCCATCATCTCCATCATCATCTTCATCATCATCATCATCCTCACCACCATCTTCATCATGATTGATGATTGATCATCATCATCATCCTCTTCTTTATGATCATCATCATCATCATCATCATCGTAATCATATTCATCATTATCTTCATCATCATCATCATCATCCTCATCACCATCTTCATCTTCATCATGATTGATGATTGATCATCATCATCATCGTCATCATCATCATCCTCTTCTTTATCATCACCACCATCATCATCATCGTCGTCGTCATCGTCGTCGTCGTCATATCCATCTTCATCATCATCATCATCATCCTCATCATCGTCGCCATCTCCATCTTCATCATCATCATCATCATCATCATCATCCTCATCACCATCTTCAACATCATCATCGTCGTCATCATCATCATCATCATCATCATCATCTTCATCAGCATCATCATCATCCTCATCATCCTCGTCATCATATTCAACATCATCATCATCATCATCCTCATCATCCTCATCACCAACTTCATCTTCACCAACTTCATCTTCATCATCATCTTCATCATCATCATCATCGTCATCGACATCGTCGTCATCGTCATCTCCATCATCATCATCATCCTCACCACCATCTTCATCATGATTGATGATCGATAATCATCATCAGCAGCAGCATCATCATCCTCTTCTTTATGATCTCCATCATCATCGTCATCATCATCATCACCGCCATTCTCTTCTTTATCATGACCATCATCATCCTCATCACCATCTTCATCATGATTGGGTATTGATCATCATCATCATCATCCTGATATTCATCATCATCATGATATTCATCATTATCATCATCATCCTCATCATCATCTTCATCTTCATCATCGTCGTCTTTATCACCTGCTACTCCCCCTAGCCAAAACCCCCTCCTCTCTATTTCTCTCCCCTCCTCTCTGTAGCCCTTACTAACCCGGTCTCTCTCAGTCTCTCTCTCTTCCCTACACCTCCACCTACCTCTAACCATGCCTTCCATATCTCTTTTGTAGTCCCTACAACCAACACCCTCTCCTCTCTCGCTTTCTCTCTCCCTCCTTCCCCCCCCAACCATTACTAACCCCCTCTCTCAGTCTCTCTCTCTCTCTCTCTCTCTCTCTCTCTCTCTCTCCCCCTCGCTAACCCCCCTCCCAGCCCCTTACCCCTAACTAACCCCCCCTCCTAGCCCCTTACCCCTACCTAACTACCTCCCATCTCTAATCCCTAAACCCCTAACACTAAATCCCTATTTAACCTCCTAACCCATAGAAACTATTAAATAAACTATTGAATAATGTTTTTTGATTATTTCAATAACGCTAGCGCGTTTATGAATGCAGAAACACGCGCGCGTTTTGGATGTGAATAACGATAGCGTGTTATGGATTTACACAACGCTAGCGCGTTATGTTTGTGCAAAAATAAATTATCAAAATGCTTTCATCCTCCCGCGTTATGTCTGTGCAAAAATATTAGCAAAATGCTTTTATCCTCCCGTGTTCTGCATTTTACACAAACAAAATGATGAAGCAAACAAATTAATAGGAATAGTCTTCGAAATGGCTTGATGACTCATTTCAATAGACACATATTATCTAAATATCATAGCCATAGACAACAACTAATTCAAACAGTCAATTCGCTACAACTAAGATCAAACTTTAGATAACATAGTTTCTATAGTGGTAAGCGGTGTTATTGCAATCTAGGTAAATATCATACAAATATTGCAATCTGAGTGTAAATGCAAATGCAGCAGCCCCTCCGGGAAGCCTTCTTCTTCACCGACCTTCTCTTGGACTCAAGTGGCCTCAATGCCCAACCACCGAACAGTTGCATGAGTTGTAGTTAAGAAACAATGGTCGAAATATAGCAATTATAAATGATTTGATCAACAAAGCAAGTCGCCCAATTCGTAGAGTTGTTAATTTGAAGAAACAAGCAGGCGCAGAACAAGCATGAAGGAGTCTCTTAACTGGTAGTGGTCGTTGATCGGATGAAGAAGGAGTTTGATGAATGGACAATGCATAACTCCGATTCATGAGAGACCAGGCCACTGTGCAGTGGTGATAACATGTTTACTATCTGTTGAGTCTGATACTACATCTAGGAGCCGCTCAACAAACTTTGAGATAGAAAGCTCTGTAATTTTAGGATATTGATTCAACCACTCAACAAAGGAGTGTTTTGCAGGTGACTTGGAAATCCCTTCCAATTTTCAGCAATAAAACAAAGAAGTTCAACATACAAATTTTCAGGAAAGCTTGTCAACCAATCAGACAACCGAATATAGGGAGATAACCATGCCCAAAAAATTCAAGCTATTATAAAACTCTTATTTATCAAGATAAGGATGGACCATGTGTACATTACGAGAATATAGATGAATGAAGTCGCTTTGATGAACTTGTCCTCTTGCTTTCTCCAGAATGCGTTTAAAAGCAGGGAGTATTGTTCGAGCTTCTGTTGGTTTACATAAATGTTTCGATGATAGAGGTGAATTACCACTTATCAGAGCATGAAATGCTGAACAAAAGGCTAATGGAACACAACGAAGGATTCCCTGGTTCCACTTCTTATTGAAAATGATACTTTCTCTTGACGAAACCAGTAAAACATCTGCCTGTATTATAAATGGAAATCCTGTTACAATTTCCGTCGGAAGAAAAGCATAGATACCTACAACCACCATATTTCCTTTTGTAAGTCGCTCACCCATCAGAAAAGCTAATGTAATAGCTCATTTTCCAACATCTTTCCTCTACCCAACCCTACACTCGTTTTCCACGGGAAACCGCTGCCTCCACATGTAATAACTATATTGTTTTGTCAAAAATTGATCTTCTTCTGCTAACAAATGCAAAATGAAGGATTCATTGTCATTGCTATGAGAAGTTCTAAGGTCAGTTTCTCGTAAAACATAGATTGTATAAATCCTGTTAAGATCGATATGTTCCAGCTCACGAACTGAGAGCTTTTTTATCTCAGACATAAACAAAAGAGCTTCAGGATGAATACTAGAGAGTTTTTGCTTTACAACTTCAACCTTCTCAAGACGTAGGGGTATAGAATGAGCCATAGAATGACGACTGTGACTCGGATCGACCAATTAAAATTCAATTGGACCCATTAAAATTCAATTGGACGTGACATGAATGATTAAAATTAAACTCTAGATGCATACGCAAGCCACTTGGACGATGGCTGAACATCCGGTACGTTGATGCTTTAAATGATGAACTCTTTCCTTTATGGCATTATAGGGATGCTTACCCTACATTTAACGTCGACATTAATTAGTTAATGGCTTCCATGTTCGGAGCATAGAGAAAAACCTTGTCACATTACAAAATGCTTGCAACATGATACAAATACAACATTTATTGCCCTCAACCTAGCTCATTTTACCTCTTCCTAGTTCAAAGACGCTCATGATCCCCTCTTTAAAATCACATAAATTTTGGATCGAGATATCGATGATGTGTAAGCAGGCTCGACCAACTGGCTGGCCATGGGACCAGCGGAGAGGGGCACTCCTAGCACTATCCCAATGTCAGCTTGAATCCAACGAAGTTGACGGTTTGTCGATCCGAGCCACGGTCATCATTCTATGGTTCGTTCCATCTGTTTTTTTTATATTAACAAAAACGCGCGCACGTTATGGTGCGAGCGTTATGTAAAACTAGGAATGGCGGGCTCTGAACCTGCCATGTCATTTAACATGTAGGATAGAATTACAAAACGCGCGCGCATTATGGGTCACCATAACGCGCCCGCGTTTTGTAATTCTATCCTACATGTTAAATGACATGGCAGGTTCAGAGCCCGCCATTCCTAGTTTTACATAACGTGCGAGCGTTATTGATTTACACAATTCTTGCGCGTTTCGCATTTACCCATTGCATCTAAAAGGTCCCTCAACTTCGTGCGAGGGCCCACAATCACAACCAACAGTTATAAAGTCAAAATATGATTTTAATATCAAATTATCAAAAAATATGAATTCGCTAATATTTTTTATATTTTCATTTAAACAAAAAAAATATTTTCAAATATGTAAACAACTCATTCATATATACGATATACAAAAAATGTCTATTGGATGTAACTTGGGTGGTTGGGAGGAATGATTGTTACCCTCTCTACCTAGGTTCAATTATTGTAAGTGACATGATGTTCTTGTTGAGCCCCTATGTATTGACTAACTTTCCTTGATTCTATCTAAATGTCATTTACCAACTCCATTATTTAAATTTTATTAACCTTTATAGCAATGTTTCTAGCTAAAGTGTCATTGCCACCTATATTCATTGAATCGCTTGGTTTATAATAAGGAACCTATTGCGAGTGTCGTCAAATACACTATAGTATAAGTAGAGGTCAAAACAACTTAAGATAAATATGCTTATTATGTTACTTTATAAGCAGAGGTCAAAACAACTTAAAGATGTGTGTAACTTGGAATTGTCATTTTCATATTTTTATTAATTTAATTTTATAATATTATTTTAATAAAATTTATAAAATAGATAATATTTTGATAATTGTTTTAAATGAGATGAAATAAATTGTTATATTTTAATTATCGATAATTATAACTAAAAAACTAATCATATATATAACATTAATAAATCAATAAATATGAAACATAAAAAAAAAAAGTTATTTTCAAAAATTAATAAACAAAAAGATTAAAAAATAAATTAGGATAAATTTATCTTCACTCCAAATTTACTAAACTAGAAGGATCAAATATTTTTATATACAAATTTTTCTTTTAGTTTTATACTTTAAAAAATTTGCATTTAAATAAATTTGATTTAGAATTTTGATAGATATAAAATTAAGATGTATTATGCTAATATAATATTTATATATCCAAAATCTTTTATTAGTTAAAAACTTTATTTAAAAAAAAATATTAAATTTTATTTGTTTTAAAAAAATGGAAAATAAAAAGAATAAAAAAAATATTATAATAACATAAATATATTTTTTTATTTTTAATATATATATATATATAAACTTTATTAATTAAAAACTTTATTTTTTAAATTTTTTATTAATTTTCATTTTTTAGATGAAAAATAAAAAAATATTATAATAACATAAATCTATTTTCATTTTAAATTTATTAAATATATATGTAATTTTTTCTTTAAATTTTATACTTTTAAATATTTACATTTCAATCAGTTTAGTTTAAGATTTGGATAGATAAACATCGTAACAATTAGATATGATAAACGTAGATTTTAATTTTTCCAGTCATTAAAATATAAAACTTGTTACATCATCTGGAATAAATAACTTATTACATCACGACTCCAAAACAAATATTTATGATGAGACAATAGCATTTTACATCACCATTACAAAACATAAATTTATAACAAATATATCTCTTGTTTTAGGTTTGTCATTAATTATTGTCAAACATTAATAAGTCTAAGGTTTACCCTTAAATATTCCAGTCAAAGCACCAGCGTGCGCCTCTAGGACCATTCATTTGATGTTAGAGTAAAATCAATCGTATTAGAAAGGGATGGCTTTATAGTATTAGAAAATGATGGGTTTATAGTGCAGCCAGTTCATGTAATTATATTCTATAAAAGTCCGCATAAACACAGTACCAGGTGGACTAATAAACAAACTTACAAATAGACAGACGAAGAATCCTTCCTTCCTGTGGAGTCTTCTACACTTGGAGTCTGCTACTTACACAGAGATAAAGTAGCAGCTGGAGTTCAACCATTTTAGTGCACTTTTCACAACTTGTAAAAGAAAGCATGAACAAAGTAGCAATCTCAGTTTTATATGTGGTGACTTTGTATATTTTAAAATTTATTTTTGATTTTTTCTTTTCAATTTTATAAATGGCAATGTATTTGATTGATCTTTGTAGTTGGATATTTTTTTTTCTAAGATTCAATTTACTAATTTTATTTATATCTTTATTCTATAAAGAGATCAAATAAATATATATTCAAAAATAAATATGAATTTGATCTTCTAATGACACATCTATAAACCTTGTTACCAGGTTAAAAAGGAAAAAGAAGCCCACTCAACCAGGTCAAGTACCAATCTCGAATCTCCATCCTATACTCATCGCTTCCAAAAACCATCTTCTAGCTTGAGACCCTCCTTAAATAATCTATATGCTTCTTCATTCCTTTCTCTGTAAATGTGGCTGAAAAAAGCACAATCAATCTCAGAAAACACAACCAATGGGCTTTTGATTTTGATTAAAGATCATTGTTCAGATGTTGTAGAGCTCAAATCTCAGAAAGTTAGCTGGTTCTGTCCTATTCTCAATAGACCTGTAGCTTTTTTCAATGGGGCTTTCTCTAATGAATTATGTGCAGCTGGAGGGGTTATATTTATAAGCTGGAGGGGTTATATTTATAAACAAGGAACATTACTTCACCGTGAGAATGAATTGTGGAAAGGGCACAAATATGAAATCTGAATTGTTGGTTCTTTGGTGTGCACTAAAAGTGGCAAACTCTTTTGGTCTAAATGAGCTTAGAGATTTTGGGAACTCAAGAGTAACTATTAAATGAGCATGTGGTGATTATAACCTTAATGTTATATCTATTTTTCAGTGGTACCACAGAATTAAGGCTGACATACAATTATATAGTGATATATCATTTGATCATATATATTCAACACAACTCGATGGCAGTCTAAGCAAGCATTGGAAGCAACTCGATGGTGGTTGAAGCAAGCATTGGAAGGGGAGGAGAGTGTTATCTTTTGGGATGAATTCAGGACATAAAGGTTACACACTCGGCTCTCTGAATCTTTGAATATTAATTTTATGATGTAATTATTATGACTTAACTATATGTATAGGTTGGATTGTAGTTTTTGTGCTTTTTATGTTGAGAAGGGAGTTATAAATATATTTTTGAACTTAAGTCTTATATAGACTTAAACATTTTGTACTATTTGATTCAATATGAATACCAATAGTATGTGTTTCTGCTGAAAAAAAAATATAGCTAAAAAAAATCCTCCTTAAAATCAAACTACCTCCTTTGTAGTTGGAAACTAACTACCTCCTCTGTAGCTCCTTTGTAGTTAAAAAATTAATAATGTCACTTGATATAAAATAGGTCCAGATGTAAAACACCTTGTTATTCTCCATGCAAGATTTATTTCTTTTAAATATAATATTAAAATTCTAATTTAATATTCTTTTTAAAATCTAAAACATTGACACTGCGATTTTACAACAACAAGCACAAAATTCATTTTTACAAACACTATAATATTGGCTTATTATATGAAATGAGGAAGTCTCAACACAAATTAGCTCTTCATAAAACGAACAGAACGAAGTAATCCCTAGTTGTACAACCCTAAGCCCTGGGCTGACGACAGTTATGAACGAAGAAATCCCTAGTTGGAAGCCCTGGGCTGACGACAGTTATGACAGTGTGCAAGAAACACACCATTTCTGACATTGCAGGAGGGGCAAAGCCAAACCAAAGGATCTGAACTTTCAGGACGGGTATACCCAAAACCATTGGGGCAAAAGCACACAAACAGGTTCTTGACATGAAGATAGATATAGCCTGCCAAAACGCCACAGAGAAGACCCACAATAACTGCTCTCTCAGGGAAAAGAAATGGCACCACAAGGCCCTCCATCCAACCCACATCATTCAGGCCGCCATGGAGGTGGCCATGATCCAGCTTGTTCACAAGGACCTTCAGGGAGAGAACCACTGCTGAAAATCCAACGTGGGCATTTCCAGCGGGATATGCATACTCCGATATGGATGCTATTATGGCGATGAGAGAATGAGATAAAAATGCAAGGACTACAGCTGCGAATCCAAACATGGCACTGCCCATCTCCTGCTCAAGCCGGATTCCTTTGCAAATTAGGGACGCTGTATTATAAGTGAAATGGATGCAGTTCATGTGATAGAATGATGTCTGGACCAATTTCATCACCCCGATCTCCTGATTACTCATTCAGTAACAGAGAAACAATTTTTCAGCCATTGAAGGATATAATATTATTGCTATTGTTGCTGAAAATTATAAAAAGAAGAAGCAATTATAGTTACCTTGAGGCCAACACGAGGGATCTGTGCGTTGTTGCAGGAGACCATGACCAAAGCATTAAGCAATACCAGCACAGTAGTTGCCTTGAATTTCAGTAATGTTTCCATCTCTTCTTGCCCTTCCAATCTGCATATAATGGTTGTTGTTGCAGCAAAGATGAAAAGTATATATGTATACTGTTCTCTGCGTGCAAGGAAAAGTGGTCTAACAAGACCGCTTACACGCTGAGTGAAGGAGGACGACCGTGTTTGTAATACGACTCAATTGTTCTCACGCGTTCTGCACACGGCTGTGGCACGAACCGGTCTGTTTTCCTTGGACTGGACAGAACAAATTCTTTATAATCGATTTCATGGTCAAGATTGTTGAAATGTGCCGGGGCTTTCAAACCAACAGCTCCAAAGTTTTGAATTAGAAAACCAAGAGACAAGGACAGCTCAAGCACTTTTTATTGATCATAATCTCTCTTCTTTGATTTATACAATGTCTATTATTTCGCTTTTAAAAAGGATCAAGTGAAAATATATATATATATATATATTATTTCGCTTTTAAGAAGGATCAAGTGAATATATATATATATATATATATATATATTTTTTAATTTTTAAGTATTAGAGATTTGTATCTTAATTTTTGTAATCCCTTTATATTTAATGGATATATTTTTTTAATTTGCATGAAGGTATCTAAGAACCTTGGACACCTAACAAAGGAACCTCGAAATACCAAAGGGCTAGTGAAACATGATTCCTTGGACACCTAACAAAGGAACCTCAAAATACCAACAAGGCTAGTGAAACATGATTTAATGAATCTCAAATTAAGATAGATTTAAATTGATATTAATTTTATAAAAATGGATTTTTTTAATGACCATAAAATTATATATTTAAAAAGCTATAAATACAAGATCTTTTGCAAAAAATCAATATAGATCTATCTTAATTTCTTATCAGAGAAATCAAATCTTTTAAGGTGCAAACATTTTCTCCAATTGTGTACTTCAAGAGATTTGATGGATCTACACTTAAGATGGATTTATACTAGTTGGTTTAATATGTAAATCTCTTTTATGTGGTCAAATCCTTCATAAGTAAATCATGGTTGAATGATGGCTCAACTCCCATATGACATAACAAGAAATATCCAAATTTCATTTTTTTTTTAGTTTTAATTAATTGCAATATACATCTATTTGGTTTTCAAATTTAGTTTAGGGTCTACATTGTAAGCTTTTATTTACTTAATATTTTATTATTTTGTTAAAGTTCCATGTGTCAAGCTTCACTTTAAAGTTTTAGGTTAGTGCAAACATTATAAAAAAATTATTTACTTAAATTTTATTATTTTATTAAAGTGCCAAATATCAACTCCACATTGAGCATGGAATTACACTACTCCCTCATAGTGAGTTGTAGAAAGTGCCTCTGGGTGCAACAACCCAACAATAAATACATGCACAAAAGGAACATATATTAATATTTGACTGGGGAAAAAGAATACACTTTGTTGGAACCTAAGGTCTTGAAAGTTCATCACACCTATGGATCTTTTGGAGACAATTAGTCGATGGACAACAATCAACTAGTGGAGTAATTGAATGGAGGCTTGACTGAGTCGGTGAATAAATGACCGGTTGAGAGAGTCGAAGACTCAACCAATGGTTGGCTCGACTACAACAGTCGACTAGACTTTGGGATGTTGCAGATTTTGTGGAAACGGTTAGAACCAACGACCCCTATTTGTGGACCAGACATTCCTCACTTCAAGGGAGTTCGTTAGATCGGGAGACTATAAAAGTACAATCCTATGGGTTGTGCTAAGTATGAGATTTAAGATATCCATCATATCAATAATGCATTGTGATGTTTTGATCATAATGTGTCATGCTTAAGTGTTGTAATGGTGTCTTTAGACACCGCCTTTCTTCTTGAAATATTTTTCACTTCTGTCTCTTTTTTATTCTATAGTTCAGGGTGAAGAGGTCCCCCAACATGGTATCAAAGCTATTGATTTTGACCTAGATTTGTTGTATGCAAATCGCGTTGAGTCAGATCTAGGTTGATCGACTATGGGCTGAAAATTTGCTAACTAATACCTCTTCGTGAACTTTGATTAGATCTGCTTGATCAGAATGATGGATTGTAAGATATAACCTGTTGTTCTTAGTGGACATAATTATGCAATGTGGGCGATAGATATGGAGACTTTATTGAAAAACAAGGGATTGTGGTAGTACATGAACACTTTTATTGTTGATCTGACAGATGTCGATGCTAAGTTTATCATCGTCATAAAGAAGGATGAGGTTGTTGGGGTAATCATGACCTACATTTAGAGGGAGATTCACTTTCACAAAAGTGGGATCGAATGTTCTTACACCATCTAGAATAAGATGAAGACCTTGTTCAATAAGGTGAACGAAAGTCAATTTATGCAAATAGAAAAAGAGTTGATCTCTCTAGAACCTCTTTCATTTGATCGGATCAAGGACTATTTATATCGCATCAAGTAGATACAATTGAAATTGGGTGAATGTGGAAAGAATTTTCCTAAGAAGGATGGACAACTCATTGAACTTGTCCTGGTGAATTTGAGAACACCCTATGATGTCTTTTACTCTTCATTTCTCACCAGTTGGATGTCTCACAAGCAAGACGGTTAGGATTTTACCTTTGATACTTTATGTGATTTGTTGATTAAGTACAAACAAAAATTGCTTGAAGAAGGGAAGCTTGGTAGCAAGCACCAAGCTCACTTGCTCAAAAGCAAGATCAAGCCAAATCTTAAAGAACGTGGTTGACAATATCATCGACCAACCTACTAAATGGAAAACTGAAGAGTTGCCATTGATGAAGAAGGATCGAAAGAAGAAGACCTGCCAGTATTGTGGAAAAGTGGGACATGTTAAGAAGAACTGTTGGAAGAAGATGAAGGACTTAGAAGGAAAGGTCAAGCACCTTGAGGATATTGCATCAACTAGATAGTTAACCAGTCGACCTCTTAAAAATTATACCTTCTCTATCAGCACTTCCCAGGTATTATATTCCCATACCACTCAGACATAATGGATAATCGAATCTGGATGTACTCGCCATATGGAAAAAGATGCTTCTCTATTCTTGTCCTTAAGTGGGGCTCCTGAAGAGAAGATTTACGCTCTCATAGTTGTTGGAAGCAATGATGTTGAATGTTAGGATGGTCAAATATATAATGTATATCATATGCCTAGCTTGAGCACAAATTTGTTATCAGTTTCTCAACTTACGAAGACTAAGAAGACAATTGAGTTTTGGTTAGCACATTTTATCGTAAAGGATCTGAGGCTTTGGGGAGTAGTTGTTGTTTCAAGGTATTTGGATCCCAAAGACGGAATGTATAAGTTCTACGACTCTCCACGAACGACTAGATCGACTGCAACGATGCCACTGACTAGACCGACTGCACTCATCGCTTAGACTAACGAAAAAAGTTGAATTTGGCATGAACAACTTGGAAATATGAACTTTCAAATTTTGAAGATGACGGTAACTCATAACATGGTTACTAGTATCCCAATTAATACTTCTTCTACCTAATGGAATTTGGAAAGGATATATGCTTGGAAAGCATCATCAGGCATCCTTTGATTCAAGAAAATCATGGCATGCATAGAACCAACTAGAGCTTGTTCACAATGATCTCTGTTGCATGAAAAAACCTTCATTAGTAGGTGTGAAATATATTTTGACCTTCATTGATTGATAATTATTGGCCTCCTATATGAATATGTACTTTTTATATGTGCTTTGAACAACAGAACGGTCAACCACAAATCGTGTATGCATCAATTGGTATCAGAGTGGGAAGTGTCATATGTAAGACTCCAATTGTGATTGGATGTGAAGGCAACTCTACCTGTGGTTGGTTAGAGTTGTAGAAGGCGGTGGTAACCCAACTGCAATTAGGAGGTGGTGATTTGGTGGTTTGACCGGGAGCAATGGCTCAGAGGGGCATCAATGTTCGTGGAAGAGGATGAAGACAACACAATGGCACAAGTGTGACCATCAATCAAGAGATGTTCGAAGAATGCGTTCAAACCATGAGAAGTCAAAAGAGTGAGTTAGTAGCTGTGGAGGAATCCCATAAGAGAGGGATATATATTGGAACCCTTGACCATAGTGATATAGAGGTTGAGGAGGAAGAAAATGCTCCTAAGGATAAAGAGGAAGAATATCCAGGAGACAAGTTGTTGAAAGTTCTATCTAAGATGAAGGGTAAGGTATAAGATGGAGGTGTCTACCTACTTGTGGAGCCTTAATCCTGAAGAGCTAATACACTAGGTTAGGGAAATGGAAAAATATTTTAATATGGAGAAGATAGAAGACCCAAAAAGGTTAAAGGTTTCTTGTTTAAAGTTGAAAGGTCACACCTCATTGTGGTGGGATAATGTATAGGTTGACGGAGTAAAGAAGGGGAAAGAAAAGGTGAATACATGGGACATAATGGTCGCCAAGTTGAAGGATAAGTTCCTTCCCACCAACTACATGGTCTCTTTGTTTAGGAAGCTACAAAACTTGAGACAAAAGGATTTAATTGTTCAAGATTTCACGAAGGAATTATATCAACTGTTTATCAGGTTGGGACAGAATGATAAGGGAGAAGAGGCAGTGGCAAGGTATGTTAATGGCCTAAAATATGCCATTCAAGATGATTTGAGCCTGTCAAGGTTCAAGATAGGCAAAGAATCTTACTAGCTAGTACTAAAAGCAGAGTAGAAACTGTCGTGGAAGACTGTGTCGAGAAAAGGGAAGCCGAATACTCAAATCTAGAAGTATGTTTCCTCTAGAGGACAAACCAACAGGTCAAGGAAAGATGAAAGTCATGAGGAACTACGAGAAGAATGCAGTACTAGAAACTTTGCACCAGAATACCAATGAGGAGGTGAGAATCCCAAGAGTCGAGGCACCTACGGCCATATGGGAAATTTCTAAGGGGGGAATGCATACCAGCGTAAGTTCGTCTTCTATAAGTTTCAGGAATTTGTTCATAAGGCATATGAGTGCCCAGAAAACTTGCATGTTGTGAGTCGGGTAACTGATGATGGAGTTGGTTCAACCATAGGAAATCTGAACAATGGAGGTTATGGTGAAGGGAGGGAAAAATTTGACAACCTGGTAGAGGCTATTGCAACCTAGTCGACAGGAAGAGAAGGAACCAACACAGAGGAAGTCTATCTTCCAAATAAAGGTAAATATTTGGAATAGATGATGTATTACCATTTCCTATGGAGGAAGCATAGATAATTTAGTGTCCATGGAAGTGATTGAAAAGTTGGGTCTAAAGTGTCGACCACACCTGAGAGCTTAGCGAGTGTTGTGGTTGAAGAGAGGTCACCATGTCATAGTGACAAGGCAATGTTTGATTAACTTCAAGATTGGGAAACTTTATGATAGCGAGCTATGCGACATAATCCCCATGACACATGCCATCTATTGTTGGGAAAACCATGGTAGTATGACAAAAATATGGCATACGATGGCCACATAAATACCATCATAGTTGAGAAGGATGACATAAATTTCCTACTGATTCGATTGACCGAAGAACAAAATAGCCAGGGAAAGGAGAATAGTCACTGATAAAGAAGAGTGTTGATGTGCTCAGTGAAGGAGTTCATGCAGGAGAAAAAGAAGCAAAAATGATGTTTCGTAGTTATTATGAAGGGGTTGAGTGTGGAAAACCCAACAAGAATTTTTCCAACCGAATTCGGATAGGTGTTGTCAGATTTCAAGGCCATAATGGTCGATGAGATGCCGACGGGATTATCGCTAAAAAAACGCATCACACCAAATCTACTTGATTCCAGGGTCGAGTTTTCCAAACAAGGCACTGCATAGAATGATGTCAATGGAGAATGCAGATTTGAATCGGCAAGTCCAAGATTTTTTGGAAAGAGGGTTGATTAGAGAGAGTTTAAGTCCTTGTAGAGTACTAGCTATACTAGCACCCAAGAAAGGAGGAGAATGGAGTATGTGCACCGATTCAAGGGCCATCAACAAGAAAATAATCAAGTACAGGTTTCCACTACCCAAAATGGACGAATTGATCGAATGCTTGAGTGGATTCAGATACTTCACCAAGATCGACTTGAAGAGTGGATATCACCATATTAGGATCAGAGAAAGTGATGAGTGGAATACAACCTTCAAGACAAAAGAAAGACTATATGAGTGGTTAGTTATGCCATTTGGGTTAACCAATGCACCAAGTACGTTCATGAGACTTCTAAACAAAGTATTGAAACCATTTATGGGGAAGTTCGTCATTGTATATCTCGATGAAATCTTGATTTTCAACAAGACTAAGGAAAAACACTTGACTCATCTGAGACAAGTGCTATAGAAGTTTAATAGTTAAGGGGTAAAACTGTTGGTGAACTTGCAGAAGTGTTCCTTCATGTAGGAGGAATTGATATACTTTGGATTCATAATCTCAAGCCAGGGACTAAAGATAGACCCAAAAAAGGTGAACGCGGTCTTAGAGTGGCTTGAGCTGACGAATGCCACCGAAGTAAGGATTTTTCATGGACTTGACAATTTTTACTAGAAGTTCATCAGGGACTTTAGTCGGATATGTGCACCATTGAAGACGTGTATGAATAAGGGTGAGTTTAAATGGACGAAGGTCTCCCAATGATATTTTGAGAAGTTGAAGCAGAAGGTGATAGAGCAACCAGTTTTAGTATTCCCATATTTCAACAAGGTGTTCCGAGTCAATCGCAACATGATTGGGTTAGCAATTGGAGCATTGTTAAGACAGGAGGGCCAACCAATTGCATTATTCGGTGAGAAGTTGGACAACACCAAGAAGAAATACTCGGTCTATGCCCAAGAGTTCTATTCCATTATACCTGCATTGAAGAAGTAGAGGCATTATTTGTTTCCCAAAGAATTGTTTTTGTTCGCCGACCACCAGGCTCTAAGGTATCTGAACACTCAGACGAAGTGGAACCAATGACACATGAAGTGGGTATAGTTATTGCATATCTATACCTTTATGTTAAAGCACAAGTTGGTAAAGACCAACAAAGTCACCGATGCATTGAGTCGAAGAGTCACATTGTTGGGAACGACAATTGTTCAGTTGACAGGGTTAGAGTCTATAAAGGCTGACTATGAAGTCGACGAGTACTTTGAAGGAGCATGGAAAGTGTAGAAGGAACCATGGATTTTCGACAAGACTCCATACTTGGATTATTTCATCCAAAAAGTATACATTTTCAAAGGTCATCAGTTGTACATCCCAAAAGGATCCTTCTAGGAAAACTTGATAAGAGAATTGCATAGTGGAGGGCTCAATGGACACTTTGGCACCAACAAGATCAAGGTGTTGGTCGAAGAGAAATATTATTGGCTAGAGTTGGCGACGGATGTGACAAAGTGGGTCTAGCAGTTTCGGGTATGCCAACATGCGAAAGGAAGAAGTCGAAATATGGGGTTATATATGCACCATTTCCAGAGTCAACTTCCCCATGGGAAGATATCGGCATGGATTTTGTGTTGGTATTTCCGAGGAAACATCAAGGAATGACTCCATATTTGTGGTAGTCGATAGATTTTCAAAGATGGATCACTTTATTCCATGTTGGAAGACAAGTGACACCACCAACATTGTTTTTTCAATTTTCAAGGATGTCGTGAGATTGCATGGACTTTCGAAGAGTATCACTTCAAATAGAGATGCTAAATTTATGGGTCATTTTTTGAGAACCCTTTGGAAGAATCTTGACACGAAGTTGCAGTTTAGTTCTACATACCATACGTAGACCAATGGGTAGACTGAAGTTGTGAACAAAATCTTGAGAAATATTTTAAGGTTCCTGACCATTGATCGATCCAAGAAGTGGGAGAATGTGTTGCCATAGATGGAATTCACATACAACAATTCAGTCAACGATTCAACTGGGATTAATCCATTCCAAATAGTTCAAGGAAAAAGTCCGCATGGAGTAGTTGACTTAGTGAAAATGCCTATAGTAACATAGCGGAGCATAGATGCAAAATCATTTTCCGACCACATGAAGGAATTGCATGAGAAGGTAAAGTGATAACTAGAGAAGAGCAACGCAGAATACAAGTGAAGAGTCGACCAGAAGAGATGACTACATTCATTTGTAGAGGGAAACTTCGTGTACACACATATGAGGAAAGAGAGGTTCCCATTAGGAACACATAATAAGTTGAATTTAAAGAATATTGGGCCATGCAAAATCTTAATAAATATCTCAGATAATTCTTATACATTGGATCTACCACAAGAGCTAAATATTTCACCAGCATTCAATGTGGCCGACTTATACAGATATGAGGAAGGGATGACAAGTGGAAGCGAGGTGACCAAAGATTGGAAAGAGAAAATACTAGTCCAGTCGATGGAAAAAGTCACATAGTACTCAACGAAAGAGAATTTGGAAAGGAAAGTAGTCAGAAGAAGAAAGAATACCTGGTCCAATGGAAGGACAGAACTTTAGAAGAATCCATGTGGATTTCAGAAGAGAAGCTCAAGGATTTGCATAATTGCAGACATATTACTTTTCAACCCAGGGAGGTTGATGCAATGGAATTCCATCCCAAGAGGATCAGTGAAAGGTAGGCGACTGAAGTCATCTAGAGGATGGTTGATGATACCCATACCAAGGAGAAGGAGAAAGCCGATGAATAGAAGTCCTAGGCACAACTAGTTATGGCTGACGATAGGAAACCAATCGAAGGATTGTCGATAGATTTAGGATGCAGTTGAGGAAGTTCCAACTGGAAAATACTAGAGGAGGGACATGAGATAAGTGGGACTGATGAGGATGGAAACTATTAACGAACTGACTATAACTGAAGCATGCATAAGTGTGGGAGTAGTTGGAGCAATGATTGAGCAGTTATGGCAGTTGTTGCAGAGTGATTGATGGTAGGAGGAGCTAAGGGGAGGCACATGAAGGTTTAAATGTAGACGAGCTATGCCTGGAAGTGTGAGAAGCTTCTAGAGGAAGAATTTAACTAGATCTTGATCCCAAGAGCACCTATAAATACCAATTCTAGTTCATAGAAAGGGTTGTTGTACCTAAGTGTACAATCGCATCCATACTTATGTAATAGTGCTAAGAGGTGATAGAAAATTTAACCGTGGGAGAGAATGGAACAAAGCTTATCTCTACATTGTAATTCATCTTTGTATTTGATTTCCTAATTAATAAAAGGCCATAATTCTTGGCCTCCTGTATGGTTTATGAGTTTTCTGTGTGCTTTGAACAATAGAACGGTCAACCACCAAACATGTATGCATCACACTGACTGATGATTATTGAATTGAATCATCATCAACTTATCTACCTCAATGAGTTACTAAAATGGTTGAAGTTGTTGGATTGGATGCTAGAGATGCTAGTATTGGTCGACAGACCCACAGTAAGAAAAAACATGGAAGTGTTGCTTTGATGGAATGGGTTCTTCAAACATGTGATCTTGACATGTATGTTGATGCTCAGGGCATACCTAAATGGAAAAATGCTATGAATGCTGAAATTGATTCCTTGAAGAAGAATCAGACATGGGAACTTGCTCCTTCGACCGCAAAGAAAGAATGTTGTGAAGCATCAATGCATCTATAAGACCAATTTTACTTTTGGCAGTGTTCTTGAATGTCACAAGACTCATTTGGTTTTGAAGGGATTCTCTTAGAAAGAAAGCATCGACTACACTAAAACCTTTGTCCCTGTTGCAAAGTTGAACTATGTTCGACTAATTCTTTCCCTTGTTGCTTGTTTTGGATGGGAGCTTCATCAAATGGATGTTAAAATTTATTTTCTTCATGGATATTTGACTAAATAAATTTATATGGAGCAACCTCCTGGTTTTGTGACAAATTCTAGTCTTTTTAACCGAATCAAGAAGTCATTGTATGGTTTGAAATAGGCACCTCATGCTTGGTATGAGAACATTGATCTTTTCTTTATTAGTCTTGGCTTCAAACATTGTGAATCTAATCACAATATTTATGTATTACATGTTCAAGGTGATACTTTGATTGTGGCATTATATGTTGATGATTTTATCATAATGGGGAATAATGTCAATTTGGTTTTGGGTTTGAAGAAACAACTTATAGATACCTTTGAAATGACTGATAGTGGGATGTTGCATTTCTTTCTTAGCATTCAAATTTTTAAAATATACGATGGTATCTTTCTTTCTCAACCTAAATGCACTTTGGATCTTTTGAAATGATTCAATATGGATGATTGTAAGTCTTCTGCTACACCATATCATTCGGGAGTGAAGTTTTCAAAAGACTATGACTCTCCATGAGTTGATGCCACTCTTTCTCAACAATTGGTTGGTAATATAGTATCCTGATTTATTTGACTCATAGTCAACCATATATCTCATTTTTTGTTAGTCTGGCCTCCAGGTTCATGCATGATCCTCGAGAAAACCATTGGAAAGTTGCAAAGAGAATTGTTTTCTATATTAAGGGAAATTATTATTATGGTATTAAGTATTGGCTCAATTACATAACGACATGTTGCGCAGAAGATGAGACCGACAACCCTGTCAATGCTCCTTCTACCTTGGGCTGATCTACAAGCCACCTGAAACTTCCCACGATAAGAATTTTACCCTTATTCAAACATTGTTCCACCATTTCGTCCAATTCCCTGAACTTCATAGCAAGGTGGTCTTCACCTTTGTTTCCTGAAGAGAAAGTAGATATCTTTGTTTCAATGGCGTTGGGATTTCAATGTACCAATCCAACCGTCGAGATGAGTGTGTAAGCCATAAGCCCTAAAACTAGCGAATTGTATGTGTTGAGTGAGCCTACAGAGTTGTCCTCACACCACCAGCGGAATGGGAGACCAGGCCCATGCACGTGAATACTAAGCCTCTTTTGAGGATGAATTTAAGGCTTGCATGTGGCCCACGTGGCTTGCATGCAACCAAGGCCCCCCCTCATGTCTCCCTAGGGCCGATTGGGCGATGGTGAGGCGAAGGGTGGCGTGGGCCTTCGTGTGGGCTAGGGAGTGGGAGATAGTTGATGCACGTGAGCGGAGAATAGGAGCAGTGGATGGTGATATGGGGACTTGACAGTGGTAGTTGGAGCAGGCCGCATGGCCGTCATGGGTGCCCCTATTTGCATGGCGATGGATGGAGACGTAAGGCCGCGTAGCCTTTGGGCCTTCAACCTTGATGAATTCTTAAACAATTCAAAATTTAAAATTTTATTTTATATAGTTGTAAATTTGGATTGATCTTGATCTCCACTTTTTCTGAAAATTCTATAACAATAGCGCAAGTATGCTTTGCAAGGTTCTTTTTCTCTTCTGTGACAACTCCATTTTTCTGCATGACAGCTTCTCTTTCTACATTGCGGTCTGCATAACGCTAGCTAAAGTTATGGCTCATGTAGTAAGTTGAACTTGCCAGTGGGGGCTCGTTCCATGAGCTAGGATGAAACTTTGATTTTGAGTATTATTTGGTAAGTGGTAGTCTCACTAACGCCACTGGTATTAGTCGCTAATGCATGCTTAGAAAGGAAGGCACGTCAAATATTCCCGTAACCATTAATATAAAGATCACCCATTGGTGGAAGCAACCACCGAAGGTTTTTGGCAAAGGTGTAATGTTGTACCAAGTGAGCGCATATTTGAGCAAGTGTGATCTGGAATGATATTATAATGCTTTATGAAGCTCGTCCAGGGGATGCTTTCAAATTTCCCATCATCTATTCTTAGTCCCAGCCCCAACGATGTTTCTGAATTTAAGGTTGTATGGAATCCATCCATCTGATCTTGATCTCCACTTTTTCTGAAAAATTCTATAACAATAGAGCAAGTATGCTTTGCAACTTAGGATGAAGTTATGGGAAGATCACTTATGAACTTTCAACTAAAAGCAAATGTCGCCCCTTTAAGTTTGCAAATATTTTTTTATTCTTTGGAAAATAATTAATCACTAGATTTCTTAAAAATATTTGTCGACCCACAGAATTTTGTCAGCTTCAATGCCCGGAGTAAGTCGAGCCATGTGCAAGAGAACCAAGTTCTGTTACTTTTAGAAAGAACAATATTGGCAATCTCTGGACTTACCAACAAACTAAGCAATATGCCACATTCATCTTTTGAATGTCACCTTCACCCAGTTATATCCTCAAGAACCTATGATTGTCATAAGCTGGTAGAGATCCTCAAGTATTTATTTATCCATGCATTAACAACCTGTAAAGATGACATATTGCTTGCTGACCTGTAATCTGCACTATAAGTGTCCCATTCAAAGGCTTTGTTAACTCCTTTGCCTTTTATTTTCAACAAGGCATGAGTCTAGAGGCAAAGGAACTTCACAGTATCGACGACAACATAATTTTTGCAAATATGAACCATGAGGAATATCCTGTTCATTTGGTAGTTGAAAGTGTGAGTGTTTTGACATTTTGACATTCTCATGGCATTAAAATTAACGCTTGGGCGTTTAACTTGAGACATGTCTTTTGTATGTATAATGCATTTGGGCATCCAACTCCTAGCATAAACTTTGTCTGAACGATGGACCATGAACTTAAAGAGGTTTGCTAAACTTTTATATAGCTTTTTGACTCAAGTGGTCTTTATGTTCATCAACGAACGGTCGTGGATCCCATATGGATGTTACTACAGGAATAGGGACCCATGTACTCTCTGGGGATGTAACCAATGGATGATCAATGCAAGAGGATAGCTACCATGCGATTTTTTTATTTTGATGTAAGATAAAAATTGCGGGGCTGTAAGATCAATTGAAGTGGACAGTGGGCATATGTCAACCGCTCTCGTTCTAAACTCTTCTGAATCTCTATCTCTGATGGAATTCATAAGCACAAAACATTGCTTCCAACTAGCTACAATCACATTGTGTAAAGCCACCAACTCCGAGAAGGTTCAATCATCAAAATCAACAAGTGTACATGTAACACTATACACAATACAACGTATGTTTTCCTTTCCACACCTTCAATTTCACTTATTTAGTTTTGTACTCCTTACTTCACTTTATGTTAACAATTTTTTTTTCACTTACCTTAATTCTTGTTGCCAAAACTATCGCATTGGCCACATTTGAAGTTGTAACATTGGAAGCAGCAATTATTGGAGAACCATCCCCTTTTAACTTCACCCCTAACTCTACCTCCCATAGCAGTTCATTTATTCCAGAAAACATCGCCCTTAATCCCCAAAACCCTTCACTTGCCATACCTTCCTCATCAAATCCAACCCCAACCGTTGTTGCAACTACTGTTCAATTCACTTCGCTCAACCCTTACAACAAAATTTGGACTATCCAAGGGCGAGTAACTGCCAAGACAAATATGAACGCCTACATCAATAAAAAAGGGCCAGGCCAACTCTTTGGGTTTGACCTTGTTAGTGCTACCAAAGATGAGATTCATATCTCTGCTTTTATTGACTTAGCCACATCCTTGTACGACACAATACAAGTTGGCATAGTATACACGATATCAAATGGCACAGTCAAACCAGTCAACCCAACATACAACCATTTGAAAAGTGCTTTTGAGATTTTCCTTAACCCCTCCTCAACAATTCAACCATGTTTAGAGGAGTGCCCATTGATCCATTTTCATTGCTTCCACTTTAAATCTATCCATGACATCCAAACTACACCCCTGAATTCCATGGTTGACCTTATTAGAATTGTCATTTATGTTTCACCTGCATCAACTATATGCAAAAGAGATGGCTTTGAAATCATTCGCCGAATAGTTGGCGTGAGGGACATGTCCCGTATTTGTCAAATGGAACATTGAAGATACATTGCCTCCAGCCATCTCAGAACTTGTACATCAATTACAAGACATGCCCGATGCTAAGATCGAAATGTCACCTTCACCCATTTATATTTATAATTTCCATGTAGGCATGAATGGAAACATAGGGGCTCTGCGCATATACATGGATTCTTATGGCTTGAAAATGCACCCAATATGGACACGTTAGATTGGGCGGATGCTACCAAGGTTGAAGATGCAAAAACATACTTTGACAAATATGTTACTGCATGGAATCCTCGACCCAAGCATTCTTCAACCCCATGCTTCCAACCCTCTACTACAAATGATCCATGCACCATTGGATCACATTCCATACTTGCAACTAACCACTTGGATGATTATGAATACCTTGTTAATTGTGTTCAAAGGCACACAAAATGTTTAGAATCTTCTTGCCTTTGGAAAAAAGGATCATCTCTTCAATGTCACTACGGCTTCCCCTTTGAACTACAACCTACTTATTCTTTTTTCATTGATGCAAATGCCCACAAAACATATAACCCTGCAAGGAACAATGCCCTCCTAAACATTCACAACCCTGCCATGCTCTCAATTTGGAGAGCTAATGATGATTTCCAACCTGTTCTCTCTAGACATGTTGTCCTCAAATACATTTCAAAATATGTAGCAAAGGAAGAGCCCAAATCAAAAAGCTACCCTGCAATTCTTTCTTGTCTTGCACATGCAACTCCAAATGATAGCCCCATCCTTCAACGAATTAGACGATTCTTGTCAGAAACTGTTGCAGATCGTGACATTGGTGCACAAGAGACTTGCCACATGCTCCAAAAACTCCCTCTTTCCCTTTGCAGTCTCTCCTTTGTATCCTTGAATGTTAGCCAAAGCGTTTTTCGACGTGTTTCCAATGACTCTCCTGACACCCCCCCAACACCCACCTTCATTTTTGCATACATGCAGCGACCCCCTGCACTCGAGCACCTTACCCTTCTTGAAGTTGCAAGTTCTTGGTCAATCTCTCCTCGTAGAAAACACTCCCAGTGGAAACCAATCTACCCTCCCAAAATTGTCCGTGTCTTTCCTCGCTTCACTACCATTCCACCCTTTACTGCAGATTCCTTTGTTTCATTCTACTGGAGCGAGCTCCTCCGATACAAAACCTTTCGCACCCTCCCCACGAGTATCCTTCACTACCTGTGCCTATGTTTTTGTTCCTTCTAACATTCCTCTTTTCCTATCGGCGTTCATTTTTGCCCCTCAAGGGGCAAATTCTAGTTTTAATTTTGTTAACTAGGCAATTGGAATCTTGTTTATTGATAGCATAATAATGACATTTTATTGGATAGTTTTGGATACTTTCGTCTACTTTTTTATTAAAAAAAATATTGAAAAAAAAACATAATAACACCATTTTATTAATAGCATAAATAATGCAATTACTTTATCAAGAGAATCTCCATAGTGTTATTATCGTACTATATGACAATAGTGTACTTATTAATAGCATGATAACACCATTTTATTAATAGCATAAATAATGCAATTACTTTATCGAGAGAATTACACTAGTAGTAGTATAGTGTTGCGTTAGTTACAAAATATTAAGAATTTCTTCGAATTTAAAATTTTTGAAAAGGATTTGCATTTTATTTATGAAGAAATAAAATATTATTTTAATACTTATCTTAACAAGAGCCACGTGGTGGCATTGTTCTTGACATTGCCACCTGTTCTATTTGTAGAAAGTTGTAGGAATCATATATTTGTTTGGAGTTGTCAACAATTGATAGAAATTAAGATGAATAAAAACAATGTATCCATAAACTTGCTCAAATCGTTAGTACTCAACTTTTTATGAAATGGAGGTTTGCCGCCACCTCCACAATTCTCAATAGTACCCAACATTCCTCAAAAGCACTGAGATTGAACATGAAAAAATGGAACGGAGATTGAACATGAAAGAATGACAGGTCATTTGATGTACCTCCCAACTGCCATCTCTACTTCTTCCTTTGTTTGTTTTCCTTTGTCGTTGAGCATTAAATCCTACGGCTATTAACATAGATAGAAGCCTCTATGCAAAGCATAAAGGTGACTAAGGTATTATATCAAAATACAGTTATTGTAATACCAAACATGAGCCATTAAATAATGAGAATAAGTTCCTCGTCCTTCTATCATTCATCGATTGTTAGAATGCCTTGAATGGCACACAGAAGTGTTGGAGCATTTTCACATAACTGCATTGGGGTTTCACCTTTTTGTATTCTCTGCACAAGTTTTTTTATTACAGCCTCGGGCTCTTTCTCGCCCATGAGAACCCGATTATTCTTCTTAACCTTTACAAGAATTTCTATGAGTCTTTTAATATCAACCTTTAGCTAATTACACAATTTGCACAAGCATAGGCATTCAATGAAGTGATTTGTTCATGTTCATTAGATAAGATAGATAGTTTTTAAAGTCACAGTAAGATGCGATATTGAGCAAGTTACAGTGAAACCTTGTCCACTGTGTAACCATTATGTTCTATGTTATACTAAAAGATATCCAGTCAATCCACAAAAACAATTTAAAATCAGTATTACAAAACCGCCCTATTCATGTCTTCGTTGTAAAAGTTATTTATAATAAACTATTTTTTTAAACGTGTTCTCATTCTGGAATAAGCTAATCTGATTAGGATCAAAGACAAACATATGAGCTTCTTTGAAAGCCATGGCTACAGTCGCCCATGCAATTCTGGGAAAACTGAGGAAGATATTAGGTCAACGAATCTGCCCATTTAATATTTGATTGATTGATATTGCAAATTCACAGTGCAAATTTTATTATTTGGAAAACTTCTTGCAATCAGAAATTGCCGGTGTTTAATTATTCATAAGACAGAGGGAAAATCAGAAACGACTGGCCATTTGCAAGACCAAAAGGGAAAGAATGTTCGACTCTTATCCATCGTGAGGCTCCATCAAAGTAGCCTCCATCCCATTCCTTATTGAATACTAGAGCTATCAAAAACTAGAATCTATTTTTACATGGACATACTCGCTCACTCCGTCGAGGTGTACTCATGCGTAGCACAAGGGCTGCTAAAATTTTCAATAAAAAAATGGGATTTTCGCAATGAGGCAAAGTCGGGCCCTATCATTGCATCCCTGGTGCCCCTCCTCCATCTCCGACTCACACTCATGTTCTGTAACTGCCACTTGGTTTCAACAACTGTAGAGGGGTAACTATTTCCACGAGAGGATTCGAACCATGTACATGCAAGAACAAATTTAGTACAAAAGAAAAACAAGTAAAAATAGACCTCGACCAAGCCCAAGTCTCCAGACTTGTCCTCCTGCAATGGCGTAAAATTCTTATTTAATTCAGTCACTGCCACAAAATTCGTGCAGGACTCACTCGCTCAAATGACAGTTACGGAACGCTTGTCCACCTGTAAGGTTTGGACTCCCGATGACCCGATACCCAAACTTCAATGAAATCCGCCACTCGGGAGAATCGTATTGAATTGGGCCTCTGGATCACGGCCTCCCACAAGACTGAAATTGGTCATTGCATCCTAACCCCGGACTTTGAGGGCTGCTCGGTCGTAGGCTCAGGCAGCGTCTTCTTCCCGGTTAAACGTTCCCACAATGCTACCACTCCATGTTCATTTGTGGTCGGGAGCCACTGCAAATGCACCTTAGTTAATACTCCCAAGCCGCTAAAACTATCATTCAATAACAAACATCTTTGCGATGACAACAACCAGAAGCTTTTCATGCATGCATCTCTACAGGTTCCTCCTCTGTTGGGTGGAAGTGCAGGTCTAGGCAGCTACACCTCTGAACCAGCAGCAATGGGGGTGGAGATCTGTCTCAAAGAAATATGGATCCCTTCACCGCAAAAGAGCTACAAGACTGTGTTTATTTACACGCAGCATTGAACGAGACTCCAAGATTGTACCCTTTGGTTCCTAACTGCTACAAAGGAGCTTTGCAGAAGGACGTACTTCCAAGCGGAACGTTCATATACTCTTTGAATAATATGGTTTTAAATTGCATTTAATGTATCACGAGCTAGAGTAACGTGGCGGGACGCACATACTCAACAACCCCAACCGCATTAAATCTACAGTAGCCATTCAATACAACAAACAAGACACAATAAAGAGTTTGATTAGATGTGGACCAATGATATTGACATCACTGCCAAACCTTACGACTATTGGCAAATGGCATGCAGCGTTCAAATATGAACCCTTCCTAGCCCTTCCAAAGGGTTCTAGCCCTTCCTAGAAGTGTAAAGTTAAAATTACCCTTCAAAAAAAATTTAAAATCTGAATTTTACCCTTCCAATAGGAAGGACATCATTTATATCAACATTTCAAAAGAAGGGCAACATTTGAAATTACCCATCCATATAAATTTCAATTTCTATGTTGAAATTCCTATGCTATAAAATTCGACTCGTCATTCAAAATATTGGAAATATCATCAATTATAATAATTCACTTACTCATGTCATGCACTCACTGCTTAGCTTCGCAAGGTGACGAGTGATGACTGATGACTACGAGGTACTAGCCACTGGGATTTGACTCTGAATCCCGAGTCACTTCGGGCTGAGATCTAAGGCCGAAACATTGTGCCTACTACCTATGTGAACCTGGCTACCAATGTCCACTCATTTTTCCTCAAAATGAAATTCAAATTGCCCCTTTGATGAGTCCTCCTATACAAGACTTCATTTATTGCATGAATGTCACAGGCTCACGACAACTCTAAACAACACTCAATGGCATGCAACTACAAATAATGGCATGCAGCTAGAGCCACAAACCAAGCAGAGGTTGATTTATGCATTGATATAGAGAGGTGGCACTAGGCACACAATATGGAGAAACAATGAATTAGAAAAATCATTTTGACCAAAGCACCACAATGGTTATTAATAAAATTTAAAAAAACAATTTTTGGCTCATGAATTGTCTTCAATTTGATCTCTGTGGCATGATCATGATCATGTAATCTCCCTTCATCTTTCCAAACATATGTGGTTTCTCACCACGTTTCTCTTCTACACTCGCCACCAAAATACGTATAAAAATTACATGTCTTTACATCCTCTTCCATTTAAATCCTCATCGCATAGTCATGACTAAGGATTATTTTGCATGCACATCCTCACCTTATATTATCAATTGGTTCAAGGCGCAAAGACAACCATAAATTATCAAATGTGTCAAGACGCAAAGAGTAAGAGACAACTATAAGTAAGTCTTATATTAAATTTACCATATAAATATTTAACTGGCACTATCATTTGAGATTTGACATGTTGGATTGTTGTGATCTTCTTATCACTCCTTACCAATGTGATTGTAAGGCTTCTTTGATGGTGAAGTCCATAATTTTGAGTCTTCTTCCTCATTCTCATGCCTTTTGGTAAGACAATAAGGAGGGCAGTGGCCTGCATTAGTAGGGAAAACAATTTCGACATAGAGGTAGATAGATTAATTCTTTCATTAAATAACTTAAATTTCATGCCAGTGACTATGAATTCACCGAATCGTGGATTGGTAAAAAACACATCAAATTTTAGAGCCTCGAGCTCTTAATTACTCATGTGTCTAGAATTTTCGCAACTCGAGCCATTAACAAACTTCTTTTATTGTTATGATTCAATTTAAAAGGTAGTTTTCGAGACTCAAACATGCAGCAAGTCGCAAGGCTCCAGTTGACTTAGGATTGATTCCATTTCCCGTCCATCCCATACCTGTATGTTGTCGCGACAAGTGTTGAACAAAAAAATTTGATGCCCAGGCCCTTATGATGCTAGCCTTGCTAACTTGCTTGGTATGGAGGATTTTTTTTTGCTATGTATTATTTTTTCTTAGGGGGGGCTAATGTCCATCATTCTTACATCTCTCAAGCTTGGATGGTTTCCCTTTCTCCAGTTTGAATTAAGGTTTTGGTTGGTTTTATATGTATATTTTGGTTGTAGGTTTATTATAGCCTCATTTTGCTTAGTGGCTTTTTTTGTACATAGTTAATAGTGAGTAATTTTCTCATGGTTCTAGTTTTATTTTAAGACTATATCTTGGGATCTAACCCAAAAAAATACAACAAAATAGTTGTTATTTTAATGAACTGTAAAATTAATGTTACATATATGTCAAATTAATGTGTTCAAATTCCGTTTTATTGAAAAGATACCATTTTATCATGTAGATATCTATTGAGGAGCGCCCAATTATTTAAGATTGTAAAAATTTGGATGGGCAATATTTTTTTTTTTTGCATTTTTGGGAGGAAGGATTTAATTAATTTATACTTGTCAATTGAAGTACAATCATTTAAATTGCCCTTCATCTTTGAAGGGCTCCAAGAACAAATGCCCTTCCAATAAAAATTAAGACCCACCCTTCAAATTTGATCACTGATGGCATGTCGTGAACAAAGGTTTAAACATAGTATAGATTGAAACTATAACCAATCTACCCCGGATGACGGCTGCCAAGGACCAGGCACCAAATATCGAGGCCAACGTCATCAAGCAGCAACCAATGAATATTGAGATAAATGTTTTTAAAATAAATATATTTAATATAAAAAATTGTAACTTTAGCAATGACTTAAAAAAACAAAGATATGAACATCAAACTAATTGAAATTCACGAATCATATATGTCAACAAAAACATAATAAAATGAATATACATGAAATCCAAAAATTACAGTGTAGTAAAGATGGCAAAGTGTTACTTAATACTTAACTAAATATACATGAAATCCAAATATTTACACTGTATACCCTCGAAGGAAAGAACAGTTGAACAAAGATATTGAAATGGCTTGGAAATTGCATAAGCTAAGATGAAAATTCATTTCGAACCCATTTTGTTGGATTCAAAGTCCAGAGAACAATACAATAAACAATATATTTGCAACGAATCCCTATTTGACAATTTTTTCTCAGCAGCGAATAGGCCAGGTTTCTCCATATGTTGTGGGGTTTTCATCTCCACGGCCGCTAAGAGGATTCAAACCTGCACGGATGGATTTTTCTCCGTGCCCATTATCACTGTTGATCTCGCTTGAGTTTTCACATATTTTCATTTTTCTACATAGTTTTAAAAAGATCTCACAAAAAATTAAAAAAAAAAATGAATTCAATTATAAATCTTCCTTCAAAACCAAATCGTCCAATATATAAACAGTTCATATAACTTTTCACGAGACTAGAATTGAATTAGACTATCTTCAAACTCCAATCTCACATCTTTCATCCATTTTCAAAATAAAAAAACTTACAACATTAACTATACACTATATCAATATAACTTTTTATAAAGAGTAATCCACCCCAAAAGTCTAAAATAAAAACGCATATTCACATAATTAAACATATATGTCGTAAATGATAAATTAACATAATACATGCGAGGCTACCAAAGAATGGGGTTGGTGGTGCCACTGCCATGACATGAATACCTAATCTGTGATTTTAGACAAGGTTCCACTTCCCACATGGACACAAAAAGCATCAATTAGTCCGCTTTGGTGTAATCATCTACTGTAACATCCCATATTTTCAAAAAAATTTAAATTTTTTGATAATAGTAATAATAGATTAATTTACGATAATTTATAATTGCGGAAAATAATAATTGCTCATTGTAACAACATTAACTAAACAGTTGTTTGTACTAAACACAAATAAAATTTTGTTATAACCAATGCGATAGTGACAACTTAAATACATTCATAACAACTATGATTATGATAGTTAAATGAACTAATGAATCAGAATTATGATGCGACACTTTTCTTTTGTAAAGATAAGCATGATTAAAGTAATAAATGAAATGAGAGGTTAGAAATGTGATATGATACTTTTTCCTTTGAGGTGATACTAACAGTTTGACTTTGCTACTTAAGGGTGTCCTATGAGGTACCCTGGAGCTTACTTAGCTTCAACGCTAAAGCTTATTGAATGTCCTATGTGCAGACGACAGGTAAGAATGAAGTACGTGTAGTTCAATTTCAGCGTCGTAAATAAATAGAATATTATAATTTCTGTTGCGACTCTTCAGAAGTGAGCAGGTATGGGTTTCAATGCTACACTTACCGTTTTAAGCTATTGTCTGACAAATCCATAATGTTTAAAATAATGTCATCTGTATACGTCAATCTGCTGATGGATTTGTTACTATACTAGCTAGTTATAATGTCGTCATAATCTTTCCTTCATTGATGTAATACATGTATCGCAAGTCATTAAATGTTTATATGAGAGAGTATGGTAAGAACTCATAGCATCGGTCAGTCTTCATGCTAAATCTAAAATTCATTGTATCTATTTGAATGACTACTATACCAAACTATTTATTTTTATAGTTTGGATAACAGAGTTTGTATAATCACAACCAAAGATTACAAGGGTCACAATATAGTCTGCTAAGTAAGGGCTATCTCCTTCGTAACCCTAGTGATACTTATAACCTTGTTAAAACGATTATACCTAAGTTCTAGCTCTTATTATTTTAGTCCACAATTAAATAACTTGGGACTATATACACTTTGAAATATTGTTCTATATAATATTATAAACTTAGTGTTACGACATAAAACTTGTAGTGATGAAAAATATGTATAAACTCTGAAAAGTCTTCCTATGTCATTCCATGACTCTAGGATACGACTCAACTTGGAATTATATAACAGTGGGTTGAAAAAAATACTATGATGGTCGTCGTGGTAGTAACTTAGAGTCCATACGAACTTAGAAATTTGACTTAATACCATATATAATGTTATAATGTCATATATTATGGTTGAAATATAATGTTGGAAATATAATACTGACATAAATGAATGTTGACAGGTTGATGGTTCTGGCTCATTAATATGATACGATCTTTGAGCCACCAGGATGTCGTCCTTCGATCTGCATTTAAGACTTCCAGCATGATAACTCTCGGTGACGAGGATCAAGTCGCTGCACGTAGTGTAAAATCGTTGTAATGGTGAATGCAATGACTACTTCGTAGTGGTATTTTCTCTGAGCTGGAAGTGGTAACTATCCAACGTGATCCATCGTGGCAAGTACCCGGTGTGTGAAAAGACAGTGCATTGAATGTTAGGGTTGTTCGACCCAATGCAAAGCATGTTGGCATAACTTCAATCGTTGAACAGCATTGACATTGTTCGTTGGATCAAACCATAGCAAAAGGATCGAAGTTTTGGTTTATGAGCAGGGTAGTTAAGGGTTATTGTCTCCATTGTTCTCGGTCTGTGGCCGACAGGATGCCAAATTTTTAGCCTAAACTTTGTATGAGGTTCGACCTTGAGACCACTGATTTGAGAGGGTTAGAGTTCTCTTCCTTCTGCAATGGCGTCGTTTGATAGACTGTGTATCTAGTTTGTAATGTTAATGGTTGGTAGTTCTGGAACTCATCATTATAGTTTGAGTCCATGGTTTTCCTGGTGTAAATGGACCGAGGGTTCTCATCTTGTTTTTAGTGTGGGATCATCCTATAGCTGGTTAAAGTGGAATGCTTTGGTGCTTACAGCAATGTAAGTTCTTCTATAGCGAATAGTAAGTCATTCAAAGTATTTTCATCTTTCAGTTTCGAGAAGGTATTAGTCATCTAAATTTAACCTTCATTTCATGTCAGTTGCAGGTTATGCAATAGAGGAATGGGCAAAGGTTCTGCAAGGTTAGCGAGCTTTCAACCAGTAAGCTATGGGTCTTTCCAAACCCTCGTAGGTGCTCTTGACTGTGGTGAAAGGGTTTCATGATGGGAACTGGTTCAAGCCGTGACTCATTATTGTTTGATGTTTGATAACTTTGAAGCACCGTTGAAAAACAATGATAACTGTTTTGGTTGTAACTTTCCTTTATTTAAAAGGTACTTGGTTTCTGTACTAAGTCATCGACTGGACTTGTAGCTTGTCGATGCTATATGGTTTGGACTCTTTTCACTGTTGAAAAACTTGGGAAAACCCTGTAAGTTTTTGTTGGAAAAACATGTTGTGAAATGTCATTCTGTTCACCACGACTTCATTCTCGAAGTTGGGACTGTGTGAAGTTTTTAAAGACTAAGGAATACGACTTTTTGTTTTAAGTTAAGAGCTTATAAGAGAGAGTCGAGGCTTGTCTAATTTGTAAATAATATCTCCTTTTTAGCAATGAAAAACGTATACTGTTTAACTTCTGTATAAATACATCTGTGTTAAAAAGCTTGTGGCCATAAGTTGATATCATGGTTTTCGTCTTAATCTAGGGTTTGTAAATATTTGTTCTAAAATGGTAGCTCTAAAATAAGTGTTAATGGTTTGGTTTCTAGTAACATGTTATATCTGTTACGTTTATTTCAAGATTTTCGAAATTGTAATGTTTATGTCAACCATATAATAGATCTTGTTTTTGATGGGTGAAGAGAGGTATCCGGCTATGCCCAGATTGGCAAATCCCAAAACTAGTTACAAGTCAAAAAATCGAATGAAAATAAAAGTATGAAAAATAGGTCGAGTCTGTATTCACGACTTAAAGTTGTAAGTAGAAAATGTAATATTGTAGGTTGTGTGTTTTGAATGTAAAAAGTTATAAAGGAATCGAAAGCCTAATTAGGTTTTTATATGAGTTCTAACTTGGAAATCGATGCTTTCAGTTAGAATACCTAATGTAAAATAAATGACTGAAAGCAATGAATTGTTTAAAGCACTTTCATTCTTTGTTTGAACTGTAAAGTTTTAGGAGGAAGATAAAGTAAGAAATAGACACTGTGTGTGTGTGTGCAAAAAGAAATGTTGTGTGATGATTGTTTTGAACATTTTGAAAATGATGATTACATCCATTTATTTGTTGCTCTGTTTATTGTATGGGAAAACATAATATGATATATAGAGAGATGAGTTTTGTTAGGATATTCCTATACTCCATCCTAGTCTTACTAACTTTCTAGTCATTTTCATTTTCAGTCATGCATGCAAAATTAGGGTTTGCATGCATTCTAGGTCATCAGTCCCAGCACCTAGTCCTCAGCAAACTAGCCCCCGGAGCTTCTTTCAGATCATTTATAGGCCTCCCGGTGACTAATTCACCCTCCTTTGCTTCACTGCATGACACGGGCGCCTTCTTCACCTACCAGTCCAGTTATATTCAGTTATATTGAGTTATCTTCAGTTATTCCCTTGATTTAAGGCTTAACTGACTCTTTACTGAGTTTATCACTCGGTTGGACCTCCAGTGAGACTAGATTGACCATTCTGACTCTAGTTAACTCCTATGGTGCCCTCCACTGAGCCTCCTTCACTATATTAGTGCTTCCATGTGCCAGTTACACCAACCACATTCAGTTAGACTCAGTTTGACTCCCGGTTGATCATTACTTGTGCATTGATGACTTCACTGATGAGAAGGTAGACTCCTAGTTAGGCATTGATGACTCTCCACTGATTATGGATCTGTGCATGAAGGCCAATTCGAATTCCTCCTAGTGAATTCGAATCTTGATACTCAGCATTGTATATTTACCAGTTTATTATTCTGTTAATAGTAACATGTGTAATTATTCTACCTCAATCAGAGTTTCTTTGGATCTAAGTTCTATTGCTTGTCTCTTCTTCTATTATTCCTAAATTCTTTCATTGTGAGGTTTACATCATCTCTTTGGATCTTATGTGGGCAATTTCACATGGTATCAGAGCCTTGAGACTATATTCTACCTCCACTCTTGAGAGTTTTTTGCAGGTATTTTGAAGTTCCAGCAGTTGCAGCAGCAGATTCAGTAGCTTTCTATTTGCACTTGTTCAAGCAATCAAGATGAGCAATTTGAATGCTCCTTCTTCTATACTTCTCACTTCTTTCAATTATTTCGAATGGAAGAGGAAGATGATAATACTCTTGCAATCAAGAGGGTTTACTAGAATAGTTGAGGAAAAAGATGCCATACCACATCAAGCTGAAAAGAGAGTCAAGCACCTAAACAAAATGGATGAAGCCTTTGGATTCATATGCCTTCATATATATGATGATCTATTGTTTCATGCTGATGGATTGAAGTCTCCATATGATTTATGGATAAAATTGAGGATCCTTTTTGGAAAACAAGACGAACTGAGAGGCTACATTCTTGAGAATGAATTGGTTTCCCTTCAACCTATCAATTTCGAGAGCATCCAAGATTTCTTCCCCAAATTTCAGAATTTGGTTTTGCATTGCAAGCAATGTGGTATCACTAAAAGTGATGAGCAATTGATACTCTCTATATTGAGCAAACTTGGATCTCAATTTTCTGTCTTTGTATCTACCTTTCATTCTGTTCGAATGTCCATCCCTGGATGGAAGTTTCCCACCTTAAGTGACTTCATTGAAGCTCTCACTCAAGAAGAGAACAAACTATTTCAAATGGGTGCCATCAAAACCTCCAGAGATCTAGCTCTTTTAGTTGGTGAATCCAGTGGAGCGAATGCAAAAGGGGGACAAAAAGGCAAAGGAAAGAAACCTTCAAGATCCAAGAATGACAAACAAAAGAGACCAAATTGTACCTACTGCAAGAGAGGAAACCATCCTGAGCATGCCTGCATGCATAAGAAGATTGATCTTCTAACCAAGCTTCTTGAACAAAACCAAATTGTTGTTCCAAAAGAAGCAAAGATGTCTGATTCTGGAAGTGGATCTGATGATTGTCATGCATTGATGGCTGGTTTTTCAAAGACAAAAGCTCTCCTCATAGATTCTGGAGCTTCCAACCACATGATGGCACAAGAAGAATCCTTCTCCTCTTTGGATCTCCAAGATGGGCCTACCATTCACATGGGAGACAACTCTCAGATTTCTGCCAAAGTTTTGGGTACAGTTCATATGGAGCATGGTAAGTTCAAAAATGTCTTATTTGTTCCTTCTCTTACAGCTAATTTGTTGTCAGTATATCAAATGACTCATACAGGATCTCCAAAACAAGTAATTTTTGGTCCAGACACAGTAGAGATTACAGAAATCTCCACTGGAAAGGTTATAGCAAATGGGATTGCTAATCATGCCTCAAAGGCATATGAGTTCTCACACATCATGCCCTTCTCTCCAACTATTCCTTCATATTCTAATGAAGATCACAGTGACTTCTCTTCCAGTGACTCCTATTCTAGTGAAGAAGAAGATCAATATTTTGATGTTGAGATCATGGTTCAAGAATATTTAGAACCAACACCTATTCTTAGTCCAGATTCAAGAGAAATATGTTCTCACACAGTCCTTGCTACTACTGAGAACACAGTTGATGATTTATTTGCTTACAGAACTACTAGACTTCAGCAGCATGCTAACCTTGCATTATGCCATCCATCTCTCCATAAGAGATGCAGCATGATGATGGGATTCTCTCTTCCATCTTTTGGGAAGACTACTCATGTTCCATTCACTCTAGATACAGAAAAAGTTTCTGAAAGACTTGCTTCATCCTCCACACAGTGGGAGACCTTCCTACATGGGATCAGCTTGCCAAGTCTTTTGCAAAAGTTTCCACTGATGAAAGCTTCTTTCTTTTCTGCGTGATGGTTCTTTGAGTTATTTACTGTTCTTTTTGAGGGTGGGTATTTTTCCCATGAGGTTTTCCCCATTTCCTCAGTTTATGGACAGTTATGTATTTTATTATCATTTCATTTATTGTATGGGTGACCTTTGGTGCTAGTTACCAAGGCCCCGGATGGATTAAGGAGGGGTGTTAGGATATTCCTATACTCCATCCTAGTCCTACTAGCTTTCTAGTCATTTTCATTTTCAGTCATGCATGCAAAATTAGGGTTTGCATGCATTCTAGGTCATCAGTCCCAGCACCTAGTCCTCAGCAAACTATCCCCCGGAGCTTCTTTCAGATCATTTCTAGGCCTCCCGGTGACTAATTCACCCTCCTTTGCTTCACTGCATGACAAGGGCGCCTTCTTCACCTACTAGTCCAGTTATATTAAGTTATATTGAGTTAGCTTCAGTTATTCCCTTGATTTAAGGCTTAACTGACTCTTTACTGAGTTTATCACTTTGTTGGACCTCCAGTGAGACTAGATTGACCATTCTGACTCCAGTTAACTCCTATGGTGCCCTCCACTGATCCTCCTTCACTATATTAGTGCTTCCATGTGCCAGTTATACCAACCACATTCAGTTTGACTCAGTTTGACTCCCGGTTGATCATTACTTGTGCATTGATGACTTCACTGATGAGAAGGTGGACTCCTAGTTAGGGATTGATGACTCTCCACTGATTATGGATCTGTGCATGAATGCCAATTTGAATTCCTCCTAGTGAATTCGAATCCTCATACTCAGCATTGTATATTTACCAGTTTATTATTCTGTTAATAGTAACATATGTAATTATTCTGCCTCAATCAGAGTTTCTTTGGATCTAAGTTCTATTGCTTGTCTCTTCTTCTATTATTCCTAAATTCTTTCATTGTGAGGTTTACATCATCTCTTTGGATCTTATGTGGGCAATTTCACAAGTTCTACCTATTTTCTATGTTCATAATATTGATAAGAAATATGTAATGCAACTCTACAGAAATTATGCTTTGTTTGTTTTTCATATGATTTAAGAAAACATTTCATATATATAATAATATTATACATAACTCTTTAGATTTAGTACTTATAAAACAAAAAACAAAAAACATATGAATTACTATTCTTAACTATCGAATTTCAAAATGGCAATCTGCCTATCCTTTAATCTATCTTTAATTTGCATATCTATACTGGAGTACAATGCACAAACAGCATGGGGAAAAATATAGATATTGATTTATCAATTCTAATACATCATTAAACTTACACTTTCAGGCTTTAGACAACTATAGGATTAAATTCTTTTTTTTTTTAAACAGAAAAACAGAAAATACTAGTTAAAACATAACATAATTTTTAACTAAGGATAAGTAGAAAATCTGTAGAACCTGGATAAATTTGTAGGGCAACAAATAGCCCAAGAAGACTGTTCCACCCAACCAATTCCTGAAAACAGTCAAATACTGTCTTAGGACCCCCGAGCCTATTCACTGAACCACCAGGAGGAAGAAACTCAGGAAATAGGACTTCTTCTTGCTATAGAAAATAACTTCAGAATCTCCAATAGTTAGCAGTCCATTAGATCTGCACCAGCATCTTTGGATCTTCTCAGAAATAATGCAAACTTAATATTAGAGTCACCACTAGCCTCCCTATTTGAATCTCTCAGTGATCACCTGATGCACATGAGGAAAATATTCTGCAAAAATATTGATTAAGAGTTGCCTGCTCAATTCGAATTTGCCTTTATAGGTTGCCTAGGCCTTTTTAGATGTTACTGGGTCATTAAATGAGCTTCCTTCTCACTCCCTCCACCTGGGGGATAATGCCCTATTTTTAGGGGTAGTTGTCCCATAACCAACAGCTAGTGGTGTGATACAACTGCTGCCATCTGTCCCATACTTTCCAATAGATTCCATTCCTCCTAGTGGGTCTGTGAACACTCATTCAATAGTCCTCTTGTGTGTTTGTCTCCTAATTAATTTATTTAAATAATAATATTCAGTAATTACATTCATCCATGATCAAAACTTATCATAATTACAAAAATTTGTAATTAAATTTAACATAAAGTATTTTGCAAATAAAATAATAATTCTCAGAAATTTGGGTAGGTGACATACACCCCCCTTTAAGTCTCAACATCGTCCTCGATGTTGGTTAATCACTCCTCAAGTCTTCCTGAAACAGAGTTGGGCATGCTGCCCACATACTACTCTCCAACTCCCAGGTTGCCTCTTCTGGGCTAAAGTGCTTCCATTGCACCTTCACTTGCCCAATGCTGTGATTCCAGAGAATAGTTTACCTCCTTCCGAGGATACAATCCATTTCCACTGGAAAATCTTCGTCTTGTCCCACCTGTACATCATTCCAGTTTACAACATCAGTAGTATCGCGCACATATTTCTTTAAAAACGATATATGAAAAACATTATGTATTTTTAAGTTAGGTGGCAAAGCCAGTTGGTATGCCACTGCTCCAACCTTAGACAATATTTCGAAAGGAATGCAATACCTGGGTGCCAACTTGGCACAGCTTCCCAATTTCAGTGAACTCTTTTTCGGTCTTACCTTAAGGAATACATGTTCACCAACTTGGAACTCTTTATGAGTTCTTTTTGAATCTGCTTGACTTTTCTGCCTATCTTGGGCAGCTTTTAAATGTCCTTGCACCTATTTCACAATTAGTTCTAACTCCTACAATAATTCAGGTCCTAAAACAACTCTATTTACTGGATCATTCCACGAAACAGGTGTATTACATTTCCTACCATAAAGAATTTCAAAAGGACTAAGTCTGGCCGATGCATGATAGTGATTATTATAAGCAAATTCTGCTAAGTGCAAGTAGTCTTCCCACTTACCAGGCTAATCCTTAACATACATTCTTAATAAATCTTCTAAAACTTGGTTTACTCTTTCTATCTGACCATCCATCTATGGATGAAATGCTGTACTAAAATTTAAAGTTGTATTCAACCCTTTAAAAAGTGACCTCCAGAAGTTACCTGTAAACTTCGAGTCACGATCTGAAATTATTACTTTTGGTATTCCATGTAGTCTAAAAATATGTTTCATAAAGATCTCTGCAATATCTGGAGCTTTATGAGTAGTCTTTACTGGTATGAAATGTGTTGCCTTGCTGAGTTTGTCCACAACCACCATGATAGAATCATGTTGTTTCTGATTTTTAGGCAATCCAGTAATAAAATCTATGCTGATCACTTCCCATTTCCAGCTTGGTATTGGTAATGGTTGCAACAATCCAGCAAGATGTTGGTGTTCAACCTTCACCTCCTGACAGTCTAAACACTTTTCTATGTACTCTGCTACCTCATCCTTCATTCTAGGCCAATAGTATTCTTTTCTTAGCATAGTAATGGTCTTTTGATAACCTGGATGACCAGAATAGTGACTTTTATGCATCTCATTTAATATCAGAAATTTTATTTCTAGTATATCTCGTACATACAAACTGTTTTTAACAGTAATAAACCGTTTTCCTTCATTCTGTAATTTGCCATACAATTTTCAAAATTGTTGTTTGTTGTCTTTTCCTTTATTTTTCTGTATTCTTCATCCGTTTCACCTTTTTCCAGAATCTGATTTTCCAAATCAGTTGAATAAGTACTGATTGCTGAAATGAAATTTAGTTTTGCCTTACGACTCAAGGCATCTACAACCTTGTTCTCCTTCCCTTTAATATGTTGAATTTCGAAATCATACTCACTTAAGAACGTCAACCATCTAGCTTGTCTAGCGTTCAAGTTTGTATGATCCAATAAATATTTCAGACCCATGTTATTTGTCAATAATGTAAATTTTCTACCAATAAGGTGGTTATGCCACATTTTTAAGGCATGAATAACTGCCAGTAACTCTAAATCATAGGTAGAGTAGTTCTTTTCATGTGCTTTCAACTTTCTAGATTCATATGCCACCGCATGTCCTTCTTGTGTTAAGAATCCACCGAGTCCGTCGTTGCATGCGTCTGTAAAAACTACAAAATCCTTGTTGGGGTCTGCTATCCTTAATATGGGTGTTGTAGTCAACAATTCCTTCAATTTATTGAAACTATCAGAACATTTCTGATCCCAAACAAATTTCTTCCCTTTCTTCTGCAATGAAGTTATGGGATTGACAATTTTTGAATAATTTTATATAAACTTTCTGTAATATCCAGTAATTCCCATAAGTGATCTTATCTCCGACACATTTTTTGGAACCAACCAATCGTTAATGGCCCTTATCTTGTCGGGGTCAACCGAGATCCCTTCTATTGAAATTATGTGTCCCAAGTACTGAATTTTTTCTTTGTGGAAGTCACACTTACTAAATTTGGCGTATAATTGATGATCTCTTAATACTTGTAAGATAATCCATAAATGTTCATCATGCTCTTCTTTGCTTTTTGAGTACACTAAAATGTCATCTATGAACACAACTGCAAACTTGTCTAAGTATTTATGCAAAATATTATTCATCAGACACATAAATACAGCCAGGGCATTAGTCAAGCCAAACGGCATGACTACGAACTCGTAATGTCCATACCGAGTTCGGAAAGCTGTCTTGAAAATATCTTCATCCTTAACCCTTACTTGATGATATCCTGATCTTAGATCAATCTTCGAAAATACTGTTACTCCACGCAATTGATCGAATAGATCATCTATGCGGGGCAATGGATACTTATTCTTGATCGTCATCTTATTAAGCTGGCGATAATCTATGCATAGTCTTAAGGTTCCGTCTTTCTTCTTAACAAATATGACATGTGCCCCCCAAGGAGACGCACTGGGTCTAATATACTTTTTTTCAATAAGCTCCTTCAATTGTGATTTTAATTCGTTTAACTCTAGTATGTTCATTATGTACGGAGCTTTAGAGTTTGGTACTACTCCTGGTATCAACTCTATGGTAAAATCTCAATCTCTTTTGGGTGGTAATCTTGGAATCTCCTCAGGAAATAGATCTTTAAAATCCTTTAGGACAGGTATGTCCTCTAATTTTATTTTGTCCTCTTTATCCATAAACTCATCATTTACCACGTTTACTACAAACATTTGGAATCCTTTCCTAATTTCCCTCTTAACTTGCATGGCTGAAATCTGTCTAAGGGTTACCTTCCTTGGAATGCCTTTTATTTCTACAGTTTTCCCTTCGTCATTTAAGCATGTAAAACTTTTTCCATAACAGTCCAGGATGGCATGATGGGCTTCTAACCAGTCCATCCCAACTATAATATCATAAGAACCTAAAGGTAGAATATTCAACTTGATTTGTGTTTGTAAATGATTTATGGACAACACACAGTTTTCTATAAAATATGATACTTTCCTCTTTGTTCCAGTTGCTAGTCTAACTAGTCATGATTTACTAAACTTTTCAGTTTTCAGTTTAAGACGTTCCACAATATCTAGTGATATATAACTTAAACTAGCACCTGGGTCAATTAAAACAGTAAAAGGATGGTCATGCATCATACCTTCAATATCTACCATGGAGATTTGATGATATGCTTGCCTATTGTCGAGTGCTGCATTAATTCTTGGCATCTCCCTTTCTACGTCTACAACAGTAGGTTCAGTCTGTATAGAGTTGATGTTGTTTGCCTTCCGCTTCCTTAAGGGACATTCTAATGCATAATGGGGGCCTTGACATTCAAAACATTTAATATGTGTCTTTGGCTCACTGGTCTTGGCAGTATTAGGTGCATTTCTGGGTGCTATAGAATTCTGCTGTGAATTATTTCTGGAATTGTTCCCTTGATAGTTTCGGTTCTGAGAATTTTTCCTTTGAAATTCGGAATTTCCACTTAATCTGAAATTTTTCTTTTTCTGCTCAAAATTGTTAGGCTTATGATTTTTCCAATTTGACATTCCTTCTCTTTTCCGATTGGTATCATAACAGAAAACTGCCTTTCTCATAGCCTCCTCCAATGTTTTAGGACTGTTGTACTCAATTCTGTCTTTAATGCTGAAAGGAAAACAGCTTAAGTACCTTTGAATTTTTGGTTTCTCTTCTATGAGGTATGGTACATATCTCAGTAAGTTCAGAAACTTACTATTCATTTCCTTCATATTCATACCTCCCAACCTCAAATCGTAGAACTCTTTAAATTTTTCTTCATAGTACTGCTCAGATAGATACTTCTTTTTGAAATATCGTTTGAAAGCACTCCAGCTTACATCTTTATCTTTGATGCCCTTTACCCTTTTGATGTCCTGGCACCAGATATCAGCCTTTTCGGTCAAGTTATATATAGCCATTTTTGCCTTTAAGAACTCTGAATATTTGTAGATCTGGAAGTATTTATTCATCCCTAACAGCCAAGCTTCAGCTGTCTCACCTTTTTCAGTTTCTCCATTGAAAGTTGGAGGTCTTATCTTCTTGAATTCTCCAGAAATCTGCTCATATTCCTTATGATTTTTCCTTCTTGGTTTGGAGTCTCCTTCACTGATGTCACTGGTATAGTTACGCTTCCTCTTGCGTACTTCAATAGCATCTCCTGATGAGGTTGGGCTATGTTTTACTTCACTGATTTTTATGTTCTGATTTTTATCAGTGTGAGGCATGTCCTCAACTTTGGAAATATCTTCATTGTTTCTCTCTTGTTCCTCTGTTTGGCTGTGTTCAAACAACACTTGATTTAGTTGTTCTTGTGCTTGCAGAATCCTTTCATTATCTTGTTTCACAGATTTGATTTATGCTTTTAATTCTTGAAAGGTGGGTAACAGTTCCGTTGAACTGTTATTTAATTCCCCGTGACCTTCCTCTACATAGTGTTGTCCTGAACTGTGACTGTTTGGCTAAAATATATCGCTTAAGTGTTCAGCTGAGTTCTCCATATCTGTAACTAAAAATAATTTATAAATAACATAATAATCAAATTTTCAAGTTAGTACAATTTTCTGTTGTATGAAAATTTTCTACTGCGTGTTTTTGGACCTCATTCAGGCCTAGAGTTCGAACTTGGCTTTGATACCACATGTAACATCCCATATTTTCATAAAAATTTAAAATTTTTGATAATAGCAATAATAGCTTAATTTACAATAATTTATAATTGCGGAAAATAATAATTGCTGATTGTAACAACATTAACTAAACAACTGTTTGTACTAAACACAAATAAAATTCTGTTATAACTAATGCGACAGTGACAACTTAAATACATTCATAACAACTATGATTATGATAGTTAAATGAACTAATGAATCAGAATTATGATGCAACACTTTTCTTCTGCAAAGATAAGCATGATTAAAGTAATAAATGAAATGAGAGGTTAGAAATGTGATATGATACTTTTTCCTTTGAGGTGATACTGACAGTTTGACTTTGCTACTTAAGGGTGTCCTACGAGGTACCCTGGAGCTTACTTAGCTGCAACGCTAAACCTTATTGAATTTCCTATGTGCAGACGACAAGTAAGAATGAAGTACGTGTAGTTCAATTTCAGCGTCATAAATAAATAGAATATTATAATTTCTGTTGTGACTCTTAAGAAGTGAGCAGGTATGGGTTTCAATGCTACACTTACCGTTTTAAACTATTGTCTGACAACTCCATAATGTTTAAAATAATGTCATCTATATACATCAATTTGCTGATGGATTTTTTACTGTACTAGCTAGTTATAATGTCGTCATTATCTTTCCTTCATTGATGTATTACATGTATCTCAAGTCATTAAATGTTTATATGAGAGAGTATGGTAAGAACTCATAGCATCGGTCAGTCTTCATGCTAAATCTAAAAGTCATTGTATCTGTTTGAATGACTACTACACCAAACTATTTATTTTTATACTTTCGATAACAGAGTTTGTATAATCACAACCACGGATTACAAGGGTCACAATATAGTCTGCTAAGTAAGGGGTATCTCCTTCGTAACCCTAGTGATACTTATAACCTTCTTAAAAGGCTTATACCTAAGTTCTAGCTCTTATTATTTAAGTCCACAATTAAATAACTTGGGACTATATACACTTTGAAATATTGTTCTACATAATATTATAAACCTAGTGTTACGACATAAAACTTGGGGTGATGAAAAATATGTATAAACTTTGAAAAGTCTTCCTATGTCATTCCATGACTCTAGGATACGACTCAACTTGGAATTATATAAGAGTTGGTTGAAAAAAATACTATGATAGTCGTCGTGGTAGTAACTTAGAGTCCATACGAACTTAAAAATTTGACTTAATACCATATATAATGTTATAATGTCATATATTATGGTTGAAATATAATGTTGGAAATATAATACTGACATAAATGAATGTTGACAGGTTGACGGTGTTGGCTCATTAATATGATACGATCTTCGAGCCACCGGGATATCGTCCTTCGATCTGCATTTAAGACTTGGCATGATAACTCTCGGTGACGAGGATCAAGTCACTGCACGTAGTGTAAAATTGTAATGGTGAATGATTTGACTACTTTGTAGTGGTATTTTCTCCGAGCTGGAAGTGGTAACTATCCAACGTGATCCATCGTGGCAAGTACCCGGCGTGTGAAAAGATAGTGCATTGAATGTTAGTGTTTTTCAACCCAATGCAAAGTATGTTGGCATAACTTCGATCGTTGATCAGCATTGACATTGTCCATTGGATCAAACACTAGCAAAAGGATCGAAGTTTTGGTTTATGAGCTTGGTAGTTGAGGGTTATTGTCTCCATTGTTCTCAGTCTGTGGCAGACAAGATGCCAAATTTTTAGCCTAAACTTTATATGAGGTTCAACCTTGAGACCTCTGATTTGAGAGGGTTACAATTCTCTTCCTTCTGCAATTGCGTCGTTTGATAGACTTGGTATCTAGTTTGTAATGTTAATGGTTGGTAATTTTGGTACTCGTTGTTATAGTTTGAGTCCATGGTTTGCCTGGTGTAAATGGACCAAGGGTTCTCATCTCGTTTTAAGTGTGGGATCATCCTATAACCGGTTAAAGTGGAATGCTTTGGTACTTACAGCAATGTAAGTTCTTCAGTAACGAATAGTAATTCATTCAAAGTATTTTCATCTTTCAATTTCGAGAAGGTGTTAGTCATCTAAATTTAACCTTCGTTTCATGTCAGTTGCAGGTTATGCAGTATAGGAATGGGCAAAGGTTCTACAAGGTTGGCGAGCTTTCAACCGGTAAGCTTTGGGTCTTTCCAAACCCTCGTAGGTGCTCTTGACTGTGGTGAAAGGGTTTCATGATGGGAACTGGTTCAAGCCATGGACTCTTTATTGTTTGATGTTTGATAACTTTGAAGCACCGTTGAAAAACAATGATAATTGTTTCGGTTGTAACTTTCGTTTATTTAAAAGGTACTTGGTTCCTATACTAAGTCGTCAACTGGAGTTGTAGCTCGTCGACGCTAAATGTTTTAGACTCTTTTCACTGTTGAAAAACTTGGGAAAACCCTATAATTTTTTGTTGGAAAAACACGTTGTAAAATGTCATTCTGTTCACCACGACTTCATTCTTGAAGTTGGGACTGTGTGAAGTTTTTAAAGACTAAGGAATACGGCCTTTTGTTTTAAGTTAAGAGCTTATAAGAGAGAGCCGAGGCTCGTCTAATGTGTAAATAATCTCTCCTTCTTAGCAATGAAAAACATATACTGTTTAACTTCTATATAAATACATATGTGTTAAAAAGCTTGTGGTCGTAGGTTGATATTATGGTTTTCGTCTTAATCTAGGGTTTGTAAATCTTTGTTCTAAAATGGTATCTCAAAAATAAGTGTTATTGGTTTGGTTTCTGGTAACATGTTATATTTGTTACATTTATTTCAAGATTTTCGAAACTGTAATGTTTATGTCAACCATATAATAGATCTTGTTTTTGATGGGTGAAGAGAGGTATCGGGCTATGCCCAGATTGGCAAATCCCAAAACTAGTTACAAATCAAAAAATTGAAGGAAACTAAAAGTATGAAAAACAGGTCGAGTCTGTATTCACGACTTAAAGTTGTAATTAGAAAATGTAATATTGTAGGTTGTGTGTTTTGAGTGTAAAAAGTAATAAAGGAATCGAAAGCCTAATTAGTTTTTGATATGAGTTCTAACTTGGAAATCGATGCTTTCAGTTAGAATACCTAATGAAAAATAAATGACTGAAAGCAATGAATTGTTTAAATCATTTTCATTTTTTGTTTGAACTGTAAAGTTTTAGGAGGAAGATAAAGTGAGAAATAGACACAGTGTGTGTGTGTGTGCGAAAAGAAATGTTGTGTGATGATTGTTTTGAACATTTTGGAAATGATGATTACATCCATTTATTTGCTGCTCTGTTTATTGTATGTCAAAACATAATATGATATAGAGAGAGATGAGTTCTACCTATTTTCTATGTTCATAATATTGATAAGAAAGATGTAATGCAACTATACAGAAATTATGCTTTTTTTGTTTTTCATATGATTTAAGAAAATATTTCATATATATAATAATATTATACAGAACTCTCTACATTTGTACTTATAAAATAGAAAACAATAAACATATGAATTACTATTCTTAACTATCGAATTTCAAAATGGCAATCTGCCTATCCTTTAATCTATCTTTAATTTGCATATCTATACTAGAGTATGATGCACAAACAGCATGGAGAAAAATATAGATATTGATTTATCAATTCTAATTAATCATTAAAATTACACTTTCAGGCTTTAGACAATTCTAGGATTAAATTCTTTTTTCTTGAAAACAGAAAAACAAAAAATACTAGTTAAAACAGAACATAATTTTTAACTGAGGATAAGTAGAAAATCTATAGAACCTGGATAAATTTGTAGGGCAACAAATAGCCCAAGAAAACTCTTCCACCCAACCAATTCCTGAAAACAGTCAAATACTGTCTTAGGACCCCCGAGCCTATTCAATAAACCACCAGTAGGAAGAAACTCAGGAAATAGGACTTCTTCTTGCTATAGCAAATAACTTCAGAATCTCCAATAGTTAGCAGTCCATTAGATCTGCACCATCATCTCTGGTTCTTCTCAGAAATAATGCAAACTTAAGATTACAGTCACCACTAGCCTCCCTATTCGAATCTCTCAGTGATCACTTGATGCACATGAGGAAAATATTATGCAGAAATATTGATTAAGAGCTGCCTACTCAATTCGAATTTGCCTTTATAGGATGCCTAGGCCTTTTTAGATGTTACTGGGTCATTAAATTAGCTTCCTGCTCACTCCCTCCACCTGGGGGACAATACCCTATTTTTAGGGGTAGTTGTCCCATAACCAACAGCTAGTGGTGTGATGCAACTGCTGCCATCTGTCCCATACTTTCCAATAGCTTCCATTCCTCCTAGTGGGTCAGTGAACACTCATTCAACAGTCCTCTTGGGTGTTTGTCTCCTAATTAATTTATTTAAATAATAATATTCAGTAATTACATTCATCCATGATCAAAACTGATCATAATTACAAAAAATTGTAATTAAATTAACATAAAGTATTTTGCAAATAAAATAATAATTCTCAGAAATTTGGGTAGGTGACATACACCCCCCTTTAAGTCTCAACATCGTCCTCGATGTTGGTTAATCACTCCTCGAGTGTTCCTGAAACAGAGTTGGGTATGCTGCCTGCATACTACTCTCCAACTCCCAGGTTGCCTCTTATGGGCTAAGGTGCTTCCATTGCACCTTCACTTGCCCAATGTTGTGATTCCAGAGAATAGTTTCCCTCTTTCCAAGGATACAATCCGGTTCCACCAGAAAATCTCCGTCTTGTCCCACCTATACATCATTCCAATTTACAACATGAGTAGTATTGTGCACATATTTCTTTAAAAACGATATATGAAAAACATTATGTATTTTTAAGTTAGGTGGCAAAGCCAATTGGTATGCTACTGCTCCAACCTTAGACAATATTTCGAAAGGACCGCAATACCTGGGTGCCAACTTGGCACAGCTTCCCAATTTCAGTGAACTCTTTTTCGGTCTTACCTTGAGGAATACATGTTCACCAACCTGGAACTCTTTATGAGTTCTTTTTTAATCTGCTTGACTTTTCTGCCTATCTTGGGTAGCTTTTAAATGTCCTTGCACCTATTTCACAATTAGTTCTAACTCCTGCAATAATTTCGGTCCTAAAACAACTCTATTTATTGGATCATTCCATGAAACAGGTGTATTACATTTCCTACCATAAAGAATTTCAAAAGGACTAAGTCTGGCCGATGCATGATAGTGATTATTATAAGCAAATTCTGCTAAGTGCAAGTAGTCTTCCCACTTACCAGGTTGATCCTTAACATACATTCTTAATAAATCTTCTAAAACTTTGTTTACTCTTTCTGTCTGACCATCCGTCTATGGATGAAATGATGTACTGAAATTTAAAGTTGTATTCAACCCTTTAAACAGTGACCTCCAGAAGTTACTTGTAAACTTCGAGTCACGATATGAAACTATTACTTTCGGTATTCCATGTAGTCTAAAAATATGTTTCATAAAGATCTCTACAATATTTGGAAGCTTTATGAGTAGTCTTTACTGGTATGAAATGTGCTGCCTTGTTGACTTTGTCCACAATCACCATGATAGAATCATGTTGTTTCTAATTTTTATGCAATCCAGTAATAAAATCTATGTTGATCCCATTTCTAGCTTGGTATTGGTAATGGTTGCAACAATCCTGCAAGATGTTGGTGTTCAACCTTCACCTTCTAACAGTCTAAACACTTTGCTATGTAACTGCTACCTCATCCTTCATTCTGGGCCAATAGTATTCTTTTCTTAGCATAGTAATGGTCTTTTGATAACCTAGATGACCAAAATAGTGACTTTTATGCATCTCATTTAATATTAGAAATTTTATTTCTGGTATATCTGGTATATACAATCTGTTTTTAATCAGTAATAAACCGTTTTTCTTCATTCTGTAATATGCCATACAATTTTCAGAATTGTTGTTTGCTGTCTTTTCCTTTATTTTTCTATATTCTTCATCCGTTTCACCTTTTTCCAGAATCTAATTTTCCAAATCAGTTGAATAAGTACTGATTGATGAAATGAAATTTAGTTTTGCATTATGACTCAAGGCATTTGTAACCTTGTTCTCCTTCCCTTTAATATGCTGAATTTCGAAATCATACTCACTTAAGAACGTCAACCATCTAGCTTGTCTAGCGTTCAGGTTTGTCTGATCCAATAAATATTTCAGACCCATGTTATCTATCAATAATGTAAATTTCCTACCAATAAGGTGGTGATGCCACATTTTTAAGGCATGAATAACTGCCAGTAACTCTAAATCATAAGTAGAGTAGTTATTTTCATGTACTTTCATCTTTCTAGATTTGTATGCCACCGCATGTCCTTCTTGTGTTAAGACTCCACCGAGTTTGTCGTTGCATGTGTCTGTACAAACTACAAAATCCTTGTTGGGGTCTGCCATCCTTAAGATGGGTGTTATAGTCAACAATTCTTTCAATTTCTTGAAACTATCAAAACATTTCTGATCCCAAACAAATTTCTTCCCTTTCTTCTGCAAGGAAGTTATGGGATTGACAATTTTTTTAAAATTTTCTATAAACTTTCTGTAATATCCAGTAATGCCCATATATGATCTTACATCCGACACATCTTTTGGAACTGGCCAATCGTTAATGGCCCTTATCTTTTTGGGGTCAACCGAGATCCCTTCTGCTTAAATTATGTGTCCCAAGTATTGAATTTTGTCTTTGTGGAAGTCACACTTACTAAATTTGTCGTATATTTGATGATCTCTTAATACTTGTAAGATAATCCGTAAATGTTCATCATGCTCTTCTTTGCTTTTTGAGTACACTAAAATGTCGTCTATAAACACAACCGCAAACTTGTCTAAGTATTTATGCAAAATATTATTCATCAGACACATAAATACAACCGGGGCATTAGTCAAGCCAAACGACCTGACTACGAACTCGAAATGTCCATATTGAGTTCGGAAAGTTGTCTTGAAAATATCTTCGTCCTTAACCCTTACTTGATGATATCCTGATCTTAGATCAATCTTTGAAAATACTGTTGCTCCATGCAATTGATCGAATAGATCATCTATGCGGGGCAATGGATACCTATTCTTGATCGTCATCTTACTAAGCTGGCGACAATCTATGCACATTCTTAAGGTTCCGTCTTTCTTCTTAACAAAGATGACAGGTGCCCCCCAAGGAGACACACTGGGTCTAATATACTTTTTGTCAATAAGCTCCTTCAACTGTGATTTTAATTCATTTAACTCCAGTATGTTCATTCTGTACGGAGCTTTAGAGTTTGGTACTGCTCCTGGTATCAACTCTATGGTAAAATCTAAATCTCTTTTGGGTGGTAATCCTGGAATTTCCTCAGGAAATGCATCTTTAAAATCCTTTAGGACAGGTATGTCCTCTAATTTCAGTTTATCCTCTTTATCCTTAAACTCATCATTTACCACGTTTACTACAAACATTTGGCATCCTTTCCTAACTACCCTCTTACCTTGCATGGATGAAATCTGTCTAAGGGTTACCTTCCTTGGAATGCCTTTTATTTCTACAGTTTTCCCTTCGTCATTTAAGCATGTAAAAAATTTTCCATAACAGTCCAGGATGACATGATGGGATTCTAACCAGTCCATCCCAACTATAATATCATAAGAACCTAAAGGTAGAATATTCAACTTGATTTGTGTTTGTAAATGATTCATGGACAACACACAGTTTTCTATAAAATCTGATACTTTCCTCTTTCTTCCAGTTGCTAATCTAACTACCCATGATTTACTAAACTTTTCAGTTTTCAGTTTAAGACTTTCCACAATATCTGGTGATATATAACTTAAACTAGCACTTGGGTCAATTAAAACAGTAACAGGATGGTCATGTATCATACCTTCAACCTCTACCATGGAGATTTGATGATCTGCTTGCATGTTGTCGAGTGTTGCATTAATTCTTTGGATCTCCCTTGCTACGTCTCCAATAGTAGGTTCAATCTGTATAGAGTTGATGTTGTTTTCCTTCCGCTTCCTTAAGGGACATTCTGATGCATAATGGGGGCCTTGACATTCAAAACAATTAATATGTGTCTTTGGCTCACTGGTCTTGGCAGTATTAGGTGCATTTCTGGGTGCTGTAGAATTCTGATGTGAATTATTTCTGGAATTGTTCCCTTGATAGTTCCGGTTCTGAGAATTTTTCCTTTAAAATCCAGAATTTCCACTTAATCTGAAAATTTTCTTTTTCTGCTCAAAATTGTTGGGCTTATGATTTTTCAAATTTCACATTCCTTCTCTTTTCCGATTGGTATCATAACAGAAAACTGCCTTTCTCATAGCCTCCTCCAATGTTTTAGGACTGTCGTACTCAATTATGTTTTTAATGTTGAAAGGCAAACAACTTAAGTACCTTTGAATTTTTGGTTTCTCTTCTATGAGGTATGGTACATATCTCAATAAGTTCAGAAACTTATTGTTCATTTCCTTCATATTCATACCTCCCAACTTCAAATCGTAGAACTCTTTAGATTTTTCTTCGTAGTACTGCTCAGATAGATACTTCTTTTTGAAATGTTGTTTGAAAGCACTCCAGCTTACATCTTTATCTTTGATGCCCTTTACTCTTTTGATGTCCTGCTACCAGATATCCTCCTTTCTGGTCAAGTTATATATAGCCAATTTTGCCTTTAAGAACTCTGAAAAGTTGTAGATCTGGAAGTATTTCTTCATCCCTGACAACCAAGCTTCAGCTGTCTAACCTTTCTCAGTTTCTCCATTGAAAGTTGGAGGTCTTATATTCTTGAATTCTCCAGAAATATGCTCATATTCCTTATGATTTTTCCTTCTTGGTTTGGAGTCTCCTTCACTACTGTCACTGGTATAGTTACGCTTCCTCTTGTGTACTTCAATAGCATCTCCTGATGAGGTTGAGCTATGTTTTACTTCGCTGATTTTTATGTTCTGATTTTTATCAGTGTGAGGCATGTCCTCAACTTTGGAAATATCTTCATTGTTTCTCTCTTGTTCCTCCGTTTCGCTGTGTTCAAACAACACTTGATTTAGTTGTTCTTGTGCTTGTAGAATCCTTTCATTATCTTGTTTCACAGATTTGATTTATGCTTTTAATTCTTGAAAGGTGGGTAACAGTTTCGTTGACCTGTTATTTAATTCCCCATGACCTTCGTCTACATAGTGTTGTCCCGAACTGTGACTGTTTGGCTGAAATATGTTGCTTAAGTGTTCAACTGAGTTCTCCATACCTGTAATTGAAAATAATTTCTGAATAACATAATAATCAAATTTTCAAGTTAGTACAATTTTCTATTGTATGAAAATTTTTTACTGCTTGTTTTTAGACCTCATTCAGGCCTAGAGTTCGAACCCGACTCTGATACCACATGTAACATCCCATATTTTCATAAAAATTTAAAATTTTTGATAATATAAATAATAGCTTAATTTACAATAATTTATAATGGCGGAAAATAATAATTATTGATTGTAACAACATTAACTAAACAGCTGTTTGTACTAAACACAAATAAAATTTTGTTATAACCAATGCGACAGTGACAACTTAAATACATTCATAACAACTATGATTATGATAGTTAAATGAACTAATGAATCAGAATTATGATGCGACACTTTTCTTCTGCAAAGATAAGCATGATTAAAGTAATAAATGAAATGAGAGGTTAGAAATGTGATATGATACTTTTTCCTTTGAGGTGATACTGACTGTTTGACTTTGCTACTTAGGGGTGTCCTACGAGGTACCCTGGAGCTTACTTAGCTGCAATGCTAAAGCTTATTGAATGTCCTATGTGTAGACGACAGGTAAGAATGAAGTACGTGTAGTTCAATTTCAACGTCGTAAATAAATAGAATATTATAATTTCTGTTGTGACTCTTCAGAAGTGAGCAGGTATGGGTTTCAATGCTACACTTACCATTTTAAGCTATTGCTTGACAACTCCATAATGTTTAAAATAATGTCATCTATATACATCAATCTGCTGATGGATTTGTTACTGTACTAGCTAGTTATAATGTCGTCATTATCTTTCCTTCATTGATGTAATACATGTATCGCAAGTCACTAAATGTTTATATGAGAGAGTATGGTAAGAACTTATAGCATCGATTAGTCCTCATGCTAAATCTAAAAGTCATTGTATCTGTTTGAATGACTACTATACCAAACTATTTATTTTTATAGTTTCGATAACATAGTTTGTATAATCACAACCAAAGATTACATTGGTCACAATATAGTCTGCTAAGTAAGGGCTATCTCCTTCGTAGCCCTAGCGATACTTATAACCTTGTTAAAATGCTTATACCTAAGTTATAGCTCTTATTATTTAAGTCCAGAATTAAATAACTTGGGACTATATAGACTTTGAAATATTGTTCTATATAATATTATAAACCTAGTGCTACGACATAAAACTTGGGGTGATGAAAAATATGTATAAACTTTGAAAAGTCTTCCTATGTCATTCCATGACTCTAGGATACAACTCAACTTGGAATTATATAACAGTTGGTTGAAAAAAATACTATGATGGTCGTCGTGGTATTAACTTAGAGTCCATACGAACTTAGAAATTTGACTTAATACCATATATAATGTTATAATGTCATATATTATGGTTGAAATATAGCGTTGGAAATATAATACTGACATAAATGAATGCTGACAGGTTGACGGTGCTGGCTCATTAATATGATATGATCTTTGAGCCACCAGGATATCGTCCTTCGATCTACATTTAAGACTTGGCATGATAACTCTCGGTGACGAAGATCAAGTCACTGCACGTAGTGTAAAATCGTTGTAATGGTGAATGCTGTGACTACTCCGTAGTGGTATTTTCTCTGAGCTGGAAGTGGTAACTATCCAACGTGATCCATCGTGGCAAGTACCCAGCATGTGAAAAGACAGTGCATTGAATGTTAGGGTTGTTCGACCCAATGCAAAGTATGTTGGCATAACTTCAATCGTTGATCAGCATTGACATTGTCCGTTGGATCAAACCCTAGCAAAAGGATCGAAGTTTTGGTTTATGAGCTTGGTAGTTGAGGGTTATTGTCTCCATTGTTCTCGGTCTGTGGCCGACAGGATGCCAAATTTTTAGCCTAAACTTTGTATGAGGTTCGACCTCGAGACCTCTGATTTGAGAGGGTTACATTTCTCTTCCTTCCGCAATGGCGTCGTTTGATAGACTGTGTATCTAGTTTGTAATGTTAATGGTTGGTAGTTCTGGAACTCATCATTATAGTTTGAGTCCATGGTTTTCCTGGTGTAAATGGACCAAGGGTTCGCGTCTCGTTTTTAGTGTGGGATCATCCTATAGCTGGTTAAAGTTGAATGCTATGGTACTTACAGCAATGTAAGTTCTTCTGTAATGAATAGTAATTCATTCAACGTATTTTCATCTTTCAGTTTCGAGAAGGTATTAGTCATCTAAATTTAACCTTAGTTTCATGTCAGTTGTAGGTTATGTAGTAGAGGAATGGGAAAAGGTTCTGCAAGGTTGGCGAGCTTTCAACTGGTAAGCTCCGGGTCTTTCCAAACCCTCGTAAGTTCTCTTGACTGTGGTGAAAGGGTTTCATGATGGGAACCGGTTCAAGCCGTGACTTGTTATTGTTTGACGTTTGATAACTTTGAAGCATCGTTGAAAAACAATAACTGTTTCGGTTGTAACTTTCGTTTATTTAAAACGTACTTGGTTTCTATACTAAGTCATCGACTGGAGTTGTAGCTCGTTGATGCTAAATGTTTTGGACTCTTTTCACTGTTGAAAAACTTGGGAAAACCTTGTAATTTTTTCTTGGAAAAACACGTTGTAAAATGTCATTCTATTCACCACGACTTCATTCTTAAAGTTGGGACTGTGTGAAAGTTTTTAAAGACTAAGGAATACAGCTTTTTGTTTTAAGTTAAGAGCTTATAAGAGAGAGTCGAGGCTCGTCTAATGTGTAAATAATCTCTCCTTCTTAGCAATGAAAAATGTATACTGTTTAACTTCTGTATAAATACATCTGTGTTAAAAAGCTTGTGGCCATAGGTTGCTATCATGGTTTTCGTCTTAATCTAGGGTTTGTAAATCTTTGTTCTAAAATGGTAGCTCTAAAATAAGTGTTAATGGTTTGGTTTCTAGTAACATGTTATATATGTTACATTTATTTCAAGATTTTCGAAACTGTAATGTTTATGTCAACCATATAATAGATCTTGTTTTTGATGGGTGAAGAGAGGTATCGGGATATGCCCAGATTGGCAAATCCCAAAACTAGTTACAAGTCAAAAAATCGAATGAAAATAAAAGTATGAAAAACAGGTCGAGTCTGTATTCACGACTTAAAGTTGTAAGTAGAAAATGTAATACTGTAGGTTGTGTGTTTTGAATGTAAAAAGTAATAAAGGAATCGAAAGCCTAATTAGGTTTTGATATGAGTTCTAACTTGGAAATCGATGCTTTCAGTTAGAATACCTAATGCAAAATAAATGACTGAAAGCAATGAATTGTTTAAAGCATTTTCATTATTTGTTTGAACTGTAAAGTTTTAGGAGGAAGATAAAGTAAGAAATAGACACAGTGTGTGTGTGTGCAAAAAGAAATGTTGTGTGATGATTGTTTTGAACATTTTGGAAATGATGATTACATCCATTTATTTGTTGCTCTATTTATTGTATGGCAAAACATAATATGATATATAGAGAGATGAGTTCTACCTATTTTCTATGTTCATAATATTGATAAGAAAGATGTAATGAAACTATACAGAAATTATGCTTTGTTTGTTTTTCATATGATTTAATAAAACATTTCATATATATAATAATATTATACATAAGTCTCTACATTTAGTACTTATAAAACAAAAAACAAAAAACATATGAATTACTATTCTTAACTATCGAATTTATAAATGGCAATCTGCCTATCCTTTAATCTATCTTTAATTTGCATATCTATATTGGAGTACGATGCACAAACAACATGGGGAAAAATATAGATATTGATTTATCAATTCTAATTCATCATTAAACTTACACTTTCAGGCTTTAGACAATCCTAGGATTAAATTCTTTTTTTTTTAAAACAGAAAAACAGAAAATACTAGTTAAAACAGAACATAATTTTTAACTGAGGATAAGTAGAAAATCTGTAGAACTTGGATAAATTTGTAGGGAAAAAAACAGCCCAAGAAGACTGTTCCATCCAACCAATTCCTGAAAACAGTCAAATACTGTCTTAGGACCCCCGAGCCTATTCACTGAACCACCAGGAGGAAGAAACTCAGGAAATAGGACTTCTTCTTGTTGTAGCAAATAACTTCAGAATCTCCAATAGTTAGCAGTCCATTAGATCAGCACCAGCATCTCTGGTTCGTCTCAGAAATAATGCAAACTTAAGATTACAGTCACCACTAGCCTCCCTATTCGAATCTCTCAGTGATCACCTGATGCACATGAGGAAAATATTCTGCAGAAATATTGATTAATAGCTGCCTGCTCAATTAGAATTTGCCTTTATAGGCTGCCTAGGCCTTTTTAGATGTTACTGGGTTATTAAATGAGCTGCCTACTCACTCCCTCCACCTGGGGGATAATGCCCTATTTTTAGGGGTAGTTGTCCCATAACCAACAACTAGTTGTGTGATGCAACTGCTACCATCTGTCCCATACTTTCAAACAGCTTCCATTCCTCCTAGTGGGTCAGTGAACACTCATTCAACAATCCTCTTGAGTGTTTGTCTCCTAATTAATTAATTTAAATAATAATATTCAGTAATTACATTCATCCATGATCAAAACTGATCATAATTACAAAACTTTGTAATTAAATTTAACATAAATTATTTTGCAAATAAAATAATAATTCTCAGAAATTTGGGTAGGTGACATCTACGCTTAGTATCTATAACTCTATTATTACTACGGCGCTTGGGCTATAATCTCGACGATATGCACCCGGGCCCATCGGGTGCCATCGAGAGAACCCTCACATCGTTAGGAAACCGGCTCGTCTCCCTCCCTTCATCAGAAAACTGTCGATCACTAACATGCAAACCCTCACCACATGCTAGCCAGAAACTAACAAATGCCCATGCTCCACAAATTTGAAACTTCAAATGCAGATAAGAAGACGGGAGGTGAGAGTTCAAGGAAAGTTATAGAATAGAGGCACATTCAATTTGACTGGAAAGAAACCCCAATGGCTCATATCATTGGCTCATATCATTAAGGCGCTGTCCAAAAGATCTAAGATTCAATGGAGTGTTGTTTTACAAACTTTCTCATGTAATTGTCAATGGAACTTTCTCAAGAGCCAGGTCCGTCTTTTTAATAAAACTTGACTTTGAATATCAATTGCCTTAAAGAACTCAATATTCTTTTATTAGTCAAAGAACTTAAAAAAATTATGTGGACAAATTTTATTAAGGATCTTTATTGGGTTATTAACTAATATTCATTATTTAAAAGGTGGGGTTTCTTATTTATTTAAAGGTAAGAGCCTTAATATTGTAAATGGTTTGAGTAAAGAGTTAAATACTTAAAACTTAAAAGTCAAACTCCATCTATTGTGTAGTATGTAACTAAACTCTCTTTTGTTTGGTTGGCTAAGAGTTGAGATCTTTACTTTCTTTAATTATTTAGAGATGAACCCTAATAATTTAAGGATTAAGAATTCTATTACAATCTAATATATTTATTAATTCGTGTATTTTTAGCTTTACAATTTAATAGTTATTAGTAAAATTTAGCTATTTATTATGGATTTTTTAACATAAGATCATGCATCTACTTATTACATGCTAGTGGGAGTTGTTCTATTTGATTAATGAAATACATTAATGGGAGTCTTGGATAATTCATTTCTTTTTGTGGTAGGTTGATTTTATTTTTAAAACTGCAGTAGGTCACTCATGGTAAGGTAGGAATTTGGAACACTGGCAGGATTTGGGGGCAATCTCTTCCAGATCATTGGAGATCTACCCCAGCTAACCTGCTGGTTTTTTCTCTCCATGGGGCTTCGTTCGGGCCAGTTCTCTATTTTTTTTTGGCTGCGATTACCTTACACTTTTCTTTCTTACCTCTTCTTACTATTTCCTTCTCCCTTTTTATGGACTCTTTCTGCTCTTGTAATCAGCTTGGTTCTTCTCATTTCTGGCTCGAGTTTCTGGCTTGTGGCTACCTGTCCTCTGGCATGTTTTGCTTTGGATCTATGTAATACTTGCTCATGATTATCTAGGCATTTTGGTAATTGGACTATCTCTGTGTCGTTTGTAACTACTTATACTTTTAATATCAAAATATAGCATATTAACTTTTTGAAAAGGAAAAAAAAGGTAGGAATTTGGAAAAGGTTTCACCACTCATTTCATTTTGGGTGATTCCTTGGTTAATGGGAAGTTTGAAATAAAACCCATATTAGGAAAAATGGTTAGTGATTGGCATTTTAGTGGTCAAATTCCAATGTGTCAATTCCAACTCACCTCAAATATGTTGTAAATATAAGTTATGTATTAAAATGTATTAATATCATTTTTAAAATGTATACATGTATTTTTAAAGAAATACATGTATAAAAAATATATTATTATTATTTTTTAATAATTATTTAAATATATTTAAAATATGAAGAATGGTATTTTTATTATATTTTTAGTAATATATTTATTATGTCTTTTTTATATCTAAAGAATGTTTTGATTTTCATTTAAAAT